>OX388313.1:24621372-25097235 GCA_947579605.1 Athripsodes cinereus | reverse complement strand
TGCCAGATGCAAATGTTTATTTTACGTGATATTTACTGACCCCACCATGAATATTAAGGTCAAAAATCTACGAGCGGACTCGGGGCACATAATATCTCCACAACGACCGGAAATTGAGGGGAGTGGCCAAATAGAGGGGAGTGGTCATGTGTCATTTCGTTTCGCGTTTGTTCACGTATGGTTGTCCTTCTCGTCTCGTGGTCAAGCAATAGGGTGCTAACACAAAGAAAGCGGGTTACCTGCTTTCAGAATTTCAGATGCCTGCGTCTACCAGCACCGAGAATGTTTACATGCATTTCAATGGACACGAACATAGTAAAAGCAGGAACGCCGATTGCGATTTACTTTGCCAGCACTTATCGGCGCTGGCAACCTGCTTTCTTTGTGTTTGCACACATAGTCTCACTCTAACTCACAGTAAATATTGCATAAATCTTTGTACCTGCTAAGGCATAAAAGAAAGGGGCTGCCTCGGTAGCCGGCACCGGCTACCAACTTCGTAACCGGCAGTGGTCATAGACAATAATAAATATATATTTCATGACATAGACAATACATTTAGTTTATGAAAACCATAGACAATAAATTTATTTTCTAAAGAGGTAATGGTTGTGTTTTAATTTATTTTACGTATTAGGTACGTCTTCTTTTTTTAAGGCAATGCACCCATTCTCTAGTGATTGTGATCTTTTTTACCTCATACGCATAACAATTTTGTTATAAACAAGCATTAATTCTTTCGATTTATGCTCATACATTACTTTAGGGACCTATATAAATAATGTCTAGGATAAGTAATACCGGAGTGTTATTTTTAGTGAAGGTTAATTAAAATTACTTAGTTAGAGGTCACATTATTTTGATCGTGAGAAATGGAAAATCTGTTGAAACACTAATATTGTCGAATAAAAGTTAATTAGAAACATGCGATAGGTACTCAAAATTGTGAATATAGTAGCTGTAAGTAGGTACATATCTATGTCAAATTATAATATTACATAATCATTTATCCCGGATATAGTACTGAAATGTTTAGTGTTACGTAAATAAATTTGAAATATAAGAACCAAAACGATCTGTGACGATAATAGCTAGCCATGTTCAAAAACGGACTGACGACAAAAAAAAAGCAAAACAAAAATGTATAAGTTGACAAATTTATTGTGAACGTTCGAAACGATAAAAGTAATGATTCTAAAATCAATTTATCTACTTGGTAATGGATGGTACACATATTAATTTGATTCTGACTTAATGGTCGACTTTCCGCATGGCATTGTCTATAATCAAATATTTTTTTTAAAAAAGGACCATTATAAAAAGCAAATAAAAATTTCTAAAATCTTTTATTAATGAAATGTCATCACAAGAATCATTAATCTAATACTATGTAGGTATATGTATTATTTCCTACATAATCTTTATTTATCTATACGTTAGTATTTGTATTTACATAGGATCGATTAAAAAGATTTATAACAATTGGTTTTATTTCAGGTACCTATAACTTTTTATCCTAGCACATTTTAGTACTAGGTGGATAATATTCCTTTATAATTAATACGATCAGCTTTTTGATAATTATACTCTTCTAAAATTTAATATTGATATTTTAATTTATTGTTTGCCTTGAAGCTGGGCATAAATTTTTACCATATGGTAACCTTGCATAGTGCTAGCTAGAAACAGTAGACTATTTTTATTTTTTTGTAGATCGTCAATAATAAAAAAAAAAGTTTTGTGCTGCTGTCAAAGATTACATTTTGTTGCTGTCAACTTGAAGCATTTTTGGAACGGAGTGTCGTCTTCTTCTACAGTTTGGCAGAGATTATAATTATAGGGCTAAGCACTAAGCAGTCTTCTTTCATATACCTGATCCCGGTAAAGAGAGTATATGTGTACCTTGCTCAGTAGAGCACGCTAACCTCCCAAAGTCCCTTATTGCTTCTCGATCTCCGCGTTGTATTTGGGTAGGTCTGCATAATTTCCTAGTGTCTGAAGTGATGTAAGTTCAACGTATTCTGAGCATGACCCACATATCCTTGATGATTGTTTACTGAGCTGAGCTCCACACCTTGTCTTAATTTTTTTATGTTTTGCCCCTGCCAGCATTATTTACATAATTATGGAGTTCTACAATGTAATATTTAGGTAACTTCAGTATAGGGCAATATGTGAGTATATTCTGTGATAAGAGATCTTAAAGCACCCTTACATGGTTCTTTGATAGTTACCTGGAAGAAATTTGGCATTGAATTTTTTTTAACTAAGTACCTAATATTATTGTAATCCTTATGATATATAAAATATATCTAAGGGGGAATAAACTAAAATAACACTTCATCATCGTAAGAAATAACCTCACCACATCCGGGGCATAGCTCATGTTAGGTGACTCGCAGGAGGGCAGAGCCCCTTCCCCCCCGGAAAATAATGAACAATCGCTTTATGTATTATTTAAAAAAAATAATGGATTAAATAAAATTCACAAATTACTCTGGAAATTTCTTATAATTTGTCATCACGTTAATAATAACTCTATTCTAAAGATTAATTGCAGACTAGTACAACTCAGAGTTGTCGATTAGGACAACGATAAAGGATTTTTCTCTGAATATTTGTTTTTCATGCATACATACAGATCATCAAACCTCTTCCACAACTATACAGATATAGGCTGTAAATATTATGACAACTTATATCCAGTTGCCAGTATTAATCCACGACAGAGAGGTAGAATGAAGCAAATGAAACCCCTAACCATATTATAATATTTATGCCATCCACTCTGTTTCTTCGGAATTTAACTGAATAGTCTTGTTGAAAGGTCTCGATAATAATAAGTAACTCACCTCTATGTATGCTATATTTGTGGCTTTTAAGTGAAGGGAAAGAAAATAAAAAAATGGTCTGTAGTTAGCTATTATTTTTATATTTCAGGACTAGTGTTTGGCATACAGTACTTGTTAAACCTGACGGAAACTTTGATTATTGAAAGACAAAATAATATCCATAAGCTAACATTATTTTATAAAAGTCTTCTGACAAAATGACCTTCCACTAAGTTATCCATCTCCTCAAACATACACCTTTCTTAACTTCACCCTTCTCACAAACTTTATTTATTTTATAAATATTTGATTATGTCCAAATTTCTTTGCACGAAGCCTGGATTTTACAAGCATGTATTACGAGTGTATACACACTAGCTCCGTGCTTGTAAAATCCAGGATTAGTGCAAAGAAATTTGGACATAATCAAAAATTTGTAAATAATCCATGGTACAAGAACCAAAATAATGTGGATAAGGAATGATCCGAGTGCTATCTGGTGAATGAGACACGTAGTTCAAGATAACGTTTCTCAACACGAGACAAGGATAGAGGCCAAAAAGGTTGCAGATAATTTCAACAGATGGTAAAATACAAAATTACTAAGGTACATGTGAAATATTAACACACACATAGTATATATACAACTTTCAAAACATTAGCACATTTGACAGAAATTGGTGAATGTTGTCCTAGGCAAAAAGTGATCACTCTGAACCAGCCTAAGCCAATCTGCACGCACGTCGATTTCATACTCAAAACACAGCCATCCTTGAAAAATTGATCTACATGTTCAAGCTATGTAGTTCTCGGACGCCTGCACTTCCTCACACCCCTCCTTTCAGACAAGTTTATCGTTGTTGCATTCGAAAAGGGATATGTGAATTCACAAATGTTTTGACATTTCTAGAATAAACTGCTTATAATGACATCATTATCATTTTATAAAGTGATTCTAATTTTATAATATTAAAACTCAATACTTAAAGAACAATATCAAATGCCAATAAAAAGTCCAAACAACATTTTGAATATGCAACGACGATATCCTCTTTGTCATTCTTTACCCTTCCATTCATTCCACATGACCAAACCATCTCAATTTATTTACACGCATTCTATCCACAACACTCCTTTGCATCCACTCGTTCTTCTAATATCCTCATTCCTCAATCTTATCACGCAACGTTTTACCTACCATCCTCCTCTCATCTCTACAGCATTTTTACTTCTAATATTACGTAACAAATACACAATATTAAGTACAGCTATTTTTATTTCTACGTCCTAGGACTACGATTGATGAGACATGCATGGAGCTTCTCTTTGTCAGCGCTGTGGAAGATTATTATAAATACATATGTACATATTATACCTAGGTACCTATACATTTCAGTGTGTGCCTTCTATAAAAAATAATAATCTAGGCTTATAGAAATAAACCCAAATACGTCTCAGTACACTTCACAGTAAATTAGAAAAACTTGTGTCATGAAGGGGAGTATGTCAGAACCGTGTTCTTCATATTGATTTCCCCGAGGTGTACTTCGTGATTACACACGGAATAATCCAAGCACAACTTAATTAGCAAAGAGCGCCCTTGAGGTGGATTTTTTTCACAAAACGGTGCTTTACAAATCATCCAAATAATAAATCTATGATTTCTACCCTTATAGTAGCTCCGAAACGAGTAATCCACCGTTTATGTATACATATATATATTAAGAAGATGCATTTGGGTTTTGTTATAAACCCAAATACACCTTTCTCAGTAAGCTACTAAAAGCTTGTGTCGTGAAAGGGGAGTTTGCCGGCACCTGGAATCGAACCACTTTTTCACGAGGCCGAGACTCTACCCCCAGGTTACCGACGAACTATATATGAATCTATTTTTTTTACAATTTCTCTGAAATAACCCCAATCGTAGACTATTATTCTTATGCAATTTTAAATACCCAAAATTTCTGCATAAAGATGCCATGCATTATTGCTCAGTATTTCTTATTATGGGTGTACTAGCAGTTGTGCCCCACATTTTATGTTCAACCTGATAGCAACACAAAGATGTACAAAATCATGTAACTGTAAGCAATAATTTTTTCACATTCTAATTCAATAAATCTAGAAATATAGAATATAGTCGCAAGTTTTGTCACTTTTAAAAATGGCTGCCGGCGTCATGCTTAGACTGATTTGAATTTGAGAAACCGGAAAGACGCTTTAACAAAAATGACAATTGATTGTCAAATCAGACCTGTCAAATTTCTCAACCGGAAACAGTGCATTTTGCCGGTTACGAAGTTGGTAGCCGGTGCCGGCTACGGAGCCACTCTCTAAAAGAAAACATAAAAAAACATAACGAATGTCAAACTTCCATATTTATTACGTATGTTCAATCAACCTACTGGCTACCTCACTTGTGGGATATTATGCCGTAGGTTTGTTACAGATGTCGCTTTACGGTCAACAGATATGGATGGAGTAATTCTGTTTTGAGGATGCAGATTTTAAAATGATTTGAATGAGGATGTTGATAATTGAAATAAAAAAAAAACATAATAATATTATACCGCACATATTGATTCGCCCGGGCCCCGCAAAAGCCAAGACTTTTACTGTCCTATAGTACATACTTATGATTTTAGTAAGAATTATTTTTTTTGAAAATTTGTACCACGATAGATGGCTGGAAAAAAAATCCCGGAGAAAAATATATAAAACTTCTATGAAAGTAAGATAACAATACTGTATTTTTAGGATTTTTGCCGGTTTTGTTAACATATGTTACCGGGTGCCGTGGAGCACCCGGTAAAGAATTGGTATCCCACTCTTCTTCTTAAGTTTTCGAGTGTCCTGTAAAAGGCAGGTGTTCGAAAAAATTAAGACATTGTACATCTTAAATTCAGCGTGCCAGTATAAAATTAAGACATCCTGAATGTCTTAATTTTATACTGGCACGAAGAGGACAGCTTGCATGTTTCTTACATGCAGCTGGTCTGCTGGTTACCCCACTTGTGGGATATGCCGTGATGGTATCGTATCGTAGTTGTTAACATATTTTGAAAACTGTTTTATCCTGCGAATATTGTAATAATAAAAATAAATATTAATTACTCTTTAAGGCAGTAATTACTCTCTGGAGCAAAGGCAGAAACGAGCCTCCTCTATTTATGGCGTCTCTGTGCCAATTGAGTCACCTCTGTACATGTAGGAGTACCTACACCAGTAATATTAAGATCAAATATTAAATCTCATTTTTATTTTTATTTTTCACATGAAAATAGCAATCACTCTTCGATTCGACTCGCTGTGTATAGTTGCTTTTGTCATGCTTTTGTGTTAATTTCATAGTCATTTTCATTTCATGTAATATAATAATTATATCAATATAATATATTAATCATTGGAATAATTTGCCACCTGAGCTGGTTGAGTCTTCACTCTTCAGATTTGAACAGCTTCAAGAATTTATACGATTAATTGAAGTTGTGATAATTTTGTTGGGCCTGATAGTTTGTTGTTATTGTGACAGTAGTGTTGAGATCATACATATCAGCTAAGCTGATAACAAACTATAATAATAATAATGATTACTCGTCCGGTATTAGGTTATTTTTATTAATTATTCCTATGTACCTAAGTATCATGAATTGGCGAACATGCATTATTTATTTCTCTTATAAGATTTTTCTTCAATTATCTTAAAACCCTCTTCCTTCATACATCTTCGATTTCTGCATTTTGGGAGATACAACGGGAAGGAAAAATTACTCAAAGTTCCCCAGTGAAAAAAAGTTCAAAACCCAGTTGTACAGGATCCTTACGGTGGTTTTCCCACGAAATGGTGCATTTATTTTAAAACAAGTTGTATATTTTCAAATATATTTTATTATAGATAGGTAGTTAAAATAAGTAAATTTATCGAAATATTTAAAAAAATGCGTTTGAAGTGTTCTAGGTGTTGTTATTTTTTGTCATATCTAGATATCTATCAAAGAAAATAATGAATTTTACTTTTCTATGATTTTTATGTAAAAAAACAGCAAATATCATCATTATTATTTTTTATGGAGATAATTTATATCTTCAAAAATAATGCAAAATATTTCGATGCAGTCTTTATTATTCTGAAACTACTCAAAGTTTTATGTGATTGAAACAAGTGTTTCTTTCTACTATAGATTCTACTACAGTATATGTAGGTCTATAGTAGAAAGAAACACGTGTTTCAATTACATAATTATAGAATTCTACTACGTGTGCCCCGACACAATTAACAAATTAGTCAAAGTTTGTTCGTTAACGAAAATATGCAATTGTTAAGGCCTACTATCTGAATAGGTACACATAGGGATATTAATAGGGATCACTTCTGAGCTCTGTGTTCTCAAAACACCTGCAAGTAGACCTCTACGCTCAGCTAAGACATCCACCAACATGCTGGATGAAAACAACAGAGCAAACAAGTCCTGCTTCTATGATAGGGCTTTTGGCGTCGCAGGACCCGTCATTTGGAACCGACTCCCCGAGGACCTCTGTAAAAACCAGCCGATAACAACGTTCAGGAGCAAGTTGTAGACATTGCTCTTCTAACATAGTTTTCCACGCCCTTGAGATGGATGCTCCATTAAACGGCGCCGAATAAATCATCCAACATATACACATCGAAACGGTTATACAAATGTAGAGAGTATACCTTCAAAATTCGGAATAATGCTATATTGATGGTTCTAATGATCACAAATATCTTCAAAATAAATTAATGAAATGTAATGCGTTAATTACACAAAAATGCAGTAAAATCTTAAAAATGAAATGTATAAGGTTGTATTTGGGTTTATAACAAAACCCAGATTTATAATAATAATAAACTTTATTGTACAAAACATAAAAAAAAAATTAGATTACAACATGGTATATACAAATATTTTGCACAATGGGCGAGTTTATTTATATATCTTTTTAAAAAAGAAAAAAAACTTTGACACAAGTTTATCTACCTGTATTAAGTATTTAAACTTGTGTCAAAGGCAATAATTAATGTATGAGTATGAAATGACAATAAATATAGAGGAATAATCTGAAATAGAACGATTCATTGTTTTTGACAGTTTTTATAAACAAAAAGAGATGTACCTCAGTACTTAGCAGACTCTCCATTATAAAAACTTGTGGATTGTAAAAATCTTAAAAACGATATTATGAATAAAATACCAAGCAGACGGAAGACAATGATGACAATAAAAAAAGAACCAATATGAAACAATAATAATTATTGAATTTTGTTGGTATTTATTTCGGAAAACTCCATAATACACTAGTAAATAATAATATATTATTAATGGTTTTACATGTACTTTATTTAAAGTGACTCGAGTTTCGACATGACGTAATGTTGAGTCTTAAAAAGTCATTACATGTCGAAACTCGAGTCACTTTAAATAAAGTAGGTACATGTAAAACCATTCATAATATATTATTTATTTGTGAATAATAATTATGTTATTGTTAAATGCAGTACCTAGCGAAGGATGACTTATTCGTTATGGTTATCAAAGTTTTCTCTTTTTGTGGTTACGCAATTTAGAGATCACCAAAAAATGGTCACTCGATACCATTCATAAGGCCATTGTAAAACTATTATTAAAAAATAATGTATTATTTTATGTTGTATTTAACATATTTGTTTTTAGTATAATTGAAATTGACATATTGCCATTCATCGAGAACGTCTTATTTTTTTGTTGGTTCGGAGAGGACGGCTTGAATGCTTGTTACATCCGACTGATCTGCTGGGTTATGCCGTGATGGTGTAGTATGTATGTTGGATGATTTATTCGGCGTCGTTTAATGGAGCATCCATCTCCAGAGCGCGGGAAACTGTGTTGGAAGACCGATGTCTTCAATACTTGCTCCTGAACGTTGTTATCGGTTGGTTTTTACGGAGGTCCTCGTGGAGTCGGTTCCAGATGACGGGTCCTGCGACGCCAAAAGCCCTATCATAGAAGCAGGACTTGTTTATTTATTTTATTATTTATTTTATTTATTTCATGCAGTTATATACCTACAATACCAGCTGTCAATTAATACATACCTACATTGTCATTAATAATACATACAAATAGGTATTGTACCTCATGAGGACAAGTCCTGTGAAGAGGTATTATAAATACAAAATATCTTATATAACACAGATTCCAGAAATAGAAACAGATTTAAAATTTAAATAGTAATTACATAAAAAAAAAACGCCAAACAGAACACAATATTATTTTACTAATGAATGTGCACATGTAAATATGTTTATGTAGGTAAATATATTATAATACCCACATTTAATATGTTGCCTTTTTTCTTACATTTTTTTCATTCCCACAACACTGAAAAAAATATCTCAGCCCAGTCATTAGATACTTATAAATTCTGTTTAAGATTTATTATGTCAGTTATTATTATTATTTAAACATCACCTTGCACTGAGACAATGCCTCCTGGTAGCGTTGACTGAGATCATAACAGCTTTTGGCCAAGGCAGTCTCAACAGGAAAAAATGAAAAAACAAAAGAAAAAAAAAGAAAAGCCAAGTCGAAAAAAAAAACAAAAGATATCATCAAAAAGAAACAGAATCAAAGGAGAATCTCTATCCTGGCGATAAAGTCATTACAAAAACAATTTTTTTGCTACAGAATTAGTACCTATAATAATGTGACTATTCTTATTTCATTTTACGGCAATGCACCCGCAATCGAGTGAATTATGAATGTGACTATAGACATTAAAAAAAAACAATGCTTACTTACAAAATTTTGAAGAAGTCATCACAGCTGGAATTCATAAAATATAAATTAATACTGAACTCAAAAAGTCAAAACAGCTGAAATGTGTTGGAGATTTTAACGGCCCTAAAGGACTGTCTTCGTATGACTCATTTATTATTTTTATTTGTTTAGCTATGTAATCATTTTGGATTCATAATATTTTTTTACCTTCATACAGTGGCGAAACTAAAGGGTGGCAGGGCTGGCTAAATGCCACGTTTTAATAAAATTTAGTAAAAACTATAAATTTTATATAAATAAATAATAAATAAATAAATAAAGCTTTATTGGCATCAATATTTATAATGTGTACATGTTTTTGTTCCAATAGACTACCAAAAGGCGGGCTTATCGCATATGCGATTTCTTCCAGCCAACCCGAAAAAATAAAAAAAAAATAAAAAAAATAAAAATAAAACAATAGAAAAAACATATAGATAAAAGTATATAAAAACAAGATGCTAAAATAAAAACTACAAATGAAATATATAATAAAAACAAGATAAAATATAAAAAGCACACATACAACAAGAGTAGGAAGGGAAAGGGAAAGGGGAAAAGGAGAGGATCTGCTCGGCGTAATTATTACGCGAAAGTTTAAAAAAGTAAAAAAAATGAAATCGAAAAATGTGTATGAAGAATAGAGACAATTAATTTGTTTACGAAATGAATATAATGTTGAAGAAGTACGAACCTTATGTGGGAGTCTGTTCCAAAGCCTCGCACCATGAACAGTAAATGAATCCGTATAAAAACTAGAATGATGAGGTGGGATGGATAGAAGATTATTTGTAGCTGAACGAAGTGACAAACCGTGTGATTGTAAGAAGACAAATCTTTCCTTTAGATAAGAGGGTGCGACTGGATCGAAGAGAATTTTAAAAAGAAGAGAGAGAATATGAACATCTCTACGCTGGGCTATTGTCTTCCAGCCAAGGCGCTGCCGGAATTCAGAAATGTGATCACGCTTTTTTAGACCAAAGATATACCGAATACATGAATTCTGAAGACGTTCCAGCTTATTCAGCGCCTCAACTGAGAGATCTAAGTAGCATACATCTGCATAGTCAAATAAAGGATGAATTAAGGATTGAACGAGAAGTTTTTTTGTGTCAATAGGAAGAAAGAAATATATATATATATACCTAAGTACTTAAAGTTTAACACAACTAAAGACCATACACAGGATATTCGGAGTTATAACAGATATTTGCCGATAACTTCCTCAAATTTAAAACTGACGTTGTAAAGTTTTTCAGACATTGAATGACATTGGGCAGTCGACTCTTATTTTCTTTGTTACCATTTGTATATCATAGTCATTTCATTCGGAACTTGTGACTTATTTTATTATTATTGTTGTTCAGTTTGATCATTATAGTTTAGTCTTCATTTTTTTAAATGTTTATAATCATATTAATATAATTATTTTCCTTTATTGCAGTTAGCAGTTATATTTTTTTTCTCACTTAATATAATTTTATTATTTCATAATTACATTATTCCTGTTATTTTGATTATGCATGTTCAATTTTGTCTTACATGTCCTATTCATTATTGTATTATTCCTACTACCGTTATGGATTTTGTTCAATTTTAATTTTATTTTTATTCAATTTATCTGAAATAAATATACTTTTAATTTCCTGTTATTGCTACATTTTTCATTGTTTTAGTTATTATTGTTTTTAATTGTCAGACTTTTATTGATTAATATTACTTAATATTTTATCGTAATTTACCTACTGACAACTATATAATTATATAATTTGAATTTAATTATCACCATATACATAAATTTATTCCTAAAGTTTTTTTGTTTACCGTTGGTCTGTTGGTGCTATAAATTTAATGTTTTATCTTTTTTTAATGTCACTGTTAATTTTCATATTAGTATAATTGTATCAAACATGTAAAAGGCTTGTGCCGTGTGTTTTTGTAAAATAAAATACCGGAGTAAGTATCGGATACAATGATTCGAGTAAATATTCTTTAAGAAAACCGAAGAGTTTTTGAAGTATTTCAAATTTGTATATCATTTTTGTAATATTTGTATTATTTTTTTTATACCTACATCATCATTACATAACAGTGTTAACAAAATAATATAAAATTTTAAAAACTAGGACGATGTGCAGTGGCGAGATTATCACTATAAAGTGATTTCTTCCATCTAACCACGACACATTGACATAAAACTAGTAAAAAACAAATTTACTTACAAAAAATATACAAAATATTAAAAAACAACAAAAGAAAATTATTGTATTATGTGTTATGTATTATGTACACGTGTAGAATGTACAAATTTTGATACAGGGCCGTCTAATGCAGGCTTCGCCACTGAATACTATCTATGCTTTTGGCAATAAAAATAAAAATTTATTAGAAATTTAAGTAAAATACACACAATATTAGATAAACTGTTAGGTAACTACTTAATTAATTTATTAAAATTTAATTAAAAGTAACGATTTATTTTTACTTTCGGGGCCCACCCAATGAATTTGCCACGGGCTTCAGATGATATAGTTACGTCACTGCCTATACATCAAGTTTTATTTAAATTATGATATTTTTTTCATCGATTTATGTGGGTGCAGCTTCAAACTGTATTTTACCATATTCGTCTGTCAAATTGTTATTTTTCAATTCTTGTTCAACAAGTGAATAAATACAAATTAAAAATAATTTCATACAATTTTATGTATTCCCTTCTTATTTCTCTACTTACTTTTAATTCTATGGCTGGGGCCAACATTTGGATATATAAGTAGGTATGTATTCATGTTGTGTTAAGTAACTACAGTACTACCTAACCATTACTTAAGTAGGCAGGTACCTATGTACAATTTATGCTACGTACCTACCTTATCTAATATGGGGTAGATAATTTTATTTATCTAAATTCACTTGAAATCAATACTACTACTATACTATACCCTCAATCCATGTCCAAGGTGGGGTAGGCAGAGAGAACGGAACGCCATGTTGATCTATCCTTACATAATTCTTTCGCTTCCTTTACATTCATTACGTTTCTCATACGTGCATGCCAATTTCTCTTACTTAACACACGACCATCCTTGAGAATTTGATCCACGTGATCGTCCGCGTTTTCTCACACCTCCTCTTTCAGATAAATACTCCCTCTTCGTCATCCTTTCATCGTCCATTCGCTCTACATGTCCAAACCATCGTAGCTTATTTATATGCATTCTATCAGCAACACTCATATCCAAATCAACTCATTTTCCTACTATCCTCATTCTTCACTCTGTCCCGCAATGTTTTACCGACCATTCTTCTCAGTTTCATTTGAAAGGGATATAAAAAATATTATTTATGAAGGAACACACTAATACATAGATAGTCCATAAATTACATCTCTTCTTCGAAGGATGTCTTGAAAATGTTTTTTTTTCAGTTAATGTCAAGGATAAACCCATGTGTTATATTATAACTTTAATATGAACCACATGTTTCTCTTGTGCGAATAACTAATAAGGTCTGTTTGTTTGTCGATTCCATAATTAAACGACGATTAACATAACATTATAATATTATTGTGTTAGCACTATTTTGCAATAATACCTATACATCAATCAGTAATTTCAATTGTTTCACTAGTTATTGGGTAAAATTGCATAATACTTCACTACAAATCGCTCTCCCAACATAGTTTCCCGCGCCCTTGAGATGAATGCTCCATTAAACGGCGCTAAATAAATCATTATATTATGCCTGTGAATACTAAATTAACCTTAATTGTGATAACTCTTAAGAAAATAAAGATAATATATTTTATAATATTGAGATCTGTAATTTTTAATGAGAAACTTTAAACTCAATTAATAACAGAGCGCCGAGTGAAGCGCGCAAACTGGCTAGTTGCACTAATTTCTTAGTAATTCCTTTTTACACTGATTCAAATATATACCTATGCAACTATATGTGATATACGAACGTCTAAGGGTCATTTCGGGATAGTGCAGGTCTCATAATAATAATAATATTATATTATATTATATTGTGTTCAAAATGTAGAATCAAATACTGTTTTGTTTAATAAATGAGATATGAGATAATAATAATAATGAACACACAATTTAAAATACCTGCTGTATGCCGTTTTGTGGAATAGATTCCCTTCAAAAACGCATCCTAAAATATTGTGTTAATACTTGTGAATTAAGCCTAATATACAGAGATATGTTATAAGAACTAATATACAATTTTTTGAGCATATTATACAACTAATTAGGAATATTAACAAATAACAATAAATTGTACAATTGATATCAGTTATGAATTGTGGTACCTACGTAGAATTAAAGGGACCCAAGTGAGGTAGGCAGAGAGAACGGAACGCCATAAAGATCTATCCAAGATCTATCCTTACATACTATTTTCGCTTCTTCTACATTCTCATAAACGCACGTCGATTCCTCTTACTCAAAACATGGCCGTCCTTGAGAATTTGATCCACGTGTTCAAACCACGTGGTTCTCGGACGCCCGCGCTTCCTCACACCCTTTTATTACAGCAAAGGATTACTTTTATTCATTATGGTTTTCAAAATAGCTCTTTTTGTGGTTGCACAATTTAGAGATTACTAAAAAAATGTTCACAAAAATGTTATAAAGCCATTGCAAAACTATTACCTATTCAAAAATAATGGTCATTTCAGTGTTTTGAAAAAAAGGAAGAAGAGTGCATTGCTATTTTCGTAAATTATTATTTGTGAACTTAAGAATATAATATTCTACGTAATTTCTACATAGTTCTAATTATTCTACATACCTAGTAAAACTGAAGCGGCAGCCTTTTGAGCTTTTTCTTTTTTTTAATTATTATTGAAATATTTAGTGGGAGTAATTATTGTTGCTTATAATTTATAATACTTACACCCGATTTGACGAAAAGGAATGGTTCTCATAATACTACTTTTATGGCGCGGGGAGGACGACCTGTATAATATATTATAAACAACGAATTCAAGTATCCTAAAACCAATACATGCCAGCATATAGTATTTTATACTACCTACATTATTAATGAGTTATTTATAAGGTCTTTAACTGACACGGAGAAGGCAATTTGTACGTTTATTACACGCAGTTTATATTTTGTTAACTCTTTTAATGGGATTTGTCTTGATAGTACTTATAGATAGATAAGTTTTCACAATTTTCCTGTAATACATATATACCTATGTGTGATTCGGCGCCGTTTGATGCAGCATCCATCTCAAGGGCACGGATATGTACCCAATACCCATAATACAAGATTAATCTTAGTTTGGGACTAGGTCGATCTGTGTGATTTTCTTTTATAAATAGACAATTCACACAGATCGAGATACTGTAGTCCCAAACTAAGATGAATCTTGTATTATGGGTACTAACTCGTCTATATGTGTTACATTATGTATAATTCTTCTTTAAAAAAAATACCTCTCTATTCATATATGTTTCTGTTGAAATGTTTCTTGGATCCATTCAAAGACTTTTACAATAAAAGTCTTTGGTTCTTATACTATGTCATCACTTGAAATATTATAGTCATATGATTACGAGTATAACTATGTTTTCTCCATTCATCTAATATCGTATGTTACACTTACGACAATTGTCGCTAGTATTTTCACGCAGAAAACAATCGTAAGAGTATTTCCATAAAATCTATGGAAAAAATCTTTAAAATGATTATTGCAAATTAAAATAACATAATATTATAATAATAATAATACGTAGTTTCAAGAATATCCAACAGTAAATGTAAGTATAGCAGCTATTACTAACTTTACTAACTTTAAACAGCTCTACTGAGAATTGTAGTTTTCAACATACGATAGTTTACGTAGGAGGTATCGTTATGTTGGATTATTTATTCGGCGTCGTTTATGGAGCATCCATCTCAAGGGCGCGGGAAACTATGTTGGAAGAGCGATGTCTTCAACTTGCTCCAGAACGTTGTTATCGGCTGGTTTTTACGGAGGTCCTCGGGGAGTCGGTTCCAAATGACGGGTCCTGCAACGCCAAAAGCCCTATCATGGAAGCAGGACTCGTTTGCTCTGTTGTTTTCGTCCAGCATGTTAGTGCTTAGTGGATGTCTTGGCTGAGCGTAGAGGTCTACTTGCAGGTGTTTTGAGAACACAGAGCTAAGAAAGTGACTGAGGTGCCATTTTGTTCAAAACTTTGTAGACTATAAGGCACAGTTTATATTGGTCCCTTTCACTAACTCTTGACCAGTGCAACGTCCCAGGTGGGGTAAGCAGAGAGAACGGAACGCCCTATAGATCTATCCTTACATACTTCCTTTACTCTCATCCAGATTCTCATACATACACGCCGATTTCTCTTACTCAACACGAGGCCGTCCTTAAGAATTTGATCTACGTGATCAAGCCATGTGGTTCTTGGCCGTCCGCTTTTCCTCACACCCCCTCTTTCAGATAAATATATCCTCTTCGTCATCCTGCATTCGCTCAACATGTTTAAAAACCATCGTAACTTGTTTATACGCATTCTGTCCACAGCACTCCTCTCATTCTCCTGATATTCTTATTTTTCACTCTATCTCGCAACGTTTTACTTACCATTTTTCTCAGTGAACACATCTCCTCAGCATTTATTCCACCTTCATCCTTCTTTAACCAAGTCCAAGTTTCTCTTGCATGCATAAATGTCGGTACCAGAATGGTATTGTGCAGCAGCATTTTTGCCATGTTCGACACATTGCTATTGCTAACAATGGATCGAAGTGCACCATTCACTCTAGCATCGGCGTGGCGACTTTTCTTCATTCGATGTCCTTATTGTATCTTCCATCCCTCGCAAACAGACTTCCCAAAGGACATACATACCTACTTAGATATCAAAAGAAGGTTGACCCCAGCCTTATAAAATAGTAGGTAGAGAATTAAAGTAGGCATATCAGACCTCTTATAGCCTGCTTCTGAAGGAAAGCCATACCTACTTAGATATCCAAAGGTTGGCCCCAGCCTTATAAGAAAATTAGGTAGAGAATCAGACCTTTTATAGCCTGTTTCTGAAGGAAATACATGCCTACTTTGATATCCAAATCCAAAAGAGAAACCACCTTATAAAAAAGCAGGTAGAGAATATCAGACCTCTTATAGCCTGCTTCTGAAGGAAATACATGCCTACTTTGATATTCAAATCCAAAAGAGAAATCCCCTTATAAAAAAGCAGGTGGAGAATTAAGAGAATATCAGACTGAAGGAAATACATGCATACTTTGATATCCAAATCCAAAAGAGAAATCCCCTTATAAAAAGCAGGTAGAGAATATCAGACCTCTTATAGCCTGTTTCTGAAGGAAATATATGCCTACTTTGATATCCAAATCCAAAAGAGAAACCCCCTTATAAAAAAACAGGTAGAGAATATCAGACCTCTTATAGCCTGTTTCTGAAAGAAATACATGCCTACTTTGATATCCAAATCCAAAAGAGAAACCCCCTTATAAAAAAACAGGTAGAGAATATCAGACCTCTTATAGCCTGTTTCTGAAAGAAATACATGCCTACTTTGATATCCAAATCCAAAAGAGAAACCCCCTTATAAAAAAAGAAAGTAGAGAATATCAGTCCTCTTATAGCCTGTTTCTGAAGGAAATACATGCCTACTTTGATATTCAAATCCAAAAGAGAAATCCCCTTATAAAAAAGCAGGTGGAGAATTAAGAGAATATCAGACTGAAGGAAATACATGCATACTTTGATATCCAAATCCAAAAGAGAAATCCCCTTATAAAAAGCAGGTAGAGAATATCAGACCTCTTATAGCCTGTTTCTGAAGGAAATATATGCCTACTTTGATATCCAAATCCAAAAGAGAAACCCCCTTATAAAAAAACAGGTAGAGAATATCAGACCTCTTATAGCCTGTTTCTGAAAGAAATACATGCCTACTTTGATATCCAAATCCAAAAGAGAAACCCCCTTATAAAAAAAGAAAGTAGAGAATATCAGTCCTCTTATAGCCTGTTTCTGAAGAAAATATATGCCTACTTTGATATCCAAATCCAAAAAAGAAACCCAGACTTAATGAAAAAAAGCAGGTAGAGAATTAAGAGTAGGTATATCAGGGCAGGGGAAAATACTTTATAAATGATACACGATGATAAAAATTTAAACACAGTGTTAATTTGCATTATTTTATTTATCAACATATAACATAAAAAGCCATAAAAAATATTAAATATAAGTTGAAAACATATAGTTATTTCCCGGTAAACAATTAAGAAGTTACATACAAAGTTACAGCAACATTTCGGTGGCATACGAAGTAGTATAGAGTAGTGAGTACTATCAGATATTTGCATCGCAGTGTGATGCCTGAGCCTGACAAGGGAGTAGGTAACTAACAAGTAGTTTTCCATTCACATCTTCTATATTGTGAACTTTGAAAAAATATAAATAATTAAGATCATATATGCAAATATGAAATTATAGATTATATACTTATTCTATTTGACTTAAAAACTAAATTAAAGAAGCTTATAATATTCCTGTAACATCTATACTGGTAAAGGAGGGGAGGTTAGTAAGTAAGAGTTTTACTTAGATTTTACCGTCTCTCATTTCATATTTTACATATTTTTTTTAGTGCGTAGATCTCTCAAGTGAACATAAAATATAAGTGGGAAAATAAAAAATGTTACTTAAGCTTTTTACCCTGTACTCTGTTTGCATTTTGAAAATCAAATAAAATATGATTGAAGAATATACCTTCCATTGAACTGAATGTCAGCTGTTGTATGTGATCTTGGTAGATGTGACTATCTGTTAGATGAACAATCAAACACTTATTTTGACATTGTAAACTGCAGTCAGGACGTGCTATTTTTTCTGTCAGTTTTTGAGTAGGTGGATGTATCTCAAGATTTACTGTGTGCATCAATAATATGTTTTGTTTCAAAAAATTTCTGAAAAATAATAATGTGGAGTTGATTAATAGTTTACAGTTTACTTCGACTACTGTATGCGACCTGTGAAAGAGATGGATGTTGGTGTCGAGCTGAATGGGTTTCGGGTGAATGCATTGATGTACGCAGATGATTTGGTGTTAATGGCTGAGAGTGAAAGGGACTTACAAGAGATTGTTACGTGTGTGTATGATAGTTGCAATTTGAATGGTTTGAAAATGAATGTTATGAAGACGAAAGTTCTAGTGTTTGAAAGAGAGAATGAAAAAACGATTTGCGAGATCAAAGTTGGTGACGAATGTTTGGAGCAAGTAAGTGAGTATGTATATTTGGGAAGTATGTTTGCGAGGGATGGAAGATGCGATAGGGACATTGAAAGAAGGAAAGTGGCCGGTGCTAGAGTGAACGGTGCACTTCGACCCATTGTCAGCAATGGCAATGTGTCGAACATGGCTAAAATGCTGGTGCACAATACCATTCTGGTACCGTCACTTACGTATGCAAGCGAGACATGGACGTGGCTGAAGAAGGACGAAAGTGGAATAAATGCAGTGGAGATGCGATCGTTAAGAAGAATGGTTGGTAAAACGCTGCGTGATAGAGTGAAGAATGAGGATATTAGAAGAATGAGCGGATGCAAGAAGAGTGTTGTGGACAGAATGCGCGTGAATAAACTACGGTGGTTTGGACACGTTGAACGAATGAACGAAGTAAGAATGACAAAGAGGATATACTTGTCTGAAAGAAAAGGTGTGAGGAAGCGCGGACGTCCGAGAACCACGTGGCTTGATCACGTGGATCAAATTCTCAAGGACGGCCGCGTGTTGAGTAAGAGGAATCGACGTGCATGTATGAGAAACTGTATGAATGTGGAGGAAGCGAAGGAAGTGTGTAAAGATAGATCTGTGTGGCGTTCCGTTCTCTCTGCCTACCCCACTTGGGATACGGCGTGAGGGTATAGTATAGTATAGTATAGATTAATAGTTTATACCTATATCAATATTCAATAAACAATAATAACAAAAAACATTTTATAAATCAACTATATTAATTAACTATGAGAGTCAAAACATTTTGGAGCAACCGTTCACTCATTCTCAGTATTATTATTATTATTATTATTATTATTTGGATGATTTGTAAAGCGCCGTTTTGTGAAAAAAATCCACCTCAAGGGCGCTCTTTGCTAACTAAGGTTGTGCTTGAATTATTCCGTGAGATTTCTTGAATAGATAAGTTTTCAGTTGGTAACACAATATTTAAACTCTAGCACCCGTATATAAAATCTTTATATCAAGTTATGAAAATTAATATGATTGATAATATTTTCTTTATAGAATAACCTATGAATTAATCAGTTGTGTTAAGAATGAAATATAAATGTTACAGAAAAGAGAATCGCTGAAAACATATGAATGAGATAGAAGTAATAATATTTGTAAAAAGAGAAAATACAAAGCAAGATAAGTTTTATAATTACATTAGTTTATTACATGCAGCTAGTCTGCTGGCTACCCCACTGGTGGGATGCGCTGTGATAGTATTAGTAGTACAATGGTAGTAATAATAGATTAGTAATATAATATATATTATATTTTATATGTACCTGTTTCCAATACTCTCGTCAACTGCATAGGAACGATTTGAAATTCTTTATAAATTCATTCATCTTTTCCATGTGTCGAACTTTGGAATCTTTTCTGCTAAAGGTTTTGTCGCATAATATATCACAAACAAGAGTTGGATCCATGGTAGAAGAGTGTTCAAACAATCTGAAATAATATGAAACATTTATGTAAACTTATACAGCAGATGATCATATATGCATAAATAACACAATAATTATATCAATCTATTCCAACACATGGACATAGATGCTTACAAAGGGATCAAGAATACAGGTAATGGAAGCTGTAGAAGAGGACAGAAGGTCAGTAAACAACTCGGAAGAAGCTGGTGAAGATACATATTTTTTAAACATGAGTTTTTAAAGAATCTCTAAACAGTGGCTAGGGAGCCTGGAAACAGCAATGGACAAGGAAGAACCTAGGCACATTGGGCCCCTGACCCGATAAAATACAGGTAGTGGAAGCTGTACAAGAGGGCAGAAGGGTGGTAAACCATCCAGAGAAAGCTGGTGAGGACGCATATTAAACAAGTATACTGAATGGATCTCTACAGAAATTTTAGGGAATCTAGACACTAAAAAAGAAATAAATAAACAAGCACGTCACGTGAGACGTGACCAATCAAAAGAAATGAAAATCTACAAAGAGAAATAATTAATTGAATACACAAACGCATTGATTGTTTGCCAATAATGGATTATATTTGTTTTTTTATTATTTTATTTATTATATAATGCTAAATACCACGAGAATTAATAATCTTATCAGCAATATTCGGTTCCACAATGATCAATGTCCACAATTAGCCAAATTTGAGGTCAAACCATGTATCAATGTGGCGATGGAAATACAAATTTACAGTGTGAAAGTAAAACCATCCAAATACGTCTCTTTTATGTACCTACTGGCAATCACGAAATAAATTATTGTATGAATAATAGATAATTAATAAATATTGAAAACATTATGTATTTTTTAACATAGGTACTATTAATCACAATTAACGATCTTTCAAAAATTATTCGCACTATAAATATAATGCACCTATTTTTACCAGCAATTTAAATATTATTTCAAACTATCTTACCTTTTTCACTAACTACTCCAACACTGCGTGATTAATTGGGCAAAAAAACAACAATAAACAGCGAGCACTAATACCGACGACAGTAACGACCGCAAGCAACTGGACCAAAAACGAAATGACACAAATGACGGATGCACCGGCGCCCCCTCTCTTTGACCACTCCCACCAATAAAGTATACATATCCCCCACCCCGTACTATCCTGATGACGTTTTCCGGTATGTTGTGGCTTTCTTGTGCCACGAATCGGCTCGTATTATTTTGATTTACATTGTATAAAAATAACGTTGCCTTTTTTACAACTAACCTTTGAGCGGTGTACCAACATGAAGATCGTAATTATTTGACAGCATCGTTTTTGAGACACTGAACATTTTTTTAAATTTCAGGATTGTTCGCTGTTTTGTGGATCGCTAGACTTTTGCACGAGGTATGCGTTATTGGTGTTGAGAAGAATCTGTTCAGGTTTTATTGTAAATTATTTAGATAATATTTAGCGGAAAATGGCGTTAAATCTGAATCCCGCATACGAAGCCATTGGAAAAGGTTTTGTGCACCAATATTACTCTTTATTTGATGATCCTGCTCAACGACCTTCCCTTGTCAACATGTACAATGTAAGTATATTTTTCAAATATTTACATTATTTATCTGTTTACGCCGATGTGTTTGTGTTTTTAACTAGATATATTGTTTTATTTTACAGATAGAAACATCATTTATGACTTTTGAAGGAATGCAAATACAAGGATCTATTAAAATTATGGAAAAATTGAATGTAAGTTTGCTTTGAGGGACTTGACAGCATTATTAGTGTATCAATCATATACAAATTTGGGATGTATTGGATAGAAAATAATGTCTTGATTTAATATTTCAGAGCTTATCATTTCAAAAAATAACTAGGGCTATCACAGCTATAGACTCTCAGCCCATGTTCGATGGAGGGGTTCTAATAAATGTTCTTGGAAGATTGCAGGTAAATACATCAACAATTTTTCTTTTGCAATATCTTAAAGTTATGAAAATCTTGTTTTTAAATATATATATAAAAATGCAATCTTTATCAATGTGCTTAAAACAGATCAAATCTATAATTTTCTAGTAAGTTCTGTAGTATTCTGTCAGTGGTGAATCATAAAGATATTTTTGCCAATATGACTCCAACCCAAACTTTTTTCAAAATTATTTTGTAATACAGTAGTTGGTAAAATTGTAAATTATAGTTCCTTTTACACTTAATTTTTGTGTACTCGTGAATCAAATATAGTGAATTATTTATTTAGCACTATGATATTATGTGTGTATATTGTGATGTAGCATTTATTATGGCAGATTGCAATAAGTGTTTTCTTTTGCAAAAATCTATTTAATTGTATTTAAGACAATGTAAAGATTTTGATATTAAACTCGCGCAGTAGCAGAGCTGGACATTAACTCGTTAATCTGTTAATTGTTGATTAACAAAATTAAAAATTGGTTGACACATGTTAACTTTGTTAAAAAAAAATAAAGTCATTGGGGACCTTAGACCCGTATGTATGTAGTTACAACTGGAGTTATAGTTATATTTATCTGGAAGAAGGGTTGTAAGAAAATTCAGATATCTGAGAACTATGTAGCTTGAATACATGGATCAAATTCTCAAGGACAGACGTTGTTTGATTTAGAGAAATTGTGTGAATGTGAAGGAAGCGAAAAAGTATGTAAGGAAAGATCAGCATGGCATTCCATTCTCTCTGTCTACCCCTCTTGGGATGTGATATGAGAGTATAGTGAAGTGTAGTTATAATTTGAATAAATGAGTAATAAAGTTAATTTTTCATTAACGGATTAAGGAATAACAATGTTGTCATTTATATTGATTGTGTTCAGCTCTGTTTACAATTAGTTTATTGGAACCAAGTTTAATTGAACTTTGATATCAGACGGATGAGGACCAACCGCATGCATACATTCAGACATTTGTCCTGAAGCCAATAGAGAATTCATTCTATGTCCAACACGACATGTTCAGACTGGCCCTCCACGACACTGTCTAAGGCAGTGGCTACCAAGTGGACCACCAAACAGTCTTCTAATATACTGCCAACTACTGAATTGTAAGACAGCAGTAATATCTTATATTTTACTCTGTATTCTATTCTGTGGTGCTTCCTACATAACATAATATCATCGTTGTTGCATAGTTAAAATGACACATGTAAATAAATAAATGTTTTACATTTCTTGTATAAACTGCTTATTATGATATTAAAATCATATTTTAAAGCAATTCTTAGTATCACATATAAAAATAATATTTTAAGAACAATATCACACTGCAATAAAAAGTTCAAACAACAATTTTAATGCCCAAATGAAAAGTTTTTTTAAAATATGCAATGAGGATATATTATTGGTTTTATTCACTTAACTATTTATTCCTAGTACGAGTTTTTACTCTACAAAAAAATAACATAACAGGCATAGACAATTCACACAGATCGAGCTAGTCCCGAACGAAGATATGAATCTTGTATTATGGGTACTAACACGACAATACACATATAGGCACATATGGACGGCGTTATGCAGAAAACATCCAACCCACAAAACACCATTCTGAGAAAATGGCGTTTCAAAAATCAACTTTACAAAAACATCTCACGACTATACAAATGCATATGAGTATATTTTTCTCACGTAGTATCAGCTGTTACAAGTTCCTAATTATTCTGTAATTGTCAAAAAACGTGTAATGTCAATTTTTAGGTATTTAAATAGTATTTATTAGGTTGGATGGATTCTACAAATTAGGTGCAACCTCAATATTCTTTTGACATTTTTATATAAGTGGGTTGGATGCATTCTGCAAATAAATGCAACCCCGATAATCTATTGTATTTTTTTATAGAAGTGGATTGATTGTACTAAAAAAGTGCAATTTTTTCATCATTGGATAACTATTTGCAAAATCTTTCAAAGGAATTGTATGTTTAAGAAATACTTACCTGCCTAGAAAAACTCAATAAAATAAACAGTTATCTATATACCTTATGTAACATACACTATCTATTTTTTATATCTTGGGGTATAGTATGCACTGCGACCTATAAGATCTATTGTACTCCCCCTACTAAGCTTTCCTGGTGTTGCCAGTCAAAGCGAATCCTCAAGTCCTAGACATCTTATGAAGTCCAGGATCTTGAGGGGATCCAAGGTGTGGAGAGTGGGGTATAGTATACACTGCGACCTATAAGATCTATTGTACTCCCCCTACTAAGCTTTCCTGGTGTTGCCAGTCAAAGCGAATCCTCAAGTCCTAGACATCTTATGAAGTCCAGGATCTTGAGGGGTTCCAAGATGTGGAGAGACTCCGCTTCTTCAAGGGCTTTAATTCTTGCTTATCCCACGGCATTGCAAGTCCGCCAAGAGATGTCGAGGAGTCTCGGCCTCTTCTTCACAGAATCTACAGGTGCCGTCTTCTTCAAGTCCCAGTTTGCGTAAGTGTTCCCTGAGTCTGCAGTGACCCGTTAGGAAGCCCGTCACTTGTCTTACTTAGGTTAGTGCAAGCCTTGGATCTTCTGAAGTTATATCCTCCGAGTAGTTTCTTGGCATGCCTAAGCCTTTCCATACTTCATTTCATTCCAATCTCCCTTTCTTATTGATTCCCTCTTGGAAAAACGTATGTCCCGAACCACAGAATGGTTCTGGTTCATAGAGTTGCGTTGCCACACCCTTTCTTGCCAGCTTATCAACTCGTTCATTTCCCTCAAGCCCGATGTGTCCGGGTACTCAAAAGGGGATGACTAAATTCTTCTTGCCTAACTCGTTAATTTTGAGGAGGCATGTCCAAACCATTTTCGACTACTTTGTCGACGTGTCTATTCCACAGCAGCTTTTTGTTTAGTGTGACACATAGATATTTTGCTGTATCACTCCATTCTACAACAGCTCCACCTTAGAAGATTTTTTGGTGTTCTGGAGTTTCTTTGCCAAACTGCAAATATATTTTCCTCTGTTCATGGTATGAAATCTTACGGACCAGCGTTAGCGTTCTTCAGCAGCTGTCTACTGCAATTGGCTCTTCTCAAAACCTCCGAGCTGCTGACCAAATCTGTCCATGGTATGCGAAGCATTCTCCTGTGCAACCACATCTCGAATGCCTCCAACCAATATCTGGGTCACGTTCTGCGGGGCGATAAGTATAGTTTGCTCCAGCTGATACTGATGGGGACGATTGAGCGGCAGCGTGGTCCTGGTAGAAGACAAACGTCTTGGCTGCGCAACATAAGAGTCTGGACCGGGATGAGACATGTGGGGAAGCTGTTCCGGGTCGTGCAAGATAGAGAAGCCTTCGCCAGAGTGATTGCCAACGTCGGGGGGACCTGATACGGCACGAGAAGAAGAAGAAGTTCATGGTATCAAACGGTTGATTTTTATAAAAAAAAACTAGTCATACGTTAAATTTTTTTATTTATTTATTTTATTCTTCTTGCACATCATCATTCATATAACAAAATAAATAAAGAAATATATAAATATTCACTTTAATTTAAAATAAAAACAAGTAAAACGCCAAGCGATATCGAAACTGACAATGCAAATGGCACTATAAACAATTCATAGAAAACATCTATGTGGGATAGATGTTTCTAGATTAAATGCGTGCATAGACGAATAACAGTCGTGGAGTATGTAAGAAACGTCCAACCCACATGGACGTATTTCGTAAATGGTTTAACAGGTTTATTTTTATTCCGTTGATAACGTTTATACCACATGGACGCTTTCTCACTTAAATTTTGTATGGCAATATTTGCACACCAATAAAAAGCAAAATACATTCAAACCACATGGATGCCTTTTACGTTATTTTATCTCATATAATTAGGGTGTGGGTTAGAAAAAATAGAAATGACAGCTTATTGAGGTTAGATGGGGGTTGGATGTTTTCAGCAAATAAAGATTTCATGTTTGGCTATTTGATGACATATCTAACTCATTTTCGACAAATTGTGGGTTGGATGCTTTCTGCATAACGCCGTCCATATACACCTATAAAATGCACTAAACACATACATGTAACGCCCAGACCCAGGACAATTTGAAAAGAGTCATTCCTCAAACTGCCCTGGCCGGGAATCGAACCCGGGACCTCGTGACTCAAAAGCAAGAGTGTTACCTCTACGCCACACCGGCCGCCTTAAACACTTCCACTTTTTAAACGGTGCAAAACAAATTGTCTATGTATTTATTAATAAGAAAACGCTTGTGATGACAGTGTGACATCATTTTCATTGCAGAATGTAAAACTTGTACTGGGATTACTACTGTACATATCACTATTCGCAAGTTCCTTTCCACATGTAAAATATCTTATTTTTCACAATTGATTTTCGTGTACCTCTATGTAATTTATAAAAACATTTTTTTATGTATTTAACTTATATGCTTTCTTTGTCTATTAACAATTATTATTATGAATTTTGATTAATGTTTTAACATCATTAAGAATGGTATTTTCACTAATTTATAATTCATGAAATAAAGTTAGCTGGTATTTTGTATATTTTTTAATTTAATTTCGCATTATTTTTGTTGTTTTTTTTTTCCTCAAATATTCTATTTTTTGCAGTGTTGTATTTTGTTATGTGTATAGTTTTATCAGTTTGTTTGCCCATGAAACAAAATGCATCCTTGCATGTAACTTCATAACTAGCATGCACAAATCCAAGTGTTTGACTGTAGTTACCTATGATAATCATAGACCATTAAAGGTCACGTGGTCTTGTCTATGGATTTGCTTTTGCTTGGGGGGCAAGCAATCAGATTGTGCAAATCATCCTTGTAGGATGTTATGCCATAAGAGAAAAAAAAGAAAGTCAGACGACAAAATAATAACAAAATCGACACTGACAGTTTTTTTGATTATTAGGTATCTATTCTTTAGGCGTCCCACCTAATATTACACCGTAAACACTGTGAATGTGTTGTGTTGGGATGCCTGATGCCCCTCAATGATTTTTCTGTGACGTCATCCTTTAATGGTCTATTGCATTTACATACAGTAGAAATAAATAATAATCATAATGCAGAAATTTAATGACATTTTTTAGAAAAAATATATGACATTTGCCTTTTTTATTATTAATTGTTAAGACATGGGGTATATCCTTAAATTGGATTAAAAGAATGAACACTATTTTTAAGAATTGTAAAAACATGGACACAATAATACTAAGATAATTAAAAAAAACACAATATGTAGTTAACTTCCAAATGACTTTATTAACTTCGCGTACTAGTATTCGGAGACTCTCGTCTTCATCATCAGGCGATTAGTAAAAAAGCCTGATGATGGAGACGAGAGTCTCCGAATACTAGTACGCGAAGTTAATAAAGTCATTTGGAAGTTAACTACATATTGTGTTTTTTTCAATTATCTTGAAATGGACTTCCAACAAGTACCTTCGGTCTACAATATTAATTTTTTTTTTTTACAATAATACTAGATGTGTTTCGTCAATTCTGATGAGAAGTTTTGCCATTGATGAATCTTGACTTTAGAACCACTTTATTCCATGATTCATAGAGAAAGCAAAAGAATAGCTATTCTAGGTCTCACAGTATATTTCCGCACAACTAACTCTATATATTATATTATTGATGTATTTTTTAGTAACTAATTTGTTGTTCATGTTATTTTCCTCAGTGTGATGATGACCCACCACATCAATTCTCCCAAGTGTTTGTACTGAAACCTGTTGCAGGCTCCTTCTACCTTCAACACGACGTTTTCCGTCTTGGGATCCACGATACGGCTTAACAAATGCTATAATGAAAGACTTGTCCCATCAGTTTATTACACATTACCTACACAATTGTTATTATTATTTTCATGATAAAATGTAGTTAAAATACTTAAGGATAAAACATTGATTTAATTAAAAAGAAAGTGCTTTTTTAGTGATATTTTTTATAGCTAACTTTGATAATTCAGTGATTTATATATTGTAAAATGAATGAAGGATCCATGGGCTTTCGGTGTGTTGGAATAATTCGTTTTCTGCATGTCTTTTTATTTTCGATGAAATGGTTTTTTGTACATTATAGTTAATTAGTTCTCGATAAACATTGACTTTTTGTATCAGCAAACATTATTACAAATACAAAGTTTTACTATTACATCGCTGCATACAGTTCTCTTTGTTACAAGTTTTAAAAGAATATTATTATTATATCCTTTAGTTTTTAAACATTTTGTGTGAGGCATAATCATTAAATATATGGTGAAAGCAAGAGAACTTATGAAGAAAATTAATTTTTCATCAAAATAAAAGCAAATATGTATTTATAATTTCAGTTTATATAAATTATTTAGTGACGACTAATATTGTAATAATTATTGTTAATAAAAAAAAACAGTGAAAATTATATAATTTAATATTAAGAAATTTGTTTACTCATTTGTACTAAAAATAAATAAAATTAGCATTTTTGTATTATTGGTAAATTTGGTTAAGTTTGGCGTGTTTTGATTATCTCTCCATATGCTGTGCAAACCGCTCAGTTCTGGAAAGAAATATAAATATATGGTGTGACAGGAAAAAAAATATATAAAGTAAATTATTATGGAAAGGATATTTGTGCATTTTTATTTAATAACTACATTTTTTTTTAAATGTATTCATTCCTTGAAATTTTGATTAAAATAAGTTTTATCGATTACCAGAACTTCATTACCTTTAGTACATAAAAGGTGTGTGGTAAAAATATTCTTTCTCTGCTTATTATATAATTTGGTTTTAACTTTGATGAGCTAAATTTGTGTGAAGTTTTATTTTGCAACAGGACAAATAATTTTCAGATATTGAAAGTATTAATTTTTCACTTTGATGGTTTAAAACACAGAAGACACATGTCCACATTTGATAGTTTAGAGAAAACAGGTTTTGAAAGTTTGAGACTCACGATTAAATAACTAATTTTAAATTAATTCAGAAGATGCCCTTGATAAACATGTGCCTTTCAAGAATGAAGATATAAATGCATTCTCAAATATCTTATGTGACATGTTACATCTGTGCATAAAAAAAATATAATTTAAGAACGTGTTGCATCTGGTTTTTGTTAAATATTGCGATAACGATATAAGTATTATTGGTATTTATGTAATCAGGACATAGAAGACATTTAATTTTATCTAAATAGTGGACATGTATCTTTTGTGGTTTAAACCATTGTAAGTATTAAATGTTTGATGAGATTGTGCAAGGTTTAGTACAGGAATTTTGAGCTTGCAAAATTGATCACCTAAAGCCCATAGAGTATAATAATTGTATATTAAAATATTACCTATTTGTAAGCATTGGGATGCCTTTTTCACTTCCTCTAATTATGTTTTCCACGATGTTGTATTGTGTAAACACAGATCTCCAGTTGAGATTATTTAAGTTGAAATGAAGTCACTCTTGTCTCAATAAAAGGTAAAGCTATTTGGTGGGCATTGTATGTTATGTAATATCTATTGTTATTATCATGCTTTTACATTTATAAATTTACATGATTGTATGTATGTTATTTATTATCTACTAGTATATTTTGAACATCCTAATGTAACATTCAATCTTTCCTTTGTAATAATATTTAATTATTGTTTTGACAAAATGCTAATAATAATTAATATTGTTTTGATTATTATAATGTACTAAGCTTGTGAAAATATTTTCAAGTGTTCAGCTCCTGTATTTTATTACAGCAACTTTGTGGAAATATTAGTAACATAAAAAATATTTTTTAAACACACTTGCCTTTTTTTTTAAAACCTTTCTGTATTTAAGAAAGAGCTGACTCTATCGACACACATAATTATTCTGAATGGATCAGACCTTTCATCTTTTGTTTCCAAATGGAATATTTAAAGGTGAAGGAAGAAAAATCATAAATCACTCGATTGCGGGTGCATTGCCGTAAAATGAAATAAGAAGAAGGAAGAAAAATAGTTATATAGGTGAACAATGGAACAAGCTTAGTCGTGTTGTAAGAAATTACAATGATGGTTTTTTAAAATGATTTGTTTTTTCACCTATGTAATCCGGGCATAAGGAATGGTGCAGAGGGACGAAATTCCTTTTAATTGAATAGGTTTATTACATCTCTACGATTCCAAGAGGTAAGGGCAAAATCAATTTTATGTCTCTGAAGTAAGAATACCTTTTTTCATTTGCCATATCGAGATGGTTTCCTCTTTGTTTTGAGTTGAATTACATAAGATGGTGATGAGCGAAGGTTACTTATGGCATATGTATGTCAAACTTTTTCTCTCATTCCTGTATGAGATGTTACCATGGTATACGAAAACCACGTAAGTCATCAATTTCGGGGAGAGATAGACAAACAAACAAAGCAGTCGAGAGCAAATTTCTTTTTAATAAATTACGTTGAAAAACAATCAAGACAACAGCAAAATAAAAAAAAAACAGGTACATTTCAATATTTGCAAATCTATAGTTTCAATGATTTCTTCTCTTTCTATCCTTTTTCTACAATTTATTCATTATATTTATTATATAACATTGATTATTTATTTAAATGTAATGACCACGACGACTCGAGATACGTTTACACAATCCTTCAAAGACAATTACTAGTGAAGTCCTACTCATCATTATGACATAAAAACCCAAGCAATGAATCCATGAAACCAACAAATTAAGTGACATGCCAAAACTTAAAGCAAAAGTTTGTTTGAAAATCTTGTTTGTTTATTTATTATTAGGATAATTTTTACAATAATTAATTATTCATAACTAAAGGCATATTTTGTACTTTGGTATTCAGGCTTTGAAAAACATACGGAAAAGGTTTTCAAAGACCAATTAACTTTGTAAAAGAGGCAAAATATTAAGTCAGTAATGCAAACTAAATAATATTATATACTGTATTAGTGCACAAGTAGTAGAATTTTATATGAGGTGTAAACAAAACACATGCTTTTATTAAACTAAAAAGATTTAATCTAAAACTGGAGGAGATTTCCTTTGTTTCATTGACACTGACAATGTCATAACAAAACAAAAGATGTCTCTCAATTCTAATTTAACGCTTTTTACTAGAATAAAAGTTTGCCTTACAAACAACAACAATTTACAACAATAACAAAACAAATAAAACACTTTTAAAAAATTAAAAACAAATTACAAAATATTAGTTGATGAAGATTGAAATATTACGTTGAAAATGACATCGAACACTAGTATTTTTTTATTATTACAGTTATTCATGTAAGCATAAATTTATGTTTCTGGATATTATAAATTGATGGCATTTTTGGATTTCATAGACGCATGCTTGGGTCCACATTTTAATTATTATACAAGCATAGGAAAGCTTCCCCTATACAATACATTATGTTCATACATCAGTGTTGCATTATTAATATACACAAACTCAAAACAAATAATTATTGGCAGTGGGAAATATAATAATAACTGGAAAAATCAATCAATAAAATATTTCCAATCCTTATCTGATGCAAGTACTGAAGTCAGAACATTTTTATTATCAACTTAAACCTAAATAAATACAATCGTTTAGCAAAATTGTAGGAAGAACAGTGTTAAATAAGTAGTAGCAATATTTTCAAACAGTTTTTTTTTTCCACAAATTTATTATTGGGCGGCGTTTTATTAAAATTTAAGTGGCAATTACGATAAAACTGTAGTTTCAAATATAAATGTTAAAGGTGAATTACTATTTTAGGTAAATGATTCTCTTTAACACGAGCTTTTCAGATAGCAAAATATGTTTTTAATGATCAAAATATTGACTGACTTTAATTAATCCAAGTATTTATGCAAAAATATCATTTGACTGAAAACTAATATAATTTTTATAATAAAACACGATATATATGTAGTTATTTCACTATTGCCTTTATTAATTTTTGCGAGCCAGCTTAAAGGCTTTACTTGTGCCTGACGATGAGAGTGGAAGCTCTTGAAAGCCGGCTCGCAAAAATTAATTAAGTCAATAGTGGAATAACTATATATCGTGTTTCATTATAAAAAAATATTAATATGAACTTCCACCAAGAACCGTTGGTCGATAAATTAAACTTTATGAAAACTAATATGTATTCCCTCCATAAACGAACATAATAATTAAGTTTGTTTTGCAAAATATTGAATAAATAAAATAATTAAGAATGTAAGTACTATAAACCCTTTTATCTCGGTCTACCATATGGCATATTCCACAAGTAGGACAGCCAGTGGAATAACAAACGGCATGTGATAGACACGCGAGGAAGTTCTTTTAGTGTCAATTAAAATAAGACATACCAATTTTGAAAAGATTCTTCAATCAAGGATACGACAATATTGTGAAAAGATTCAACCAAGGTAATAAAAATAATTACATATAAATTAACATACATGTATACATCTTAGATACTAACATACATGTATACATCTTAGATATTCCTTACAACATATTGACTAGAAAATAATATCAACGGTGTTATTTCACACAAAATATTTTATAATTACGTAAAATCCTAAATTACACACAAAAATTATCATCATTATTAACAATAATAACCTAAACGTAAGATATGAAAACAACAAATTTATCATTATTGTAATTATAATGATGATGAAAGAGTTACAAATATAAAATGAATTATTAATAAAAGTTTATACGTTTACAAAGGGTAGCAGACTAAAAATATTTAAGTAGCGATTGTTTTACAATAATTGACGTTTGTTTGTGATTCTGTAGATAAATTGGTTATCAAAAGTATAGACAAAAAATTAATTTTCATATACAAGATTTACCATAGATCTCAATACTCAAATCTATCAGCTGATTATTTTGTCTTGCAAACTGTAGATTATTAGTTTATATTATCTTGTAAGTTATTTATTTGATTTTCTGGATACAAATATATGTATTGCTTATTATGAGGATGCTTTTATGTTCATTAAGATTTTTTTAATGATCATCCGTTAGTTGAAAAAAAATTGCACCTCTGCAATTATACTCGCCTTATAATATACTTGCGCAAAATTATTATTGAGTATACCATGCTGAAATCCAATAAATGCTTATTATTTTTCTTTAAATATTTTGTACAACATAGTGTATTATTATAAATTGAATACATATTTGCAAAAAATACACGTCTAAAATTCAATGCTTACTTTTCATTTGTAACAGCAATTTTAGGACAGCGTTAAAATAAAACATTTTCAAATTATGTCTATACGAAGAAGACCGTATATTTTGCCGACAAACATTTGTTGAAATTATGTCTATACGAAGAAGACCGTATATTTTGCCGACAAACATTTGTTGAAATTTTTTCAATTTTTTAATAAGTAACTATTGCAACTCTTTCCGACTTAGATATTTGATGATCGTGGAAAATTTGTATTTACAAAATTTTTACAAAATAGATAAATAAGTAATGAAAAGTAAAACCAAACCAACTAATGTCATGTAAAGGATAATACGACTTATAAACTATTCTTATGAAAGTAACACAACATAATAAAATGAAAATTGAATACTCGACAACATAGCCAAAGTAATTATATTAGCCTCCAGTGGTATTGAAACATCAAGTAATAAGAAAATGTGTGTGGTAAATTATTCATTGTAATTTTGAACAATAATTTATACGTTGGGAGACATGAATGTAACAAGATTTTTGTTATCAAGATAGATATAGAAGACAGTTCTGGAGGGACCGTGTGGACCGCATGAGTAGCGACAGATTAGCCTACATCGCCGTGAACAAGACTCCACTAGGACGAAGATTGCCTGGTAGGCCAACTAAAAGATGGAAGGATAGTTGGTCTTCAGCGTCGCAAGAGGAAACAAATTCCGAACTAACAGATCAATAATCTACTACAAGCAGAAGAAGATAGATATACTGCATTTAGAGGATGTATGGAAGGAAGATGAACTGTGGCACATAGGTAGAATTAAAGAGACTAGCAGAAAATAGGGCGGAATGGAGAAGAACAATCAAAACTGGTTGCAGACCAATCCAATGGATTAAAACTCAGTATATGTACATTTACAAATTTTCTTGCTTTTTTCCCAGTAGGTACACATTATTTTCTGAAATTTTAATAAAATCATTTCTTATAGTTGGATAACTAAAATATATGCACTCCACACAAAAAAAAAATATGTTAATGAATTACCAGTGTGGTGGGAAAAATTAAGCGATCGGAATAATAGTTGATTGGAAGGCATCGCTAATTGGAAAATGTAGGATGATGTAAGAACTTTAACAAAATTTTTATTTAAATAATAAATGAAAAAAACAGATGTCTTTATTATATGTAAATCTTTACCCAATACGTGAATTAGCATGTCATATGAATAGCTAGCCCGTCACTTGCACACCCGACAATTAATATATTTATTGTATTGATGCACAAATAATAGAATACCATAATTGGATTAATAAGAACCTTTTCTATGATTTTTTTTAATTTTAGACACATTTCATCTTTCTGGTTAATTAAAAAAAAATCCAATAGAATAAAACGTTGTGAAAAACGTGGATCAATCCAATAAGTTGAAAAACATTGATCAAAAGTAAGTGCAATTTTTTTTATTATTAATCCGATGGCCTTTAGTTAAATTACGACGATGTGAAAAATGTTTAATATTCAGACTGATAAAGAATTTGATTTGACTAAATAAAGGGCTAACTGTTCATGTAGTGGGCTAATTTAAGTATCAGGAGATGACATGACAGGTATGCAATATATGTGCGCAGTAACAGCTTAGGAGAAATATACTATTTTTGTACTTTAGGTGCTAAAGGCTTAGGTGAACCAGAATATCTTAAAAGACATGACATGAAACTATTATTGATATAATAATTAACAATTATTGTTATAATAATTAATTACATTGACAATGCAACACTGACGCCATACTAATAAATAAATAAATTTTAAATACTACAAAGCCGATTCAACAATAATTACAAATATAATTTTGTTTGAAAAATAATTTATAAATTGAGCTACAAAACGTAAAGATACCTTTACGAAACAATTATATTATTGCTTATAGTGACAGGGTTATTAGGTTTGTCACAAACCCAAATTCATTACAACAACAACTATATAGAAACTGATAAACCCGTATCTTTATGAAAATATCCACAACAATAAATTGTCATAGCATGTAAACATTAAAATTAAAACACACATTAAAATGTCTTACGTTATTACAGTGAGAAAATTGTACATTTTGTTCTTCACTAAACATTTGTCAAAAATCATAAATTTTAATGCATAGAGGGTAATTTAATAGCTCTATTGTGATACATATATTCTAACCAAACCAGTTTAAAAATTTCAGTTTATATTGCAAAATGAGTTATGAGTGTTGTTTTTATCATGTAAGACAAAATATCAATAGTACTGATGCAGTCACAATAGTAGTCTTCACAAATCTATGCTTCCATTTATTTATTCTTTATATATTTTATGCTATAAATTATGTAAAAACACAGTTTCATCCCATCATATGTTTTAATAAACGTTAAAAAATTAAGTAAGCATACAGAACGTTCTCTATATACAGATATTTCTGTAATCTTTGATACTATGTAAGTTTCCAAAGGTTTATTACAAACAAAATAATATTTGTATTTGTACAATCAGCGGCATGTTTCAGTCACAAATAGTTAAAAGACGTTAGTATAATATTATTATTATTAATAACATATGCACGTAATGTAGCTAGGCCAGCTAGATATTAATATAATAAATCAAGGTAGTGCATACTGTATGCATACTCTAAATATCCCCCGGGACTATCTTAAATTCACAATTTCAACTAAAAGATTACGATCATGCTTTGTACGTTATTTACTTTGTAATATTTATGTTTTCATGTTAAAAGACTTGTAAACGTTTATTGTAAAATAAATAAATAAAAAATAGTTGCTGAATGTTTAAACTTGTCAGATATTTGCGAGTATGCATACCGCACTGTACGTGTGTTGTGTAATGGCAATATGCTGTGCAATGGTTGTCCTGTGAGGGAGAAGTGTAGTAGTGACTGATGTGTTGTCTATGGCCCCCCCTTCTTAGATCGCAGCGCTCTGGAAGGTGGGATAGCCATACTCCTCAATGACCGCATGGCCATAGCTCTGTTAAAGTGCCGTTGCATTTTGTGCTCTTCAGCCTCCTGGCCTCCGTCCACCGAAGACAGGATGACCAGTAATACACCCATCACCTGAAATAAAAATTAACATGAGAAGAGTGATAAATGAAAACGGAAAAATAAAACAGTGTTCTTAAATATAATAATCTAGATTTTTTTTATTTATTTAACAATTAACACCCACAGCCTTTGATAATCTCACATCTATTGTAATATCAAGTACATTTTGCATATAATACATTAAAAATAATCTACATAAAAGCCACAAATACTAAACTCAATACAATTTAAAATACAATGTAAATTGACCATGGTAATTTGAGAACAATCCATAGACCGATTACAAGACATTTCTTAATTTCAGATTATACAGAAATAGTCCCAAAAATGCCTACAGACTCATCTGGTTGTCAAATTCTTTTTGTAGGGAGAATTTGATAATAAAAACATCTTGAAACAATCCCTATATTAGTACAGATAAGAGCAAGGGGTAATATCATCATTAACATGTTCCTCATTGAAAGATAGTCTGTTGGTTGACACATTTTGCTCTCAAGAAAAGCATCAGAGGTAATAGAGAGAGATTGATCACATGGAAAGAATGAATGAGGACAGAGTGATTGAGAATATATCAGCATAACGATGTTCAATACATCTTTAATGATTTTTTTATACTGCAAGTTTTTTAATATGCTCATTTAGCAACATAAAATAAACAAGTTTCTTTACTACTTTATTAATATCGCTCGTCAACGATATGAAAGTATTGAAACTAACCGGTCTAGACAAATATAAAAATAAATTGATTGCAATAAAATACTATGAAAACTTGCTTGTAAATAAATCTTACAATGGTGCATAAGCTCAATTTTAAATTTATTACCCATTTTATTAAATTTAACCCAAATAAACAAAAAGATCATCAAAAAAATAACTAAAGTTACGGTGAGTTGACAGTTGAGTTTCGAAATTACAATTACGAGATTTCAGATTTAAATCCTCCCATTGCTGATCTACTTCACCCACAAAACAAATATGTTGATTATCGCGAAAGAGTGTATTTAGGTTTATCACAAACCTACATATTTTTTAGGATAATAGATAACGTGAGAGTGAGAACGGCGGAATTGAAATGGACAACAAAAGTGATCACTTAAGCTAACCTAGAGCCAATTTGTAAATGTAGGGACAACTTTCTCATTTATTGCAATTAGATTTTGCATAATGTTACATTGTGTAAACATGGTTCTCCAAACGAGATGTCTGATTGGTTTTGTCATCTGCGCATTGTGCCCAAATCTAGTTTAACAATAAAAATTTGTAAATATTCTAAAGATAATAGATAAAACAAAACAAGGGTTATAAAACAATTAGAATCTAACATTTAAATAAGTGTTGGTTAACTGTTGATATTATAGAGTAAAAAACTTACCAAACAAATGATAATGATGAGTGTATAGACATGTATAGTAGCTTCTGGAATACTGTCTATCTCTCTGAGAGCAATGAGCGCCGGTTCAAAGTCCGGCCGGAGATCAAGTGCATGCCTGAGGTGGAGAGAGGCCTCCTGATAGTGGCCATAGGCCTTAAATATCTCCCCCAGAGTGAAGTACTGTTGCCAGGCACTGCGGTCTGGAGGTTGTACTTCCAGCGACCTCCTCGTCAGGTAGATCGCATCATCCAGATACTGCAGTGTGAACAACACTCGTGCTAGGTTTAGTAACACCTGAGGAAAATAAACATAATAATAGATGTTCTTCATTCATTTGAAAATATAAATAACAAAAATTTAATATTATTAAAAGAAAAGAGTTGATTTGAACTTTCAGCTATAACTGGATATCTCTAAAACATGACTCGAGAGAATCGAGAATAAAGTATTGAAAATATCTTCAATTCAGCTATGAGCTATTTTCCTCATTTATTATATCTCATCTTTATGCATCACGTAGCTAGTTATTAGTCGATTGACCGCCCTATTTGTAAGAGATACCATAATGGTAGATAGATAGAAACAAGATTATATTCTACCTCTTATGCTAACCACAGGTTTGGCTGGAAGATATTGTATATAAGCCAACCTTTTGGTATTACTTTTATCATAAATGTTTTTATGCTACACTAATAAATGAAAAAAAAAGCCCATTAATATCTTTTTGATTGTTACCTCGGCATTATGAGGTGACACAGCGAGTGCCCTTCTGAAGCACTCTATGGACTGTCTGGTGTCACCCTTGATGCGCCAGTAGTTACCAATCTGATTGTACAACTGTACAGACTTTGGTTTCTCCCTCTTGGCTTTCTTCAGTCGCCTCTCTAAGGCATTCACGTCAAAGTCTGACACGGTGCCCCCGTTCTTGTAATTTTTCTTTTTTGTAAATATTAGAGCAACCTGAAAATAAATATATTTATTTATTTACATTGATGGTATACCTAAAGCTATAACACACAAATAAAAACAAATCAATTGAATAAATAACTGTCCGAGACCTATATGTTACTAGGTATTCTCAGATGACCCATGCAAATATCTTTAGAATAACCAAAGGAAATAAAACATAATTCATTTCACTTGCATACAGAAAATAGAATAATAAAAGAAAGACCATCTAATTGCCCAAACAAATTTATTCTACAGTAAACGCTGAGGTAATGTCTGATACTTTAACGCCACATCATTACATAACTATAATTGGCAGTGCATGTTGAATTAATGCACACCGAGGAAAAATAATAATTAGACATTTTACGAGATAAAAATTTAATTCAAAATAGATCCAAGTTGTTTGTGTCAATTGTAACATGAAAATCGAATTGTATGACAACGATTACAATGATATCAATAATTGACCTGATATTGAATTGTATTTGCAAAGACGTATATTTATTATTTATCAACGGACAAAAATAAAAAGTATTAAACTGATTATGACCAAAATAACAATAAATATGAAAACAACAAACTAAAGATACATACTCAATTATTTATACTCAGGTTCAAAAGGTTAAGACGACAACATTTATTGGTTTAACAGGTTTGCTTTGAAAAAAATATTTTACCAAAAACAAACACATATAGAGTGACATCTTTTTCACTGAGATTTAGAAAGAAGGTTACTGCTTCTAATTATTAAATGGTAAGTAAGGTTTATACAATTTCCCATCTTTTAGGAAAGAATGTAGACATTCCAAATGTTTATTACAAACAAAATAATATCTGTATTTATAAAATAAGATTATGTATTGTATTACCTGTGGTTCAGGAACATTTGGATGCCTGTCCCGTTTGGAAACTCCGACTAGATTGTCATAGTATGTGAAGTTGACAGACTTCCCACAGTCCAGGTACTCGTCATCAATACCATCTGACTGGGATTCATCATTAGAGTCATAGCTGTCACTGCCTTCAAACGACGATCTGAAGATTAAAATACAAACATTAATAGTAATCAACATGGAAAATGTGCATTACTCCAGTGTTGATTAACCAAATATCAAATCAGTGGATTCACTTTCAAGAAATTAACCATCCTAGCTTCCAAACCAACTGTTACCTTAAACTTATTTAAAACCCCACAAAATTTAATCCATTTTCCTTTCTATTTCCTATTATGAGTACAAATTTTACAAGGAAACAATATTTTTTTATAAACTAGATCTTTTTAATTCAAAATTGTTGTACAGATACAGAAAAATTTTGGAATTCATGTTAACTTTTATAATTATATTTCTAAAGCACTAGCAAACGAGTGCATGGCCTTGAGAACAATAAAATAAAATAATTATTTTTCCTAAATTTTTCTACATGAAAAATTAATGTGGCCCATTGCCAGATGGCAAGACTCAAGAATTGAAAGAGGTCAAAAGTTTGGATTCTGCATTCCTAATTTGAATATATATAACTGAAAAGACAATACTTAATTTTTAAGGATAATAGAAATCAAAACAAAATATTTTTTTTAAAAACTAGGATGATAAAAATGAAAAGATTACAATCCTTTACAATAATACCTCATTTGCCATCAGTAAGCAAGAGTATGGATAAGTTGTTGGAAGAAATTGCACGATAAATTCTTGTTTATTGATTGTATTTAATAAGAATGTAATCTCTGTAAAAGTGTTTATGATAAATGTACTGTAAGGAATAAATAAATAATATGGAGAAGCTTACATTAAAAGAATTGGATTAAAAACACTGTAACTTTCACTGTATTAATTTTATACAGTAAAAGTTACAGTGTTTTAATTAAATCATTTTAATATAGGTAAAAATAAACTTTCATAAAGTTACCACAGACAAAACAGAATCTTTAATATGGAGAAGGCTAAATGGAGTATATAATTAAGAATATATTACATTTCCATATTGGGGGATATTATAATAATAATAATAATAGCTTGGCTATATAGATATATGTGAGTGGAGGAGGACTCTCTTATCTACAACATCTCCGGTTTGGTAGTGATAAGCACAGTGTGGCTGTCAAGTTAACAGAGCTACGTTATCAAAACAAAAGTGACACAGGCAAATTTCTTTATATTCGTACAAAACAAATATTTTGCTTGCGTCTCAAAATAATTTTATTGCGCAACGCAGAGGACAACTTGCATGTTTAGTATGTGTAGTTGGTCCACTGGCTACTCCACTTGTGGGAAAATATACTGTGACAATATGAATGAATAACAAAACATAACATGCATAGACAATACACACAGATCGAGCTACTCCCAAACTAAGATTGAATCTTGTATTACGGGTACCAGTGCGACGATACACATGTATACAATGCACTAAACACATATACAAGTAACACCCAGACCCAGGACAATTTGAAAAAGGTCATTCCTCAATCTGCCCTGGCCGGGAATTGAACCCGGGACCTCGTGACTCAAAAGCAAGAGGGTTACCTCTACGCCACACCGACCGGCAAAGAATCAATCAAAATGTTTGCTAATAAATTTGTGATAGGATTCGGAAAAAAAACTGATTTTTATTTAAAAATTTATTGCAGTAATGTAGGCGTAAAACCAATTTCACTAGTATGTAGCGAGAACTCAAAATTTTTGAATGGATGTTGGAATCTTTAAGCATATCTCATCTGAGACACAAAAAACTTAGTATGGTAATGTGAATTCACTGAAAACTCTGTTTGAAAACAAAAAATTGAATATTATCAAATACAGATTTTTACGAAAAACACACAAAAATGGGTGAGGTTACTTCCTTCTTTTAATTTATCAAAGACAAGTAATTGAATAGATATTTGTTTTGAAAGAAAAGTTACGATTGTAGAAGTTAGACTGTGTCGTTATATTATCTCGTAAACTGCGGTCTACACAATCACCACAAACACAAACATGAGTATATAAATATGGAAATACTTGTGTATATACAAATATATATCTATATGTACAAGAATGTTTTTAATAGCTAAATCATATGTATATAATACTAGCATAAATATTTTAGTCCCTTCACGATTATATATGTGTGTATGTATATCTCCATCTTAATAATAAAAAAAAATATTCATTCTACCATTGTCACATGAACCATAAGTGGGGTAGCTGGTGGACCAACTGTGTGTAATAAACATGCAAGTTGTCTTCTCTGCGCCAATAAAAATCAAGAAATTCAGGATGGGTGGTATACCACATCAATGAAGTGAAAATGTTAATGTATTAAACGTGAAAAACATAAACATACAAAATAAATGTGAGACAGAAATCAATGTTCTCTATGCAATGTATGTATCATTGAGCACATTCATTTTTTGACAAAGAGTAAACAGATATCAAAATGTTCTGGGCTTTATGGCCATGGTCTACTGAGAAGAACGACCCCCAACGATTTTAGAACACAACCTGGAAGATTTATATATCTTTAACATCGGTTCTGAAAACTCAAGATCTTATAATCATATTATGCACAGATTATTTTGGCCATGTAATGAGAGGCAACAAGTACACCATACTCTAGCTCGTCATGAAAGGGAAGATCGAGGGCTGCAGAGGGGTCGGCGGACGACAGCTCTCCTGGCTTTGAAACATCCGAGAATGGACCGGTATCAGAAACATGGGGGAGCTGTTTCGCGCCACCCATGATAGGAAACTTTCTCCCAAATGGTCTTCAACGTCAGGGGGAACTGACAGGACACATGAAGAAGAATGTGAAAGGGATCCTTAAAAATATTGGTAAATTTTTCTTTCAACATATCCCAAGTAAGCATTACTCTCTGAGTGAAAGTGGGTATAAAGCTAGTACCTATTTAATAACATGAATAAACAGATATCAATGGAAATAGGCCCACATTAGCATATCATTTATTTAATATGAATTCTCGCAAATTATATACAACTTGAGGATTAGCATGTAAATATTTCTTGTCTGTAATGAAAAGTTATTTGTTAAACAAATTCCTATATTACGATGGTAAACACAAATATTTCACTGTTCTTACTCCAAACGAATTTTTTGGAACAGAACGAGGCCACTAAAAGCAGATAATATTTTGTGTGTTGTGCTCTTACAACAAGGGCATTCACTGAATATCTCATTTGTGGGAAATGTATTACAAAAACCAGATAAAACTTAATAATTTAAATGAATTATAAGGAAGCATAGTTTAATCTTAAGAGATAAAATATTTTCTGGTAGTATTTTAAATTCACCAGAAAATATTGGAAAAATAGGCATGACCTTTAAGGAAACATTGTTGATGTGTTTGAGTATCAAATTACCAAGAATAATAATTAATCAGACATCTCAATTGGAGAACCGAGCCCACATAATGCAACACTGCTAAATCTAATCGGAAGGAGTGAGAAAAACGTCCCAATGCTTACGAATTGGGTAAAGGCTGGTTTAAGAAATTACTTTCGGTTCCCACGAACAATGATCACCAGTTCCATCATTCTACCAATGGAGAAATATTAATGCAAACCATAGAAGCAATAATATCTAAGGGATCTCATATTTTCATCTAAACGGCCCCAGAATGATTAAGTTCAACACTTTTTCGGCTGCTAGACCTGCCAGATAATATAAATGTTTGCAAGTGCGTTAGCCTCCGCGCCACACCGAACGACCGGTGTGGCGTGGAGGTTAACGCACTTGCCTTTGAGTCACGAGGTCCCGGGTTCGATTCCCGGCCGGGGCAATATGAAGAATGACCTTTTTCAGATTGTCCTGGGTCTGGGTGTTACATGTATATGTGTATCGTCGTGTTAGTACCCATAATACAAGATTCATATCTTAGTTTGGGACTAGCTCGGTCTGTGTGAATTGTCTGTACATGTTATGTTTGGAACATTTACCAATTTTTCGTAGAAATGGGTTCAACAGACCGCCAATAAAATATTTGTAAATATTCTAAACATTTACCCAGAATAAGTCACATTATATCTCCGAGTTATTCTATTTTTTTGTATGTATTTTCATCAAGAAATTCACGTATACACCTATCAAATATCATAAATATGACACCATCAGCCCGTATTGATTATTTTACTATCATCAGTTTATTGTTTATTATCTTTCCATGTCGAATACAAGACAAAAGTTATAAATAACAGCAACTGCAATTATATAATCAAGGTATTTCGTAACAAGATTGCCTCAATTTCACATATGTTTAGAATAATTCCAGTGGGTGCTTTTGATACGTTGTTGATTTTAATATTTAAATGTTACTTACAATGTGAACATTTACGTCTTTTGGCGGAGTTTAAACATATAAGCATCTGGTAACTACTACTTGTTGTATATGTATAAATGGGTTAGTTGGAAGATTGAGGAAAAAAAAATTGAGGGACGCCGAGGTCCCGGTAGGAGACAGATGTCCTGGCTGCGAAACATAAGGGAGTGGACCGGCATCCGAAGTGTGGAAGAGCTGTTCCGAGCAGCGCAGGACAGGGACAAGTTCGCCGAGGTGATCGCCAACGTTGGGGGGACCCGACAAGGCACTTGAAGAAGAGAAGTTGGAAGATATCGCGCTTCTGCGATAAACTCGCCCATTGCACAAAATTTATTTGTGTAGTTTAAATTGTTTATTTTCTTATGTTGATTTTTTTGTGCAATAAAGTTTTTTATTATTATTATTACCTATATATTCTGCATAGGTGGACTATACATCTATATCAATAATAGTTTGGTGACACAATTGAACCTCAATTACTCAAAAGGTTAAAAAAAGTTATCAGTTCCACAAAAAAAAATCTCGAAAAATTCTATTTAAAATCTACCACAAATAACTTCAGAGCTTTGAACAACTTCACAAAATCTAATATGAATATTTTATCCACCCTTCGAGCAAGCAAAACATCTATAACTAAATGTAAATGGATCAACTTCATACACTCTATGTGAAGACAAACTGTCTTCTATAACTGGAGTTTAGATGAACTGACATCCATGACTTACTTTAGCCAGTTGTAAAATCTTTTGTAAGTTGAAATTTCAAAGTTCTTCAGTAGGTATTTGAGTTATGGAAGTAAGATTGTAATATTAGGAAGCAAATAGGTAAATGTTAGACTATATCTAAAAGGATTTAAAACATACGTGTTTTGATAGTGTTTTTGGTGTTCCATTAATTGGCAATCAGTGCAGTAAAAATCAAATCCTTGCTTAGTCCATGTCTGTCCGTATATGACGGTGGATGTTATGATGTTAAAAATGGGATCATCGTCCAGTAACTGTTGTCCCTCAACACCCTCCATCATCACCTACGAGAGGGAAGGCATCCAATTAAATATATAATATTTACACTAAAGGATATTTAAAGGGAAAATTAAACACACATACACACACTACTACTAAATAAAGTATAACTTATAATCTGGGGGGTTATTCCTGATACGGATCTTAACCAGAATCTTAATCTAGCATCTTACAAATGTCAAATTGATATTCATTTATCGACAATACGAAATGAAATGAAATTCTTTTATTTCCCCTCTTACAATAGGTAGGGTCATGTCGTGTACCTATGGACGCGTGTACCTGTGGACACGTATAGTATCTCCAAAATTATTTAAATTATGGACTTGAAACTAACGCAGAAATAAACTATTTTTCATATATGAGATTACTAACTACCGCCATTGTATATCTGTCAAGTACTGTCATTGGTAGAACAAAAATTGTTTTTTCACTCCAAAAAGTAAATTATTGTTTCGTCTTAAAATTGTTTCTTTTACATTAAAAATCAAATAATAATTGATAGTTGGTGATTAATATTAATAAACAAAAAGTAAGTTATATTTTCTTGATATTTTAAATAAGTTTTATTTTATAAATTGTTCATTTTTTAGCTTTTAGGTTTCGTTGTCAAAAATTGTACCTATGGACATCACAAGATGTGTACCTGTGGACTGTCCACAGGTACACGAAATATGTTAGAGATTCAAAACTTATACATATAAAATATTAATTTAGTGTCAGTATTGCAGAAAAATTAACGAATTTTTAGATATCATAATTTGTATAAAGTTCAGTTGAATCCTTTGATTATTTAAATTAAAAAAATAATCGTTATAAATATTTGTCAAAGATTATTAATGTTATTTCATGATATTTTTTTAATGCCCCCAACTAAAACTGGTGCTGTTAGAAGAAAACTTTGTTCAGAAGATCTCACAAATGCTGTTAAGGAAGTAAGAGGAGGCAAACGTGTAAGAAAAGTGGCAACTGAATTTGCGATTCCGAAATCCACGATTTTTAAGTATTTAAAATTAAACAATGACGTAAATTTAGACATAGACAATGTGTAGACATTGAGAAACGACGTGAGGAAGATATTTGACAATGAGGAAGAAATGTTGCTTGTGAAATATTTGGAATAAGCTGCTGTGAAGACCAAGTCACTAACTTACCAGTTTGGTATTGCTTAAAATAAAGTACACTTTTAAATCCATTAATTATAAACAGATTTAAAAGTACAGGTACTTTTCCATTCGATAACAATATATTCATTGAAGAGGATTTTATGTCATCATACTTGTCTGATCGCCCAAATCCAGTAGAATAATAATAATAATAATAATAAAGACAATTTATATTTGGCGCCGTTTAATGATCCGTGACCATCTCAAGGGCGCCATGACTTTTCTTGAAAAGCAGTGTCTTCAGCTTACTCCTGAACGTTACAGTGGGCTGGTTCCTTCTTAAATCCGCTGGTAGTCGGTTCCACGCAGTTGGCCCCGCAACGCTAAAGCTCCTCTCTGCGAATTTGGAAGTGTTTGCCCTGTTGGGCTCCACAAGCTTGTTTACAGCGGTGGAAGCTGATCGCAGTGGTCGCCTCAGCGTTTCGTCGAGGGGACATAGCTCAGCGAGGCATAGAGGTGCTGTGCCGTTCAAGGCTTTGTCTGCCACTATGCAGAATCTGCCAGAATCTGGCACTATGCAGAATCTGCCAGAATCTGGCAGAATCTGCCACTATGAGACATGAAGCCTTAGAATCAGAAAATTTGAGACCAACTCTTATTGATGCACAAGAACAAATGGAAATTACACCGGAACAAGTGCGACTATTTTCTAAAGCACCACCTAGAAAAGAACAAACGAGACGTAGAACACCTGGAAAGACTTGGATATTAACAGATACTACAGAAAAAAAATAGATTCTGAATAATACACTAGAGAAGATAGAAAACAAAAAGAAAATTTCAGAGAAGAAAGTGAAGACTATCCCAAATTACAATTGAACTTATCTGTTCCCAGCACGAGTAAGTCACTCAAAACAAAGGTTTCTGAAGGGAAGAAAATCAATGTTATTAGTGATGTGTCGCTTGTTATGTGTAATAAGTGTAAGCGTTACGAAAATAAAATAAATGTCATGTGCAAGTGCAAGTTATGTAAAAAATATTTTCATTACAAGTGTATCTCCAAATGCCACAAAGACATTTTGCCAAGTCCAGAAAATGATAGCGATAATGAAGATGACTTCATGTGTGAAAAGTGTTACAATGTTACAGAAGAATCTGATAGCAGTGTTGATTCTATCGAATTACTTTCAGAAATCCGTGAAAATGTTCCATAATATAATTATGTTCCTGTCATTCGTGTCCATGTTTCTTTTTCTTTTTAAGTAGTTTAGCCATTTTTGGTGTTTTACAAGTTTTTATTATTTTGTTTTTATATATGCCTACATCTTATATATAACTTAATCATTAGTATGTCATTTTTAACTTCAATAAAAATACTTTGAAACTGAGTTTTTAGTATGAATTTTATACACGTCCATAGGTACACTACCGTCCACAGGTACAATGTGTACTGTCCATAGGTAAACTTCGGGTGTGTACCTGTGGACGAATTCGTAATATTTTTTTAAACCTTTTTTTCTTCTTTACCAAGAACTTAATCTGAAAAATGCAAACGGTACTTATTGTAATGTCTATTGACAAAGTCAACTCAAAAACTTTTTTTTTTGAAATCCTCACACAAATGAAGATATTGATGTTTATATATTAAATTCTGGAAATTGTCCACAGGTACACGACATGACCCTACATTTGACAATTTTCATCACAAAAAATCAAAAACAAAAAACAAAACAAAAATACATAGCACTTATATTGCTTTTAAATTTATTAATAAATCATTATAAATAAATAGCATAAAAATATTAATATTTATACTCTTGAAAACAAACAACATTCAACAAGATTGCTTGGCTGAACACGTTTTTAGATATTTGGTACTTTTGAAGCTAAACAACATTTTTATAAGATATACAATTTGAAACCGAAATAAATAAAACAAGCGTTTTATTCTACTATTCATTTAATTTACGAGAAAGACGTCTTTCGTTTTATGAGGACATTGTCAATCTGATTTTAAAAATACAACAATGACACCGACACAGTGAATATACAATTTGACTCTCCAAATATACTAAATTCAGATTCTAGACTAATAATGCATGGGGAGCAGTTTCCCAATTTCATATTAAATTGAATATACATTGATAACATCTTCGTACATATTTAGATGACCTCGTAGCTAATGTCAGAGATTCTATAATATTTAGGGAGTTAGAATTTGCGTACTATGCAAGCACAATTAAATATGCAACCAAAATGTTTACAATGTGTATCAATCATTTTAGTCCCACATTATGGGATGAAATTTACTTAAATAATATGTGCACATTTCTTTTAATTTTAGAAAATTAATTGGATATTTTTTTAATGTTTTAATTATGGTTAAAGTAAAAATATAATTTTAGTTATTTTCGGTGGACATATTTTGGCACAGGAACCAATGTTTATTGAAAGATATACCTTCAACATCAATTCACATTAATTAATGGAGACAAATTAGATTAAAGAATTGGTGTTAGTTTAATTTGACAATAAACATATTTGATTTATTAGGACAAAAGTTTGCCAAAATTTCCGATATCGGCCAGTACCATTTTATATTAGCATTTAAGCATTTACACATTTTTTTTAATGAAATTTTATGCTTAAAGTCATAAAATTGATAAATAAATTCAGATTATCATATAAATATGCAAATTTGGATAAAGGATACTGGATTGGCTTCAAAACATTAAAATTAGTTCAGAGCTATCAAATTCCAGTTCCTAATGTTCTTATTAGGAGACTGTGCATCTAAATGTAAGATAGGAGCATTCATTATAATGTCATCTGGTGAATAGATTTTGGGCTATAATTAGGTTTACTCTGAGATAAATATGCAGCTGTACATGCTTATTATGGACATTACTATTGAATATGTAAATAACAAATCATTGACTGCTTATAGTTCGCAACATTTGTTTCTCTACTTTTATTGGTAACTTTACACTCTAAAGGTTTGAATCACACATAAATACAATAAAGGTTGAAATAATAAAAATTAAATATCCAAATAGGGAATGTTTCGGATATAAGTAGATCTCTTCACACTACACATCTGATGTGGAAGTGGATGTACAAAAATAGATATTATCGTCTTGCCTGTCTGAAAGGTGAACCCTCCATAATCTTTCCTTCTTCAGCGTTTAGCTTCCAGAACGTGGAAGTTCTGGAGTTGGTCGATATTATGTTAAACGATAAAATATACACTGATAATAAAAGCAAATTGGGTGCTTTCCCCATCATGTTGGATTTATTCTTTATTTCTGAATATCTCACATTTATCAATAGTTAAACACATTCAAAATTGTTTATCATTTCACAAAATTACATAGAAAGTAAGATTTGTGTTAAAAATATCAAAATATTTAGCGTAATTCAATGTTTTCGAAATTATTTTGACAAATATTACAGCACACACAATATAAAACACATACGTTCGGCTCACCAACGAAATAATGTTGTAAGCGCATGAAAATTGATTTCGTCATATTCATTTTTTGATATTGTTTAATATCTTATTATTTGTTAATAATATATCCGATCAAAATAATATTATGTATTATAGTTAAAATAACATGAAAAATAAGATAAATCTAGTAATAAGTTTCTATAGTTCCCGGTCCCTTTGGAGTGTTGGGTGCTGGGTTTCTATTTTCTTTTCAATTTTTGATTTATAATTCAATTTTTCATATTGTTTTTGATATTTATTTTGTTGCTGTGTATATTTTGTTTTAATGACGTGGTTGAAAGAAATCACTAATTTAGTAATAATCACGTCATTGCTGCTAAATTGCTTTGTTGATTGGTTATGTAGATGTGTGCATGAAAAATATAAAAAATAAATAAATATAAATAATAGTTTAAATATTTCAACTTCAAATCTGTGTTAAAAATATTTTTAAACAATATGCAGTGAAATATAATGTACTGCAAATATTTTCATGTATTGTTCTTTCGCATACCTATAAATATGTATATTCCTATGGATACATTTTATTAGAAATGTGATGGAGAAATCAAAACTCTCTTTACAAATTTACATCATTTGGCCATGTTCATGGACGAGATTATTTTATAATATAAACTGTAAATGATAGGCATAATATACGTAGTGTTGTGGAATTCTCAAGAAATAATTTTTGGAGAAATTTACCGAGAAATTTCTCGGTAAATTTCTCGAAGTAGAGAATTTACCGAGAATTTTTTTTTTATTTAACAGTAAAATAATAATAAATCAATACTTTATTCAATCAATCAATAACAATGTACAAATGTTGAGACAATTTATCACCAATATTGCTACAATTAAAGTTAGTCAATACCGGATATTTTTTCATATATTTTGTAGGGGAATTCCGCCGCATTATCGCCAATAAATAATAGGGGAATCCCCATGGGAAAAAATCAGAGAAATTTCTCTTCATTCAGAGGAGAAATTCTCGGAGAAATTTCTCGTTCTCGAGAAATTTCTCCGGAGAATTTTCTCTACTCACATCACTAAATATACGTACCATTAACAAAGTTATTACAGTTTTCTGTGACATCAAGTCTTCAAAAGTAAATGAGGTGAATATTAAATTTTACTATTTGTATCATGAATGTCAAAGCATTATTTTAAATTTCATTATTTATATCGAAATGATAACTTGATAATGATTATTTCTGAATGTAATTGGGTTTTAAGCTAGTAAATAAATCTAAACAGTTTTGAAAATGAGACTGCTTATGAAAAATTCTGAAAATCATGAAGAAATATGAACTCTCGCAACATTAACCAAATGTTGCCAGCTAACTTTATTTTGCAGAACCGCGTAAATTTCGTATATTATTTTTATGTAAAAAGAGATTTTAAGATAAATTATTGAAAGAGCTAAATGAAAATTACGTGTAAGTGAAACATTATGTATGCTTTAATCATTTGTAATCATGTTTTTTTTTTTATAAATCAAAATTTGTAAAAATAATATGACAACATTGAAAATATTGTCGATGGTTAAAATTTGACGCTTCTTTGACAATTTAATATTTGATTTGTGTTGTTCGTTGGATGTTGAGGTTATATTGATAACGATATAAGACGTTTACAATAAAAAATATATTTTGAAAAGCTTGCATATTAAAAAAGTGGCATATTATCGATACATTTCTTCAAAATGTCTTTGGCCGACGAGCTTTTGGCTGATTTGGAAGAAGATAATAATGAAGAATTAGAATCACTTATAGAGGCTAAAACAACAGTGAATGATGGAGATAAAAAGGAAATTTTTGGAGCAGCTCCTGTTGTTCCTATGGAAGAGGATATTAAAAATGTTTCTATAAGAGAGTTAGCCAAATTGAGGGACTCCGAAAGGTTGAAAACGGTGAGTATATGTAACATTTTAAATTGATGTTACCAAGTATGTTATATTCGTTTTTCAACGATTATTGTGTATTTATCTTGTAAATAATGAGAAATAACAAAAGCATTTTGTTTTGTTTAAGGTAACATCATATATTACAGAGAATTTCGACAAAATTCCTTCATCCATGAAGAAGCTAGGGCTTATGGAAACAGATCCCGAATATCAACTGATTGTAGAGGCAAATAATATTGCAGCTGATATTGATTCAGAAATAAGTGAGAATGGAAACATTTTTTTATATTAATAAGCACATATTCTTCTTGATATTTTTTTATCTTTTTATGTAAATTTAATACATGAAACTACCACATAAGGCTTATAAAAGGCAACGTCACCTTATTTGGCAGTGCCCCGAATGGGACTTGAACCCGCATCTATAACCTTGTCGCGAGGAGTGCTTTGTCCAATTAACCTACCGGGCCGTTTTTGTCTTTTTGTTTAGCTATATAATTTAAAATCTGATGTTTTCACAATCCGTGTTATTAATTGGGTTTAGTTTTGTTTTGGCAGTGGGTCTAGTGGTATTTCCTGTCCAGTAATCCAAATATGAATAAAAGTATGTTGATGTGAGTTTGAAGTGATTTATTTGTGATCTAACTAGTTAACTTATAATAAACAACTTTGTAAATTTTTTCCAGCAATTATACACAGATTTGTGAGGGACAAGTATCAAAAAAGGTTTCCAGAATTAGAATCTCTAGTGCTTGTGCCTCTGGAATACATTCGCACAGTGAAGGAGTTGGGAAATGATTTGGATCAGGCAAAGAATAATGAAACACTCTTGGGATTTTTAACACAAGCCACTATTATGGTTGTATCTGTGACGGCATCTACTACACAAGGGTGAGAAATAAATAGTTATTTATTTTGCAAGTACAAAAATCATTCTCGCAGCAGTTAATCGGATACAATATCATTCTCAAAAGAAGTACATAGTTGGTGGGCTATAATATGATTTTAAGTTACAATGTAATTCCCAGCAGTAAAAACTGCCACTGTTTAATCTCTCTGCAAACAATGCCAGAGAATCAACAAAAATTGAATTGGCCATGACAAATGCAGACTTCACCTCCATATATGGTACAAGAGAGATCCCCCATTATTTGCTTGTGGTCAGATCGAGACAAAAAGCCATATTTTGAAATATGTTCACTAATTCTATCTCTATATTATATAGAATTAGTGAAATATGTTCACTAATTCTATCTCTATATTATATAGAATTAGTGAAATATGTTCACTAATTCTATATAATATAAGATATCTTTTATCAACTGTCTTTGGTGTCATCTGGTGGACTCTTAATAACTTAGATGCGGTCCTGTAGTTTTAAGATAATTCTACATATAGGATTTGCATACAATAATACCTTAAATTATTGTCTCTTTAATCTTATAATTAACACAAAATTTACCAAGAGTTGTTTGTCAAGTGTAACAAATATCACTAAATTATTTCTTATTATAATGTTTTAGACAAGTCCTCTCTGATGAAGAGTTGCATGAGGTTGATGAAGCGTGTGACATGGCACTGGAGTTGAACAACTTTAAACAAAAGATTTTTGAGTTTGTAGAAAGCAGAATGACGTTTATCGCCCCAAATTTATCAATTATTATAGGTAAGCTTAAGTAAGACTTTTAACAACAATTCGTCAATAACAAGGCAATCCACATATGAGTCGGTGAGTTGCAAAACCCGCTCTGACCGAAATTTACTTACTCACTCCAAGCGTAATTCAAATCAAAATATTAAATTTTTCACAATATTATATGTATTAATTATATGTCCCAAGATATCTAATGCAAAAAATATAACTTTCTGAAATAAATAAAACAAGCGTTTTATTCTACTAATGATTTATTCCATGAGAGAGACAATATTTTATTTTTATATATATGAATATTGTTGTATTTTTAAAATCAGATTGACAATCTCCTTATAAGACGAAAGACGTCTCTCTCATGGTATAAATCATTAGTAGAATAAAACGCTTGTTTTATTTATTTCGATATGGAATTCTACCACCTAAACACCGACACAGTGAATATAACTTTCTGATTTTATTTACATTTGAAATAGTAACTTATTCGTATTTTACTCAAAATCGACATTTCTACCCAGAGTGGTTTTTGCAACTCTACGACTCATATATGGAATTACTTATTTTGTAAATATTATTATAATCTCAAGACAAAAGGTCTGAATTTGTAACCGAGGATAGTTATATTGTAACCAGAAACATTTTAAATAAAACAAATCAAATGCGGGTAAAACAGCTAAAAATAATCTATAATAATTAATTTCCACAAAGTTGGATTTCCAAAAGGTACACATCAAATCGGAAACTTATTTTGTGGCATGGGGATAACCTGTATGTTTATTAAACATGGTTAGTCCTCTAGCTACACATTGTTCTCGTGGGAGATGCCACGGCTTTATGGATAAATAGAGATAGATAAACGTGGTTAGTCCACTAGCTACGCATTGTTCTCGTGGGAGATGCCACGGCTTTATGGATAAATAGAGATAGATAAACGTGGCTAGTCCACTAGCTACACATTGTTCTCGTGGGAGATGCCACGGCTTTATGGATAAATAGAGATAGATAAACATTTTAATTTAGGAATTATTGGATTTATTTTTGATGTATTTTAAAGGTGCCTCAACAGCTGCGAAGTTGATGGGAGTTGCGGGAGGTCTCAGTAAATTGTCCAAAATGCCTGCGTGTAATGTTCTTTCAGTCGGCGGTCAGAAAAAAACATTGTCGGGTTTTTCAAAAGTTGCAGTTCTACCGCACACAGGATTCATATACTATTCAGACATTGTGCAAGACACTTTACCTGTGAGTATAAAATTATTTATCTATTTGCTGCTAGTCCCCATCTTTCTGCTGCTGGATATAGGTTTTTTGAACAGTCTTCTATGCTTTCTGATCTCGAGCAATATAACAGTGCCATCAACCCATATTTTTTTGGTGTATCAACTCCTTTCTAGTTCTCCCACAGTATCTATTCCTGATTTGTAGAGAGTAAATTGTAATGCTTAAAATGTTTATTGAAACAAGCACTTTTTTCTACTACGGATTAAACAAACACAAGAGAGACGTTATTTGACTTTTTAGGTCAGTATCAATTTCGAATTGAAGCCGAAAGGAGTCTCTTTCGTACTTATTTATTTTATAGTAGAAGGACACATTTGTTTCAGTTGATCCGATGATGGAATTCTACTACTTGTGCATCAGTAATAAGTATGTGCAACAATACTAGTTTAAATATAGAATAGAGATGAAAATATCCAGTTATCAATCTAACCTCAGTGTTGAACGTTGTAAATTTCAGACAATCTTCTATATACTGCTCTGTGCCTTTATTTTCCGTTTGCAAACTTTTAAAATAGTATTCATGTAGTCGGTGTCTGTCTTACATGATTCTTCATGCATATTGTTATTATTCCTCTTTATTATTATTATATCTACAAGTACAAAAATCTCCTTTGTGTGTTACATGGCCAGATAGTTGTATAATTCAAAAGCCTAAGCCTTGAGTGCTAACAGTCATTTTTGATGTTTATTGTATTCTGTTGTTTAGGAGTTGAGAAGGAAAGCAGCCCGTTTAGTATCCACTAAAGTTACTCTTGCAGCCAGAGTGGATGCCTGTCATGAAAGCTTGGATGGAACCATCGGCAGAAGGCTGAGGGAAGAAATTGAAAAAAAATTGGACAAATTACAGGTATTGTATAAAAAATTTAATAATCAAAATATATAAGTAGGTTCTTTTAGGCTTTTGACTTTGTGTAAAATATTGAGTATCTTATTTAATGTAGGGTGTGAAAATAAAAAGATAACTTTAAATTCTAAAAAAATTAAATAATTATTCTAGTTGAGGATGGCCCTTGCTTTGTAAATAATGCAGCTTCCAAGAATGGGGTAGCCAGTTGGCTCCCTTTGTGTATTAAATGTAATCTATTATCATATAAATGATATATAAATTGTACAACTTACTGTTATTTATATATGTTTATTGTACAACTTACTGTTATTTAATATGTTATATAAATTGTATGTTTATGTTATATAAATAATATGTTATAAAAATATGTAAATATAAATTGTACAACTTACTGTTATTTAATATGTTTATAAATATATTATATGTACAGTATTAGGATTAAGTCACGGGTATAAACACAATATTTTAGGATGTGCCCTTGAAGTGAATTTATTCCACAAAACGGTGTACTATAAATTGTCTAATTATTATTATATAAAAGTATTAGCTTCCTGAATGTATTTATCTTTTATTAAAGAAAAAGTTTATCTCGTTATCTACTACTACTACTACTATACCATCACGGCATATCCCAAAAGTGGGGTAGCCAGCAGACCAGCTGCATATAAAACATGCAAGCTGTCTTCTCGTTATCTATATCATCACAAGTAGGTAGTCATTGGTGTATCTGTTCCTCAGATTGAAGCAGAAAGGAATATTAATTATTTCAAATGGTTTAATAATTATAACTTTTTTGGATAATTGTTCAGGAACCTCCTCCGGTGAAGTTTGTGAAGCCTCTTCCTAAACCAATTGAACAGAGCCGCAAGAGAAGAGGTGGCAAGAGAGTTAGAAAGATGAAGGAGAGATATGCCATGACTGAGTTCAGGAAGAATGCCAACAGGATGAACTTTGGAGATGTGAGTAATTATATTTTCATTTACGTTCCTCATTAATCGCACTGTACATAAAACTAATTAATTATATTAATTTGAAGTATTCTGAAAATTAAGGCAGTGTCGTTTATTTTATTACTATTTTGTTTGCCTTAATCATCGATTAAGGCGGATTTACATGATCTCAAAGTAAATGTAGCACATAAATACACAGTACAATTTTTTGCACATCATCATTATGTTAAAGTTTTAACAAAACCATAGAAAATATAAAATATTAGGACGACATGCAGTGGTGAGATTATCACTACTTAGTGATTTCTTCCATCTAACCACATCATATTGACATGTACATACCTAATTAAAACAAGTTAATCCTTATTTAAATCATCAATAGTACATATCAAAAGAAACAAAAAAAATCATTGTTGCTATGGGAAAAGTCATTATTTGCATATTGTAAAATGTGATTATTTCATTTCAAAAATTCAATTATCTAAAAACGAATTATATATACCTACCTATTACTACTATTACTATACCATCATGGCATATCTCACTAGAGGGGTAGCCAGCTGACCTCCTCATGCCAACAAAAATTAAGATATTTAGGATGGGTGGTATAGTAGTGGTAGAAGTAGTATATTTTGAGTACATAATATAGTGAAAAAACTAATACAATAAATTTTACAGAAACAATGCAGTTTCTGACTTTTTCCATAACAAAGACTATTTATTCTTTTTTGTACTCTACACATAGTAAACTCAATTCTGAATATTACCCACTAAATATTAATAAACTAACAGTAGGTATAAGCTCATGATCAAGTCGTGATTTCTTTGTACTAATCCAATTTTTTTGACTGTTTTGTTAATTTATAAAGATAAGCTACTAATAATATAAACTGATAATTATTTGCTTAAATAAACCCACTACAAAAAACAGAGAAAAAATAAATATATATAAAACATGATTTTCACTATGTAAATAAAATTATTTTTATATCGAGTTAAACACACCTGACTTCCTAAACACTTACCATTTTTAATATAATTTTATTATACTCTATGCTTACCATGCAATGTGTTGTAGCTATTAATTTATAAACATATTTTTATTTAACTTTGGTGTATGGTGATTTATATAAATTTTTTGCGCATCTTACGGAGTGAGACCGTTGTTATTTTAATTTGATACGATTGCAATTACTTTTTAACACTACTGCAAAAAAATAGCGTACTTAATGTTACAAAAAACGTGACTATCAACATCTGCTCCCTGATAGTTTCGTAACATGGCCTGAAGCAGTGACAATGTGGTAGACTATTTGGAAAATATGACTTTTCAAGAAAAGATATTTTTTTTTTCGGAAATATGACGAAAATAGGAGAAAAATTTGGTATTTCAATCGTTCAAATAAATGCCCTTTTTATGGTTATGAGTTTAGTTGGGAGGATCTCAATAAAGGGACAACCGACGCGGCCTATTGGGTAATCTATTTGCCTCTGAATTTATAAGGTTAGAATATTATGCTTTAAAAAAAAAGTTATTTAGATCAATGTTTTCTGAAGAGATAATATTCCGTACCTACAGTATTTCACGTATTTTTATTTTTTTGGTATGCAAACATTACTTCAACTGAGTAGGCTAATTAATTAGGTGGGTAAGAAATTCAATCACTTTTCATCTTCTTTTCAACTGAACTCTCTGCATGTTAGAAAAATACAGGTTCATCTTTTCCATATCATGACTTAAAAAGTTAAGAGTAGGTACTGTAAGATATTAAAATAAATTCGGTTCGTAGGCGTTTCACTAGAATCCTAGGCTTTTTGACCATATACTCCTTTTCTCAATGGGCTTAGCACATAAATAGGTACGTATTTTATGATGTGTAGGTTTTATACATATTATCATTGGTTATGTGTAGGTAGTATTATTTTATCCTACCTAGGTATAAACCATTGACCTATATGATATAGACTTGTAATTAAGTACTAATTATCATTGACTTATAGGGTATAGACTAGTAACAAAGTACTGTACTATTTTTTTCAGAAAACATGTTCCGAAATTAATAATAATATTATGCTGTTTCACCCCATAACATTAATATGTTAATGGTATATTTCCTACTTATAATTAATTAATGAACATCTTTTATACCTGACAAGACTATAAAAGACCTCTAAAACAAAGACTTTTAACATAAAAGGACCTCTAAAATTTCCGGGTTAGGAATTCGCATTCTAGCGATAAACTCGTCCTCTGTACATTGAATAACTGATACTTTGTATTTATTTGAAATAATGTAACCAATGCACAGTGAAGAATAAAATAAATAAATAAATAATAAAAATAAAATATATTTTTTATTTTTTTATTTATAATTTTTTTTATAACATATTTACATAGTTAACAAATTCATATAAATAAAACATTATTTTTCAATGACTCAACTTCAAAAAGAGAAAATCTCGTGTTTTGAAGTGAGCTACATTGTTACAATATTACAAAACAATACAAAAGTAAATAAAAAGAAAACAATTTCAAAAACATTACCAGAATAAATCCTGAAACTTTCCATAAACTTGAAAAGAAAAAGAAAAACACATCGTATAAAACAATCAATGTTCCTCAAGCCTTGCAACATCAATGTATTTGAAGATAAAATTGAAAAAAAAAACACAGTACGTAGTTAACTTCCAAATGGAAAGTTAACTACGTACTGTATTTTTTTCAATTTTATTTTGAAATAGACTTCCTTACAAGTACCCTGGGTCAATAACATCAAGATCAATGTATTTAATTGCAAAATTTATTTGATCGCATAACCAAGTTTTCCTATGAATTTTTAGTCTATACAATATAAGTTGATGATATAAACATAACATTACTACATGTATATGTACATAATAATAGGTATTACATTTGATTCGTCCGTCCATTGAACCGTCTCGCTGTGATAGGTACACAAACACAATGTTGATGAGTACATACCTAGGTACCCGAAACTTTTTTTATTGTTAACTAGCTGGCCCGGCGAACTTCGTACCGCCTAAGAATCAATGAACGATTTCATACATACATCTTATTCCCCTTGTCCTAGTTCAGTCGGGGGCCCATTGCCCCTAAGTATCTCCTCCAGAGATAACTATCCACCGCTGCTTCCAGGACCTCTGGCCACTCCAATCCAAGCCTTTCAACACATGTTCGACACCTGCCCTATCTTCTGCTCTCTCCCACTGACTTTCTTCTTCTTCTTCGCCCTCGCCTTTATCCCATTTACTTGGGGTCGACTCTCCTAGTCCTCATCTTCCAAGTTTTGCGGTCCCCTGCATCCTCCGCGCGCAACTTTGCCTCCTTCATATCCCTGGCAATTGTGGACATCCAGGTGGTCACTGGTCTGCCTGGTCTTCTGGGTCCTACTTCCACGTCCATCGTCTTTTTAATTATATTATCCTGTGGTAGTCTCAAGATGTGCCCGTACCATCTTAATCGGTTTTCGGTTATTTTTTCACCGATGGGAGCGACTTTGAAACTACCACGGATATGGACATTTCTCACCCTATCCATCCTTGTTACACCACCAGCCCATCTGAGCATTTTCATTTCATTGGTGTGTAGTGTCTGGGCGTGATTATGTTTTAGGGCCCAACATTCAGAAGAATAAGTCATGGTTGGTCTGACCACAGTTTTGTACACCTGACCCTTGATTTTTATTGGCATTTTCTTGTCACACAGTACACCAGAAACAGATCTCCATTTCATTTCATCTCTCCCACTGACTTTATGAATGATTAATATTATTAATCTCTTTACAAACTCCCGTAATTGTCAAAGTGTGTCATCGAAGGTATAGTGTAAAAAAATATAATTCATTTGGAACTTTCGCAGTTTAGCGGCCCCACCCGTTGTCGAGTACTTTTTTCCATGTAAAAGTAATATTTTCGAAACTTGAGGAAATTGTTGCCATATGGTGAATTATTTTTTGGTCACCAAATTTTTGGAAAATTCTTTTATAGGAAAAAAATTCGCAACTATGAAACTTGAGCGGCCCCACCCGTTGTCGAGTAATATGTACGGAATTTTAGGAAATTACATAATTTTCGAAGTGGATTTATTTTGCCGGCAAATTAAAATAATTCTACATATGGCAACAACTTCCTCAAGTTTCAAAAATATTACCTTTTCTATCGAAAAAAAGTACTCGACATCGGGTGAGGCCGCTAAGCTGCGAAAGTTACATTAATTTTTTTTTACATAGACAATTCACATACATCGAGCTAGTCCCAAACTTGGATGAATCTTGATTATGGGTACTAACGCGACGATACACACATATACAATGCACTATATACATATATATGTAACACCCAGACCCAGGACAATTTGAAAAAGGTCATTCTTCACTTTGCCCTGTCCGGGAATCGAACCCGGGACCTCGTGACTCAAAGGAAAGAGCTCCGCGCCACACCGGCCGACATGAACAATTTATGTTGAACAATTAATTTAACTCAGATTTGTTTATAAATTATCTGCAGTACGTAATATAATTATGTAGGTACTAATTTTTTTTTCAGGTAGATTTTACCTATTCATTTAAAATTAATAAAAATTCTTTCCAAGATTTTTTAAAAATTGAAATATCAGAACTACAGATGTTAAATTGTATGGATAACGATTCTAATTTGAGAATGTATAGAAAAATTATCATATAAATAGGCCAATCTATAAAAAAAAACTTCATTGTTGATTTTGTATAATTCTCCATATTGCATTTTTTATTGAAATTAAAAATGTATGGCGTAAATAATTTTCTTCGTAATTTTTCTTCTCTGTCTGCAAATTTCACTACACAATCTTGCATCAGAACTACCTACATGAACACATTCTTATTTTCATCTTTAATAGCACAATTTTTGGTTCAATAATAAATTTCCATCTGCAAAAATAAAATACAATTTCAAATATAATCTGTGCACGTCCACATTTATGTGACAGAAGACCTATCGATACATAAATATTAGTCGAATAATTCGGTAGTTACATGGCAATAGGTTGTATCTCGCATTTTTTGCGTTTTCAAGTTTGTTAATGTTGTTGTTGTCCATAAAATGCTCAAAATAGTGTAATATTTGATGTGGCAAAAGGATATGTCTCTTTATAGTCAGAATAAAGAGAGAAAAGACGTAACTTATTGACATGTAGAAAGATTGTTTTCATCAACATGGCAAAAAAACTCAAATATTTTTAAACTGCAAGAAATTATTTAGTGAATGTTACATACATCTTGTAGAAGAAATTATTAAGAGAATCTTATAGAAATAATAATTACCTTCATTTTGATATATAATGCTCGTAATTTGGCTGAAATATCTCTTTTGCAAACTTTGTTTTTGCTCTCCTGTAAAATTATGTTTTAGTGAGATACAACCTATTGCCATGTAACTACCGAATAATAGTAAACAAATATTAGTACACATTTCGTTCATATAAGTTATAGTAATTTGGTTCTTAATATAGCAGAACCTACGGATTATTTTAGCACAATGCAACAGGCGACGTGGGGGCGCTAATAGCGCCATAATTCTCCATATTGTTTTTATTTTTGAAATTAAAAATGTATGGCGTAAATAATTTTCTTCATATTGTTTCTTCCCGTGAATTTGTAAGATGTTTTAATAGCCTATAGTTTAATCCGGGCGGAGAAGAATCCAACAAATCAGAGATCATTCAAATCGGTACAGCCATTCTTGAGTTATAAGTGTTGTAACACACACGACTTCCTTTTATATATTAGATTATTAATCTACCATTTCTTTTGCTCAGGTCCGGCTTTAAAATAATTTTGACTATAACTTTTGCACTCTCTAATTTTTTTAGATTAATGCTCAGGTACATCTGTACTTATGATATTGGTCGGTGGCTTGAAATGAGAGCTTGTATCTTTGTTTTTCAAAAAGGAGTTTCTTATAGTCCCATGTCAAGGTTTGACACGCATAATTTAGCTTTATAATTGTGTATATTTCGTTAAAGTAAATAAAAGTTTATTGTAAAAAATCACTGTGTAATAAAAAAGAAAAACATTTGAATGATTGAATGATCATAAAAATGAAATGATTCGTAGAACAAATGTGGTATACTTTTTTCTTATACGTTAAATTAATAAAAAAATACCTGACTCTCGTTTCAAAATATCAAAATTATTTATTTATTTATTCATATAATAAACGGCTTTGAAGTATTAACTTGACAAACGATTGATTTGTGTGTCTAAATACATAAATAGCCAATCTCATATTGCGACTTAGGTATATCGATAAAATATTAATTGATATTTTAATTGGCGATGGTTGGAAATTGATGGTGCTGAGTCCCTGATTTTTCAACGTTAGAGCCCTAGTTCGAATCATCCTGCTGTCGACCTAGGCTACCTAAACGGCACAAGCATATTGCTTAGAGTGAGGGTGTTTACCCCTAAATATATCTTTAAAAATAAATTGGCGGATTGGTACCCAGTGTCGATCCCTGCGGTAGGTCTCTTTCTTTCTTCATGAATGGACTTTTATTTTCGTCTGAGGCCTCATTGTTTTTATATTGCACTGTTCGTTCTGATTGATGACACGGTCGGTCGGTGTACCTACCTATTAACATAACCACTCCCCGCCCATTTCAACTATTATTATTATTCCCACATATTACGCAATTTATTGCCTTGATTATTAAATAATAATCTAATCACCATAATCATAAAGTTTTTTTTTGATATTTTTATAATGCTCATTAATTTATGTCTTCACACATTATTATTATAATAATGTTAAATAGCAATAAATGTATAAAAGAGAATCGAATGAGAACTTTCGTTTTTTGAAAATTCTCTTTCCATTTTTTCTCAATTCTCATTCTGTCGGTCTGATTGGTTGCTATATTTATGAAAGATGTTCCTCGTTCAAATGTTATTGTGATCGGTCCTCTATGCATGTTCGAATTTCGAATAGTTTTTGTATCATTCGATTTTTTCATGCAGGTAACTTAACAATTGAGGTGGTCGACAGTCTGATGCTCGGACTTTTAATCGAGAGATGTTAAGATCGTATAAATATCCGCTGCCAATCTATTCCAACTTCGCGACGTGACGAAAGCACACTGCATGCTGTGTGGGTTTTATGACAAACCAAATATACACACAAATTGTAAATACAAAAAAATATTTAAATTGTTCTTATTTAAGCGTACCATCCAAATCTATGATTGATGTCATCATATAAAATTTCATTGGAATGTTTTTTATAAAGTCACGTACTGGTTTTCGAACTGAAATGTCATAGTCGAAAAAATTACGCGCTTCAACAAAAAAATGTTCCTAAAATCGGTCCCTTGAACCCGATAACTTTTATTTAAGCACCTGTCGTTTTTCAAGTGTTAAATCCGTCTTTTAAGATTATCTTTTTCTATTGTATTTTTTCACCTTTCGATTAAAAACGTTCACTTATTTGAACCATTATTATGCAAGTAGTTCTAACTTCTCTTTCATTTCACTGAATTGTCTTAATTATTATTTATGCGCTAAATTTGTACAACGTGTTTATTTTGCTAATCGTCGTTATAAGATTCGCATACGTACTACAATTTACTATCTTTATTAAACTTTTTTTACTGTTGGCTGTTGTAATCTCACTAATGCGTCGACTTTTTTCTGAATACATTTTAATTTTGATTATATTTTTTTTCTTTAGATTTATTATCGTTATAGTGTGAGAAGAGAGCGTTTTGAAGACTAGTACATTATATATTGTAATTGTGTATAACTTTTTGTCTTTCATCCGACTTGTGTAGGTACCTACTTGAAGCAGGAAGTTGTTGAGTGGCAGGTGGTTTTTATTCTTCTGTATTTTTTGTATGTATATTGTATAGAATTGCATCGGGTAAATTTGAGACTTGATTCGCTAGAGGATATTGCGTTTGTTATTGAATTATTTATAAATTATAGTGAGCGGTGAGGATATTAAGAGAGCTGGCAGATAATTATGAGAGGAGTGTTGCGGATAGAATGCGTGTAAATGAGTTGCGACTGTTTGGATACTTGGAGCGAATGGATGATGGAAGGATGACGAGTAAAGTATATAACTGAAAAAAGTGGTGTAAGAAAGCGCGAGCGTCCGAGAACTACTTGGATCAAATTTTAGGGATGGTTACGTGTAGTGATGTGAGAAGAGAAAATTCTCCAAAGAAATTTCTCCGAGAATTTCTCCTCTGATGGAAGAGAAATTTCTCTCCGTATTTTTTCTTAGTGGTATTATGACCTTTCGCCCAGTACACTTCGCAGCCAACTTGATTGATCCAAAAATTTATGGGGCTGATTAAGGCCCAAATCAGAGGTTATTAACACTTTACCATGTACGTACCTGCAATTTTTTAACTTAAATATGGGCATGTGGGGTGTCAACCATTAAGATTTTTCATCAGTTATTAGCACTTTTTTCTATGTAGGTACCTAACATTTTTTGTTTCCATAATTAATTGTAGCCATATTGGCGATAAATAGTCTCAACATTTGTACATTGTTATTGAGTGATTGAATAAAGTATTTATTATTATTATACTGTTAAATAATTTTTTTTTCCGTAAATTCCCTACTTCGAGAAATTTCTGAAAAATTATTTCTTGAGAATTCCAAAAAACATTTAGCATTAATATGAAGGAAGCGAGAGAAGTATGTAAGGATATTTTAAATTGGTGTTCTGCACTCTCTGCCTACTACGTTTGGGACGCGGCGTAATATGATTGATACAGACAGATATTTTCATCCATAGTTTCCTGAAAATAATAGTTCTCTCGTATCAGTTGCATGTATTCGTAAAGTTGAAGTCCTCAGTGGTCGATGGGTTTCCTTCAATGCGTGTATTCGTAAAACGTGTATAAGGTAAGTATTTAAAATATTCAAATCAGCGATGAGTTACACCACCCATGTTGAACGTATTATAATGTGTTTGACATAAATAGGACTACCTGAATGTTCTTTACAATAAAATTTCATAGTCTACTGGCTAAGAAATTGTGGCAGATATCGTGATGATATATAATTATAGGTATATATAGATTGTAGATATTTTTGGATAAGAAAGAGTATGTTATTTTTCATAAGAATATCGTGAATATTAGAATACTTGTAGGATGTGAACTACGTGAGTAACTTTTGACTTTTGAAAGTACGTATCGAGTCGACGTGATAATATGGTACAATACTTATCATACATATACCTATATTACTTACTGTACTGAAACATGTGTATTAAATCATGTAGACATAATGTACCTATACTTTGTGACTTTTTATGAATAGAATAGAACTATATTATTCAGCTTTCTCTGCCTTTAGCTAATCAGAAGATAGATAATAATTATTAATATTATAGAGCGATAGGATTGATAGATTACGAGCAATTAAAGTTTGCTTTGTTCTCGACAGTCGAGCATAAATAATAATATTACATTTTATAGGCAAATTATCATCGTCTCGGGAACGGTGCTGTGGGTGTGTTTCTTAGGCGTGTATCTTTTCCCAAACAATGCTTTGTAAATTTATATTTCAGTTATGATGTTACCTATGTGTTGCATAATAACTAATCGTGATTTATAATAATATTACCTATAACTAACTATCTTCGGATATTATACATTTATTATTGTTAGTAAAATATCGGTCTCCATTTTTTCTTCTCTTATTAGATAGTCTATTTAGTGTGTGAAATGTTTCGTTATAAATCGTTTAACTCTACTATTTATTATGCAGATTTATGTAACGATGTGTTTTTTTAAGATTATCAATTTATATTGTATTGAGTGGTGGGTATAATCGATGAATTTATAACTTCTAATGTTAAAGATTTTTTTGTTGTTTTTATTGTTTAGAATGGACTTCTATTCTTTCTCATGTAGGAGGTTCTTCATTTTATTTGTACTATGAAAGCTTAATGCTGTACTTGATTGATATTATATTATATAATAAAATAAATATTTCGACGTATTTCATATAAGTTGTAATGTGCGAGCCTAAAATTATTCGTATTTTGTTTATTTTTTACATCTAAATGAAATATGTGACGAGATGCCATGAAGAACAAAAAGAAAATCGTAATTAGAATGTGTGATTATTGTTTGCGTTTACCAATTATTGTGATATTATCTTTTTCATTCTTCTCAATACTATTTTTTTACAAAACGAAATTAATAAAACAAAATATGTTTTATTCCGTGATTAATTGTCGAGAGAGACGTCTTTCGTCTTGTTAGGGCATTGCTAATTTAAAACTGGAACTATTTTTTCAGAACTTCAGGCCTTTTTCGCAAATTAAAGATGTTAAGAAGGATCTTATTGTTTTTTTCTTTTTCACTTTATCTTTGTGTCTTTTCAATTCATAATAATAACCGCTAGTGAATTTACATTTACATCAAAATTCAAATTCCCAAATTTGGCAGGGAGATCACAGTAGCTAAATTTCTCATCTTATCTCGCCCTTTAACACTCCTTTCGGGAGTACACGGAAGAAACCAGACCTCTCCGTTCAGACCCCAATTGAGTCACCTCTACTCACGACATTCCCAGGGTTCTGATGATGTTGCCATAGAAGTATATGCATAGTCACAGTAGCTAAAACTGGCGATAAATTGTGAATATTATCTCGGATTAAGATTTCCCTCGAGTTGTCTCGTTAATTAAAACCTCTTTCATTGTAATATAATAAAATACCTAATATGATGAGTATTATGTGTTTGGTATTAAGTAATACATGTTATATTAATTATCAATGTATTATTGTTATGGTATTACGTGGTCTAAATTGTAGCACCTTCGTTTTTAAACGGTTCCCAAGCCCGTCAGCAATGAAGATGTTGTGACGTGCGATAGAATCTCATTCGGTTATTCATTCATGACTTTGGTGCATGCAAATTAGATATTATTGTCTACCACACATATATATTATATTATATGTAGATACCTACCGTAGGTGTTATTATTAATTTTAACAATTTCCTGTTAGAATGTCAAGATTACCACCGCCATTGTGTTGAAACTCGGATTACTCTTGAAATGTGCAAAATTGACGTAAAAATAATATTATATTCTAGAAGTGCATTGTATGATATTGTATAAGATATTTTATATCAACTACGAGAAAATTCGCGAATCTCTGTACGTTTGTAAATAATATCTTTAGCTGTTTGTCCGAGTAATCTAAGATGGCGGAAGAAAATCAGCTGATGAACGTCAATAGTCTCACCGAATATCAGCTGTTTGATACTTCGCTTTTTTAGATTTTCCACAATTTTCCCGTTACATCTTATGTAACGTGTAATGTTCATTTTTTGTTTATCTTATTCGTTCAGCTTTGTTTACATTGTTTGTTGATGATAAAAAAAAATACATCAACTCTACAATTTTTCATCTTACACTCAAATCCTTTCATTTATTAAGGGCACTTTCTATTTTAGTACATTGACTTTTCATTTCTTTAACAGTAGGAAGTATTATTACTATCATTGTGAACAGATTTAGGTAATTATTATTTCTTTGAAACCTTTTGTCATCGAAGTCTTCATCTCGTCGATTGTATAGACGAGGGTACGTGAGCATTGCTTTTGTTTTTATCGATTATGAGCACTATAGGGAGGTAGTTACTGCACAAAGATAGATAGTGAAAGGACTACAGGTATCAGAGAATAATGATTGTCTTTGTGATATTAATCGATTTATTTTATTTTATAAATTAAGAATTATGTAGCAAAATAAGTAATCTGTATTGACTGTTTATAGGTACTGTTAAAGAGTAAAAGTTTTTTGATAATTTGATAATATTTTAGCGTGTCAGTTGGATATCTCAAAGTATAGGTGAATTTAATATGTGGATATCAGTATTGTTAGAGAATTATTTCTTCGTATTTTTACAGTAAATTGAACAACTAGATTTAATTCCATGCTAGTATCTCTATAATTTGAAAAATACTTTGCTCGTTTTGTTCGACCATCATCAACCTTTAATACAAAAGATGTCCCCTTCAACCTAATAGAGAAAAAAAGTCATTAAAGACGGCATGAAATTCAACAGTTTTTCAAAAAAACGAATAAATAAATCATTATTGAGTAAAATAAATTGCTCAAAAGGTGGGTTTATTGTCATTTTTCAATTTATCCTACCGACTAGTTTATACACTGATAAAGTGTAAAATATGGTAGGTAGTTCTAGAACGTGGAAGACTGGAAGTAAATTATACTAGTTAGTATTTAATTTCTATACATGATTAGTGTTTTGCATTGAAACAATAGATTTATTGTCAATACTAAATCGAACAATTACATTATTATATTGGTAGCATTATTTTAACCAATATTACTTTTTACTTCTTCTTTATCTTCGTGAGATAGAAAGTGTTCTGAGTACCAGATTTAATAGTTGTTCTTTTTGCCTACCTTGTAAGTGTTAATGATGTTAAATTGTAACGTATACATATGAATTTAAATGGGTAAAGCATTCGTGACTTAGCAATCTAATAGCCCAACGGTATGGACTGTTGAGTTTCTAGCTCGTTGACTCTCTTTGAAACTCCTTCATTGATTTTCATATTACAGTTTTAAAGTTTTTAATCGTATTTCATTACACTTTTACCTAATAATATTATACTTTCGACCCTCCTCTTTGAAATAAAAAGCAATTCTCCTTCATTCCAAGCGATCCTGTGTCGATTGAGGAGGCATCGTTTTTCACGGTATTCCTGTTTTTCATACATGAATTTCCCAACGAGCACGAATTACTTTTCTTCACAATTACGGTTACGATAAAAACCCAGTGACATGTAGCAGGAAAATTTGTGCTGGAATATTTGCATATAATGGACAATTTGTAATGCACCGTTTACTTATTGCATGACCTCAAGGGCTCCATATTGTGTGTCTATCCATATTGTATTGGTTAGTTGGAAGAAATCGTGCTTCTGTGATAAACTCGCCCTCTTTATATTTATTGTGTCTGATATTGTTATACGTAGGTATCTTTAAAATTGCTTTTCATTAATGTACAATCAAAGAATAAATACTCTGAATTAATATCTCGGTTTGTTGGAGTTGGTCCGAAGCTAATAAGTCCACCGGCTGCACTGTCACATTTGTATTATAGAAGTGTTACAACCTTCATAATGATATTTTGTTCTTTTTAGCTTGTTGGCTCGCTGCGACCTGACGGTGTAGCGTCAACGGATTACTTTTTTTCAGATATCTACGTTAGTTATTTTATTTATAAGACAATGAGTCAATAATAATATTCTTGCTCTCGTTCGATGTGTTTTGTTTTGTGCTGGTCATCTTTTGTTTTATTTAATACTTTCTTACTACCAGTATGTAACAAGTAGGTACATATTGTTAATATTATGTAATTATGTATCAATTTTCGGCGAGAGTCTTTTGTCTACAACCTGTCACATTATATTTGTTAATTAATTCGTGATTGTGTTTTGTTTCAACGTGTAAATGAATATTACGTAATCTTATTTAATGTTAATTTTTGTTTCGTGATTTTATTTTACACACCTAATTGACTATTTTTTAAATATTTTTTCCGTGGTGCAGAATCACGTAAATATTTAAATTCAACAATTATTGTTGAGTTGTTACTATTTTCAATATATCTAGATCAATAATGTATCAGTACCAATAATCTATTTATAATATAATGTTGTTCTATGATCGGTACATTTTTTATAAGAAAATATAAAGTGCATGTAAAGAGCTTTCTGTTTGTCGTAGATTTATGACAGACAGATTTATAGCACTGACGTACATGTGAGGTTGTCTGGTTAGAAAGCGATGGTTTTTAAACCTTAAGGTCTAGGGAAAGTATGCTTCCCAAAGATATAATCTCAGTTTTCGAAGATTCGTACCTACTCTAAATATCGTCGTTGCATATTCAAAAAGAGACATGTGCGAACATTTTTAGTACTAAAAAATAATAATAAAAAACTGTCATTATGGCATTAAAATTGTTGTTTGGACTTTTTATTGGCGTGTGATATTATTCATTAAGTATTGGATTTTAATATTTGATACTAAGAATCACTTTATAAAATGGTTATGATGTCATTATAAGCAGTTAGTTCTAGAAATGTCAAAACATTTATAAATTGACATGTCCCTTTTTGAATATGCAACGACGATATTATTATTTATAATATGAATATTGAAAGCTTAATTCATCATACTTTTTATAATGTGGTGATGTTTACTATCTCGAGGTATTAAAACATTATCTCAAAAAATATATGATGGTGAAATCGAAAAAAATATATATTGCAGATTTTGTTTCAAAGGTTTTATTAAAATTTTTCCTTTTTTTGTATTAAAAATACAATTACTTAGTATTATTAACATTTTAAAGAATTACAGGTTTAAATAGTGTTAGTAAAGCATATATATTTGTTATGAATCTTTTTATGGACCAAGGAATATATTTTTCGGATACATTTTATCTAAAACAATAGTTATTTATTGTATTTTTAAGTTATGATTTTTTCATTATGACAATAAAATAGAGATGGATTAATAAAATGACCTGTGGAAACCTTATGGTTCTGGAAGGGTTAAATTATTTTTAAATAATATGTATCTTGGTAAATTCGTCCAAAATATGTTTCTAACAGGGTTGATAAGACGATGTTTTCACTGATTTTTTTTAAATGTCTATTGCCCCTTTCTTAATTAAGACTTTTATATATGAACCTTTTTTGAAGTAGTTATAAATAGTCCTAGGAAATTGACATATTATGTTTGTTATTCATTGCAGTATGCAACTTGCATTTGATTTTCATTTTATTCTAGTCAAAACCACTATGCAAGTGAGATATATTCGCTATTCTGCACTGTTACGTGTATCTGTACAAATAATAAGTTTACGTAAAAAAATAAACTAAGTTGTAAGCCATATGAACATGTTATGATAATGTTAAAATAGGTAGGTATGTATTGAGTTCCATACAATATTACTTACTAGTAATTTGTTCGTCGTAACTCCTGAGTATTGTTCGGTTTGTTCAAATCCCCAAGTCTGCAAATCAAGATTTATTTTTGTCATCCACCTATCATCACCTACGCAAAAATATAGTCATTGATATGGTTAAAAGACTTGTTGATGTAAAATGGAGGTATTTATTACCTCTGAAAACTCCATCGAGCTGAATAATAGAGTGTTATATGGCGATATACTGTATATAAAATGGAGGTATGGGCAGATCTCAGTTGGTTTTGGATGATGTGGAGAAAGCAGGAAATTTCGGGAAACTGATAAGGATTTAAATACTTAGAGGCATAGAAAGTAGACCCAGGTGCAAGTTTGGAATCAAATTGATTAAAAGCAATACTTTTTTAAAATATCTATTTAAGTAAAAAAACATATGATCATTAATTATTATAACCATTATACGATAATATAAAACATAATAATGAGTAGCATCATTTGCTCTTACGAAACAGGAAAGAATAATAATATAGCAATCCGCGTTATTAAAATTATTTTTAGTACCTACCCGAGTACTTTGTTACTTAATTATCTTAACCATTTTATTACTTTTTTTTGCGTACATAGTAAATATGATTACAGGCTAGCATAAATACCATACACAAAAGTTTTACGTACGACTAATAATAAATTGTACTGGGAAATATACTTGTGTATGTTGTAGGCTTATTGCGATGATATATCATCTTAGACAAAAGCTAAGTATTATCGAATTGATAACACTTAGCTTTTATATTCAAACGATAAAAAATATCGTTTGTGTTCGAAATTAGATTACTGGAATCCAGCATGCGTATTAATGTACGAGAATTTCTCTATACGTTTTTAAAAGTAACAATTTTCTGTTTTGGTTGGCTATTTTTTTAATATTTTATTTTATAGTGGTAGTAATAAATTATTATACAACTCTAAACCAGCAAAGTTTGTGAATGATTTTGTAGCATATGGCATGCATTTATCTCTCTCATTTATGTATGTTGAGAGCGCGAAGTTAGTTGTGTAAAACTATAGTTGACATGGTATATTATTAATTATTAATTAAACAAGATAATTATATAGTTATTCCACTGTTGACTTTATTAATTTGCGAGTCGGCTTTCAAGAGCTTTCGCTCTCATCTCCAGACTAAAGTAAATTTATAAAGACTTTGAAATTTACAAAGAATTTTCAGGTCATAAGAATAATTAATCACGGACAACGTTGAAAGAAATGAAGGAAAATGGAAATGTTAGCAGAGAGGAAAAGCATGAAATGATTAAACCCCAAGAGATCCCGAAATTGGCACGAAGGGTTCTATATAATTATGCATTCTAGTGTCATTTATGGCATATGCGCAAAACTGTATATTGTCTCACAACTTTAGAAACTAAGTGTAAATTAAAAATAGTTTTTGAGATATGATAACGTTAGTGCAAAATAGCTACTTTAATTCGAAAAATCAAAGCCTTTGCAGTTTCTGAGATACACGAGGGTGACATGGGTCTTTGGGATACAGATTATTAGCCAGCAGATCTTATGACTAGGTGTCCTAGGCTCTACGTAAAGATGTTCATTTTTTAATATAACTACGACTTATTATAATATGTATTAATCAAATACTTTTTGCACACATATTGTATTAATTACTTAGTATCATATTACTATTATTGTATAATGTTATGTATGTATCGCCAGGCTGAACTTATATCTACCTACATATGTATTATTTTTATCATCATACTCGTATTGGTTCTCGGTGAAAGTCAATATAGGTATTGTTATTATTTTGTATTACATGTGTACAATATTATTATATTTGACAATATTGTTTATATTTCTATTATAAAATACGATGTCGTGCTCATAGTAATAATAATAATAATAAGTAATTAATTTTTGCGTACACCGGACATTTTGAAATCCCATATATTTCGAATAATGTCTTGTTTGGTTTAATATTGCGTGTGTGCGTTTTTTTTTCTCAATCGATTTTACGAGTAGGTGCTTACATTGCGAAATATATTTAGTTTTCAATCTCTATTACGTTGCTTTCTGTTATGTGTTCATACAAGAGTAAGTCTGGTACCTACTTCCAGATATGTAAGTATAGTGCAATAAATGTATCTTGTATTTAATCTGGGGCTACAGTAAACCCAAATACAGATTAAAAGTTCAAGATTCTACCACTGGGCATGCAGGATAAAAGTATCCTTATTTGAGTACTATTTGTTTCAATCGATGAATGGCAAACCTCATAGCTTATTGTAGTTGTTAAATGTCTTACAACTGATGTTTTGTAAATGATTACTTTTAATTCTTACTTTATATAGTTCGTCGGTAGCCTAGAGGTAGAGTTTCGGCCTCGTGAACAAGGAGTCCGCGGTTAAATCTCAGGTGCCGGCAAGCTCCCCTTTCACGACACAAGCTTTTAGCTTACTGTGAAAGGTGTATAAGGTTGTATTTGGGTTTATAAAAAAATACGCACCCGAAAACAGAAAGTGGGAGGCTCAATCTGTTCCGATCACTCAGCGGATACAACCTACTTCCATACTATTATTATTTATGAAGATATTCGTGTTGGAATGCGATTAATTATTTTGTTTAAGATGCACAATTCTTATTAATCAGATAGAGATGTACGTACATAATGTAGTTACCTACTTACTTACAGGTAGTATTTAATTCGTAATTGACGTGTGAATTAAAATGAGCATTTACCGACGCATTGCAGTAATCATAATCTTTCTTTTAACATCACTATTGTGTACTTATTCTGCTTTACTATTCTTAGTCAAAAATGACGTAAATTTGGGTATTTTCAATTTCTAATACATATTTTCATATAAGGGGACTATTGCGACTTATTATGTCCTCCAGAGGCCCCTGTCTAGGAAATTTATTTTTAATATATACATTCATAATAATATCTTTCCTTTTTTTGAGTCAGGGACTTATTGCGTTCAATTATTTAAATTCCTTCAGAAATTCTTACCTATCGTTATTTCTTGAATCTGTAAACATAAACAACTTCTTTTCCATAATATTTATTTAAATATAACAATATTTATATTTATTTATATTTAAAACAGCATACGGCATCAAAGCCATTAATAACATATTTAACCATAATAAAAAACATGTAATATTATATACAATACATACTCTAACTATCGTAAAAAAAAAATTGTTGTACAACACAATTCATAGTAACAAAAAACAATATAATATTAATATGTTGAACTGCAATATATGCATTTCATATTTTGCGTATTTGCTAAATCATAATAATATTTATTTATTTTATTTTTTTGTGCATCATCGGTTGCATAACAAAATCAACAAATCAAAAGCATTAAAAAAATGTAATGATATGTTATAATTATAACCGATTTCTTCCATATAAACCACGTAACATTAAAACAAAATACACATAATATAACACAAAGTATTATATTGTATTCTTGTTCAAAGTCATAATGTTGTTAGTATCTCTTCGAATTGTCAAAAATTTCAAATTGGACATTAATTTATAAGTAAATCGTAATTGCTGAGAAACTGTTGCTAGCTTTAGAGCGTTACAATTATGCGGCATTTGTGGTGCACTGTATGAATTAATTACACAATAAACTGTTAAATTCAGGTAAACATATTTAAAGATCTCGAAATGTTAAATGGCAGTACCTACTTTGTTATTGTGTAATTTAAGTAATAGATTTTTTCTCGTCAAATTTTCTGGTGACATCTTTAATTGGAGCGTAAATTTTTGCGATAATGTTTAACCAAGATTATTTCGTATTCAAGTATTGTTTCTGATTATGTGTAATATTTTTAATCTACTTCGTGTTTTATATCGTGTTTTAATTTACGGAATTTTCTCACTTTATGTTGTCATATTATTTTAATTTCAATTACTTTATTTGATTTTTCTCGACAGTTCGCATCTGTTGTTGCGAATCCGACGCATTATCGTGATTTTTCTCATTGCGCAACTCTTTTTGAGAAACGACATCTTAGTTTTTTTTTTTTAAAGATATATTTGGGTTTTGTTATAAACCCAAATACAACCTTATACACCTTTCACAGTAAGCTAAAAGCTTGTGTCGTGAAAGGGTAGTTTGCCGGCACCTGGGATTGAACCCCGGACCTCATGTTCATAAGGCCGAGACTCTACCTCCAGACTACCGACGAACTCTGTTTAGCATTAGTTCATAAAATTAACATTTCTTTTTATTACAAACACTATCCATTCATATATTAGATATTATTATCTATTTACATATTATTGATATTGATATCATAAATGCTTTATAAAATTTAATTTTGTCATACAAAATAAAATAAATTATAGGGAGTTGATTGATTTGTAAGGAACAAGAGTTATAAAAGTTTTAATACAAGAATAATTGCAATTAAGACCACAGTTTATTTCGTTTTCTAAGTTAAATTGTTGATTTTTAAACACTACACTGTATTTTTATTAAGTATAAGTTGATAAATAAGCATGTTTAATAGCACCTATAGTACCTACCTAGTAAAGTCTCAGACATGTTAGCCTATTAGTATTGTAGTATTCTAGTTATAATTATGAGTATCATATTATAGTCAGGAATATTATGTATATATTTTAAAGTAAGGAATGAAGATAATATATAAGAATAATAATTTATATGTAAAAATGATTTTGTAACCTTTGTAAAATATCAAAACATTGAATTATATTTGTATATGATATATATAAAAAAGAACCTGTTGACAAGTCTTATAAAAGACTTAACAGGACTTGTAAAATTTACTTGTAATATTTTTGATAAAATTAAAAAAAAAAAAAAAATTATTTATTTTATCACGATTTTTTCACACAAATGTGGTAGCCAGCATGGTTTATAGGTAGGTACACGTATATACGTGGGAATTGCAAAATTATATATTCAAAATATGCCATATAGTATAAATATATAAAATTTCATATTCCCCGTTTTGTACTGGATATTATATATAATAAAATTTACCACTCAATTTGTGAGTAAATTTTATTATAAAAAAATCCAAACTGTCCTCCGTGCCAATAAAAAATAGGAAATGCAGGAGAGGTGGCATACCTCATCGCTGAATTGTAGATGTTAACTGTCTTTTACTGGATGTTTTACGAACACCTTCCTTACAGGACACTCGAAAACTTACAGAAAAGAGTTGGTAACCTATTCTTTACCGGTGACTCCCTTTCTTTTAATAACGCCCTTCAACTCTTCACTCGGAATCACAGCGTGTCAACTATCAGACTTTCCTTCGATGAGCACCTCAGGGACGCTAAACCCGTAGTTCAACTAATATTACTAGAAAATTATTTATTAGTTTTACCTTCAATTCACTCTATAATGGTACACATGTTTATTTTTCAATTTTTGTAGTAGTTAGTATTATAGTAGTCATACCTTATTACAGTGATCTCCAACCCCCGGTTGAACCGGTAGCGGTCCGTGCATCAAATGGTATTGAGTAGTCCAAGGAACATGAAGGCCAGACCTCGTGGGTTTCGTGTCATCTTTTTCAATATTTTGGAACTAATCAGAAAAGCAAATTTGTGAAATATTCTTCAACAAAACCGATGAGGTCATGAAATATTTCAAATTCTTACACCTGTTCGAAAATCGCCATCAAATTCGGGGAATCTGAGATAAAAGAATGTCCTTAGCGGGCAGCGATAAAAAGGCTGGGGAGTTCTGCCTTTGTATTGTCAAAAGCGAGTGGTTCTTTCTAAAATAATAAATAGGTGCTTGATGTTTAGTATTAACCTTTCGCCTCATCTCAATTTTAAGGCCAAAATATTGGAATGAGTTTACTTAACCTAAGCATATTACGTGTATTCTATTTTTATATTCGAATCTATTTATCAATTCGTATGAGATGAATTTCAACACCTTCTTACTAAAATAAACATTTGCATATAACTTTGTTCATATTATGATAATTTCATTTGGTTTTCAATAACAAGCCTGACCTCCAAGTCTTTATTTACAACATAGATATTAATGCCGTTTTGTATAAATAATGACACAAGTTTCCTTATTTGTTTGCTATTTTTATATAATACTAGCTAACTAATCTGCTGGTCAGCATAATGTGAAACGAGTCTTTGTCTAAGTGGATGACAATTTTGTGAAGTGTTGTCCTTGTTATACCTATTTAAATTTAGTGATTATTTTTAACACTAGGTTGCAAAAGTTAACACCCAGATTTGGGCATTTGAATATTGGCAGTCACACCTATTTGATATAAGTGGTAGCTATTAGTAGACTGTTATATTTTACTTTTTCCAATCTTCATCGGAAGGTGTTCTTGGTCAATCTCAGACTTGAGTGTATTAATTAAATACTTCACATTTTACCAGTGCCTTTGGGATGGTCAAATAATCGTTCAGTGGCTCCAAAAAATAATCCAAAATCTTAGTTTATTGTCACTATCGAAAATCATTCCCATCCATTAAAATTGTACGTACTAGTTTAATATCTTGAATCTTGAGAATTTCAAGTCTTGACAATAGATTGCCTAATTTGCCAAACAAATTGAAACAAATCTTCAGATTGCAAAATACCTTTTTTATTGTTTGTACTGTTCTTGACCTCTGGTTATGTTCTTGTTCGAAAATTTATTTATCATCTATAATTGCATGTTTGTACAAATAGGTAGGCAATAATCGTATTTATTTACCGTAATTGGAATAATTCTCTTTGTCAAATAATCACAGGGTCAAGAAATTGTATAATTTGGAAACACTCACCTATCAAATGTTAAACGTAGTCGTTGCATTTTACTGGATTTTTTACTCCTAGGTGAGTGAAGATATTAAAATTATTTCTCAACAGATACCTCGAGGGCTAAAAAGGCCACTTTATATGAATAATAATAGGTAAATTGATTTAACGGCAACATTTCACCAAATACGAATCATTTGATGAAATGAATTGTGGGTGAATCGCGTACAATCTTGATCATTTTACGAAAATTAGAGGAATTTCTACGGATCTGTTGGCAATACGGGAAATGAATCATCTGTAGATGAATTGCTCAATGTGGCCATTTTAGGGCCCCTCATCTGCATTACCAACAGATTCTTCAAACTCTTTTAAGTAGGAAACAAGAAAGGTGTCTCTTTTGAGTGATATAGTAAATACTCACCTATTGGTTTTATTGACATTTAATGTATCATGCTCACTAATTTTGTTGGAAATCTGTCTCTTTAATTGAAATTTATTTTTCGTTTCAGATTGAAGATGACGCCTATCAAGAAGATTTGGGATACTCCAGAGGGACGATAGGAAAAGCAGGCACTGGAAGAATTAGACTGCCGCAGGTGGACGAAAAGACAAAGGTGCGCATCAGTAAGACGCTGCAGAGAAATCTTCAGAAGCAACAGCAATGGGGTGGTGCCACGACTGTCAAGAAACAGGTCTCGGGAACAGCATCTTCTGTCGCCTTCACGCCTTTGCAGGTAGGCGAATATTTGCCATATTTTTTATTTGTATCTCCTTTCTTTAAGTTGATTTACTCTACTTAGTATTTTGAGAGTTTTATCTCGTTTATCTCTTGAATGTTGCAAAATAATTAATATGCTATTTTTAATTCCATATTCTTAATGAGTTTTCTTAGTTCATTACTGAGTCTGATTAAAGAATATACCTCTTAACATCCTGTCTATGACATATATACTGCCCAGCACTTAGTTTAATGTGTATTATATCGCTGATTCAATTTAAAAATATAACAGAGAAGAGGCCTGAGTCAATAACACACTTTCACGTCACGTTCCCGCTCCGTTAACGTTCGAGTATAGACGAAGTTGCAAGCAAGTGTCAATTTCGTTGCTAAGATACACAATAGTTACGAAAATTAACACTTTGGCGCAACATCGTCTGCACCTGAACGCTAACGGAACGAAAACGTAACGCGAAAGTGTGTTATTGACTCAGGCCTCAGTAAGTATTTAAATATAAATTTGATTCGAAATATTAGATTATTCTGAATTTTAATATAGATAGTTCTGCATACTTGTTTTAAAATAGTCCACCTTAGACCTGTTTTTTCCCATGTAAATAGAACAATACAAAATCTGACCAATTGCTGTCTGTGTTGAAGGAACTAATCAATCATTCTGTAACAACCTTAATAATGTCATCGTTAATTGATTATCACAACCTGAAATTATTAATTTTATTATAATACATTTATTGATAGAATTCGTGCTCGTACAACCATGTATTTATAAACGATTTAACACAGTCTATCAATGATTGTTGGGTATGCTCTATTACACTTTAAATTGCATCGCACGAGTTGGGTGCCATCATCGTATTGTATAAAATAATTGCAAAGTATACTAAATAATAATTGCTCTTCTTTACTCATCGACTCTGGTATGTGAATGTTATTTGTGATGTCAACTGAAGGAAGATCACGACTATCTTGATAGGAATTAAGCGTAATAATATTTTGTATGATGCTTTTAAGAGTTGACACTGCAGTTATGTATTGGCTGTCATCTTCGGAGAAGGTCGGACCACCTATGAACAATTATTAACGATATGTATACGTATATGTAATGGATCATGTAATATTCCTAATAATTTTATTTGTAACATGTTTCAAAATGTGTTTGAATTTTTGTTTTAAAATCGCTTGATTTGAAATACAGTACCAAGTATTCGAAAATTATGTATTGCATATTGATGTATTCTGTACTGATATATGCAATGAAAATTTTAAACAAATTTTCAAAATTCGTATCTATGGTGTACATATACTATCTTGACATTTTCTTTGATTGATATAACCTTTAGCAGATAAAAAGTTGCTACCTATTTTGCTGGGTGTCCACGATGGATTTTTCCCATTCTTAAAAAAAAACGATAAAACGTTTAAAATAATGCTTTCTAGGCATAACGTTCTCGGAGATAAATAATTATTTACAATTCCCGCTAGAGGGTTTGTAATTTAGTGTCCACTGGCTACACCACCTTTTGGAGATGTCGTGATGTTATAGATAGCTAGATTAGAGACGATTTACATTTATGAAAATTCTTAATGTAGGCAGTGAATCCTTATATTTACATAGTGTTGTGTAACATTAGATCTCGTATAACTAGATATAAGGAAATGTAATAAATGTTCGTCTGAGTTTGTATGAAATTGTATCCTTGTTTTCGTCGGCGTGCTTTGTACAATTTAGTTTAGCACATAACAATATTACTAAACGATTTCCTCAATAATTATCACTATTGAATCGTATAATAATATATTCTTTTATAGGAAAGGTTAAAGCATTTTTGTTTCTATGTACCACGTACTTAATATGTATTTGTCTACCTGTTGTTCTTTCTAATATAATATTCCGACTGTGTACCGAATGTTTGTATTGTTACTGAAGTACAATGCCGTTAATTTTGACGGTAGTAACGTTTTTATTATTATTATCATTACGTTATATTATTATGTATTCGTAATGAACTTTACAAGGAATGTTAGGCCATTTCTTGTAGTGAAATATGTGTCTGAAATCAGCTAGTTATACACTCAAATCTTTTCTTGAGACGCACATGCTAAATTCTAACATAAATGTGCAATACTTTTATTTATTAACTTGGCGATAGCGTTCTGATAGTTTTTAAACATTATTACGAATATTAAGAGTTAGGAAGGAACATACTTTTGGAATGTTACTAAGTAAAAAATGAATAAATTATGTCACTTATCTTTTATTGCGCTTGAGAATGACAGGATCCCTGTAGAAACCTTGCTTGTGCGTAAATGAAAATATTAGCGGTAGTAATAAAGTTTTTGATTTCAAACATTCGTTATAAAAATATTCTTTTCTTTCTTTTATTCTTTTTTGATTTAGAGTATACCATATATTTTCGATAATAATATTATAATTCATTATGTCCTTAAATGATAATACCTACATGTTTTTCTTTTTAAATTAAGCAGAAAAACACGCGGTTTTATATGTATTACAAAGTAGTTTTTTCTGATTAAAATTGCATTTTGTATAACTGCAAGTTGAGAGATGATTCGGAAATATGAATCATTTGTCACAGACCTTTCTGAATGAAAAAGTCTCGTTTATCTCGTGTATTCTTATTGTCCTTCTAATATTATAAAAGTCTCGTTTATTTAGTGTATTCCCATTGTCCTTCTAATATAAAATTCTCGGTACTCTCGTATCGGTGTATTCCCGGTGTATCGGTGTATTCCCATTGTTTTTCTGAAAGAAAAAGTCTCGTTTCTATCGTGTCGTCTTTCTGAACGAAGAAGTCTCGTTTCTTTGGTGTATTCCCATTGTCGAAATATAATTGGACGAATTCGACATACATACGTCTCATCGTATGTATGTGACATTGGTGCAATGCATAGAATAATAAATATATACTAAGTGCATTTACTGTTTTTATTTTATTGTCAATGGTATGATTTGTATTTACCTACATACATATTTATTATGTCAGATTTACTATACGGTCGTGCTCGTGTTTATACCAGCATAATATTATTATGTGATATGTCATAATGATAATATTTGATACACTGAGAAAAATACTCAAAACGAATCATTGGTACGGTACTATCAGATTAGGACCTGAGATCGTACAAACGATTCATTGGTATAAATCTATAATATTAACTCTTCGCAAACAAATCATTGGTAAATTTACCAACAATTTGTTTGCGAAGAGTTAATATTATAGATCCGTACTAATGAATGGTTTGTACGATCTCTGGTCCTAATCTGATAGTACGTACCAATGATTCGTTGTGAAATTTCGTTAGTATTTTTCTCAGTGTAATAATAAATTATCTATTAACTCTAATGGATTAATTCGAATGTGTAACGTTAGAGTTAATTAAATGAATTTTATTCATTTGTATGAACCAAATTAATGATTTTATATTGAATTTCATTCAATTTCATGCCTTTTTTCTTTTATGTACCTATGCTATTTTTTTTTACTTTCTGATATTGTCATTACATGTAGACGGATGTATTTTGTATATTATTTTATCGATTACAAAAACAAAATTATATGGGGGCAAAATATTAAAATGCGTTTATCAAATTGAGTATTGTCGCAATACAGCAAAGAAGTCGTCATCTGTACATTGTTTTTTTAACGCGGTGGCAGAATTGCCATCCACACTTCTCAGCATTATATAACCAGTTAAGTCTTCATATGACCAGTCATTATCATACAAAAACTTTTCAGTCTAATGCCGGGAAAATTCGTCTATCCAGATACAGGATATCAAAGGATTAGGCTCAAAACGCGGGTTCAAAATACCAGCATCGTTCCTGAAATATATGTGTTCAGAAACTTTCTAGCAATTTTACGAGTATTTATCATATTATAATAGATTTTTTGAATTTTGATGCATAAATTTACCGGTAAATATAATTTTTGTAAATTATTTATTAAAGATTTCGGAGTTACCCCTGTAACTGACACGACTATAGGTGTTATATAAACGAAAATTGTCAATTTTTAGCGTTGGATTAAATTAATTACTATTTTATTATTGGACAATAAAATAGTAATTAATTAACATTCATAACAAGAATGTAAAACAGAATACAATTTCAATAATACTTGATAAAATATTGCAATCAGTGAATAGGTACATAAAAAATATTATAAATGTGTTATTATATGCAATAAATCAATACGTTAATTACAATTGTAGTATTTCTCTAATTTTCAAATAGGTACCTTAAAAATGTTTCTTCATACGAGTGTTTTCCATTTTCATGCAAATAAATTTCAATCATCGTATTGGCAATCCCCAAGATTCCATTTTTAAAATTCTGTTTATCTGTGTTTTGTATATACTTATTTAATGTGAAAGGAATGGCAACAATGCAATATTGTGTCTCATAATTTGAATTTAGAATTTATAGATTTTATAGCTGTTCTGTATCAGTTTAGATTATAGGTGGTCAAACTCTGTGACACCTACTTGAATGTGACTAATGCTAGGATTTTAAAATCTGAATGCGACTTTTTTTTCTTTGTTGATGATATTGTGATATACGTGTATGGAATATGATTGCGCATACATTATTAGCATATTCAGTCGAAAATATTTTCCTATGTCACAAAACATCATTTATTAGTATGTCCGTTCAAAGTGTTTTCAACAGAACCACATTTGCCTCTAATGTTGGTTAACACAAAATAACTACCATTTTTTTGTGTCATTCCTAACTATTTATGTAACCTTTTTTAAATAAATACCTATACGATTTAATGTTAAAATAGTACCTATTGTTTTGCTGTTATAAACATTTTACATTTTTTTTTATCTATGGATATAACTAAACATAACTAGTTTTCAAGATACGTGAATATATAATCAAAAAGTTCATAATTAGGACTACAAGAATACGTTCGTAATTCACTTTGGCCAAAATTTGACATATTGTAGTTTCGTTTCACTATACAGACATTGGCAACAGTGTACGGGGATATTTAGTTTAATTTTTTTTTTCATTCGTTGCTGGCTTCTTGTTGCGGGCAGTCGTGTTTTTTGTTATAGCGTGCTTACAGTGCTGTTATTTTTGTTCAGAATTATTTTTTGTTTTTGTTGCTGCTTCTGGGGAGCGGAGAGGGGCGGTCGATAAGTTTTTTTTTTTTCTTTTATTATTTTTCTTACCATTTATTTTTCTTTTTAAAATACTGTATTAGATCTACACGTATTAGCGTCTTTACATTTCAAGATGGAGGCTCCTTCGGAGCCTCCTGATTTAAGAAAAAGATCAAGATCGCCTAGCGAGCTTACGAGCGCTCACCCTTCGAAGATGCCTTTTTCTCCAAGTGGTGTTACGGAGAGGCCATTGGAGCTGTATAGTGTGGAGGCCCATGGCCCATATTTAATATTCGTACAAAATCAGGATCCAAGTAAACATATGGATCCAATGGCATTCGGGAAATTATTATGCAATTCGGGAATAAAAAACATAGCGACAGGTGGAGTTAAGATAGAGGCGAGAAATAAAATTTCTCTAACATTTAAATCGGCTCTTGCAGCAAACGACTTCTTAACTTCTAATTTCGTATCAGCAAATAACCTGAAATGTTATATTCCATCTTTTAAGCTCCACAAAATGGGTATAGTAAGAGGTGTTTCTACCGATATCTCAATTGAAGAGATAGTGGAAGCTACGGAGGTGCCTTACGGCTATGGCAAAGTAATAAAGGCGCGTCGCCTTAATTTCAAGGATTCTTCTTCAGGGACAGTAGAATGGCGTCCTTCAAGGTCGGTCGTACTGACCTTTGAGGGTCAGAAGTTACCCCCACACGTATACCTGTATCATGTCTCAATGAAAACAGAGCAATATGTATTTCCAACCGTCTTGTGTTTTGGGTGCTGCCGATTTGGTCACCAAAAGACACAATGTAGATCAAATCCTCGTTGTTTCAAATGTGGAGAAGCCCATTTCGGAGAGGAATGCACTTCTACGTTGGCTAAATGTGTCAATTGCAATGGCTCACATAATGCATCTAGTCTATCCTGCCCAGAACTCACCCGCCAAAAAAATATTAAGCACTCAATGGCTATGGACAATATTTCCTACAAAGAAGCATCTACTCGTCATCTTCCTGCAATATCCAGTTTTGCAGAAAAAGTTGCATCTGCTCCTCAATCTTCCCCTACTCAATCATCTACTGTCACTAAAATTTCAAAAACAACGAAAAATCACCACCAACCCATTCACAACAAACCAATTAACACTGAACACGAAAACCTCCTATTCTACAAAAATGGCCAAGTTTCGAATCCTGTAGACGGATGTGCCTTAAGTGGCAATTCCACCCCAGACAATCCAAAACCCTCAACTTCTGACCTCCAAACTATTTTGAATTGTTTTATGCAATTATTCTTTCAACTAATGTCACAACCCAATTCTTTACCGTCCATCGCTGCCTCACTTCCTTCAATACTCACTTCTTTTCATAAAAATCATAATGGTGACCAACAAGACAAAAGCTAGTTTTTCAAAGCTCAATATTATCCAATGGAACAGCCGAAGTATCGTTTCAAACTGAAGCGAAGCAATATCACTCATAAAAAAATTTAACATTTCCGTCGCAGCCATTTCTGAAACATGGTTACATCCAGAATCCCTTTTTAATCTGCCCGGATACATGTCTGTTCGTGATGATCGTTTAGACGGAAAAGGGGGTGCAGCTTTGTTTATAAAGTCTGATATCCCCTATATCCGAATCCCATTGCCCAAACGTGCAGATTTCCAAATTGTTGCTGTGGACATTTCTGGAACATCTTTTGTCTCTGTTTATCTACCCCCTAAGACTCCATTTGGCCTTACATATTTCAATAATTTGCTACACAAAATCTCAAAATCTTTTATACTCTTGGGAGACTTTAATGCACATTCCACTTCATGGGGTTGCCACTCCACAGATGCGTGTGGGAAAGCTATTCTTGATTTTATAGATAGTAATACGCTTTGTATCCTCAACGACGGATCCCCTACTCGCTTTTCTCCTCCCACACAAAATTCTAGTGCCGTGGATCTCACCATTTGCACTGCTGACCTAGCGCCATCTATAGTATGGCATGTTCTGGAAGATCCTTACTCCAGTGATCATTTCCCAATTAAAGTAGCAGTAAACGTTAAGTTTAATATTAATATCAAAAAAAATCGTCGAAATTGTTTTAACACTGGGCGGGCTGATTGGGAGAGCTTTAGAACTTCTCTTGAGACATCTTTTCTGCATGAACAAGTTCCTTCGGATATTGATACTATGACATCAACCTTAACCGAACATATAATATCTGCGGCTAATTCGTCAATCCCGCGTGCATCATTATCTCGCAATCTAAAAGAGTCTCCCCCATGGTGGGACCCAGAGTGTAGTGCCGCAGTGCAAGATCGAAAAAACGCAATGCGAAAGTATAGAAGGGATATGTCGCTTGGAAATTACTTGGAGGTTAAGAGATTGCAAGCTTTGGCAAAGCGAATCTTGCAACGTAAGAAGAGACAGGGATGGCGAAATTTTTGTTCCTCATTGTCACCAGAAACTGCTACCTCGGAGGTTTGGAGCATGATTCGCCGATTTAGGGGCTCATTCTCTCAACCAAATAAATCTTCCCAAATAGGAGAATGCATAGAAGATTTCCTGGATCGACTTGCCCCACCTTTTGTTGCTAACCAAATAGAGCCTCTTTCATTAAATACAGAGGATCCAACGGCAAGTTGGTTGGCAGAAAAATTTACATTCAATGAACTTCTATCAGCGGTAAAAAGTTGCATCTCTGACTCTGCCCCTGGAGTGGATTTTATTAACTACTCCATGATAAAACACTGTCCTGCCCCAGTTTTATCCACAATTTTATCCATCTACAATTTGGCTCTTAATTTATCCATAATTCCTCTGGCATGGAAAAAACAATTGGTCGTCCCTATTTTGAAAAATGGCAAGAACCCTTCTCTAGCATCTTCATATAGACCCATAGCATTGTCATGTTGTTTACTCAAAATCCTTGAGCTCATGGTGAAGGTGCGTCTAGAGTGGTTTGTGGAAAATAGGTGTCTCCTCCCCCCTCATCAACTCGGATTTAGGAAAGAAAAATCTTGTCTCGACAACGTAAGTATCCTGGTGACTGATATCCAGCTTGCTCAATTGGAACAGAAGAGCACAGTTGCGTGCTTTGCAGATATATCCAGCGCCTATGACAATGTCGATATTAATACTTTAAAACGAAAATTAAGTAATATAGGAGTCCCAAATTCTCTTACTAGCTTGATATTCGACATGTTAACCCAAAGAGAGATTGTGATCGACACTCCAGACGGTCAGGTACGTAGAACGGTTTTCAAAGGCTTGCCCCAGGGTTCAGTGCTGAGCCCTTTATTATTTAACATATATTCATATGACATTCATGGCCTCCTCCCAAACGATTGTAAATTATTGCAATATGCCGATGATTTAGTTATATATGTGCATCATAAAGACATTAAAGTCGGAGCTGATCAGTTGAGTCAGGTAATGAAGGGTTTGAGCACATGGCTTTCTGACAATAGTCTTGATCTCGCTCCGGATAAAAGTAAGGTAGTTGTTTTCTCCAAAAAACGGAATCCTCCCAACGTTGATGTTTTGTTTGAGGGAACTCAGATTCCTAGTGTGGATTCTGTCAAATTCTTGGGGATGAATTTACAAAGAAAGTTGTCATGGAACATCCACATAGATCTTATTGTGAGCAAATGTGAAAAAAACTTGAATATTCTTCGTGCGGTTTCGCGGGTTTGGTGGGGCGCACACCCCTCCACGCTGAAGATGTTATACTCCTCTCTGATTCGAAGTCATTTGGACTATGGCAGCTATCTTTTGGATCCTTTACCAAAATATCAAGCTTACAAATTAGATAAGATTCAGTCACAGTGTTTGCGCCTTATATTGGGGGCAATGAGATCGTCTCCAATAGTCTCTCTGCAGGTAGAAGTGGGCGAGATGCCATTATTCCTACGACGAAAATTCCTGGCATGTAAGTTCATTATGAAGAGAATCGAATACGTGGATAACCCACTTATTCTGAGTTTAAGTGCTTTGGCCAATAAGGTCTGCGGTGAGGAAACTACTTACAAAAAGGTTCCACCGTTGCTTGCCTCTTGTTTTCATTCACTTATGTCAGATATTCCAATATACCCCAGAGAAAAATTACCTCTATTCACGACCCCTTTCAAAGCTCTATCTTCTCCTCTTCAGATTGAGGAGTCAATAGGCATTTTCAAATCATATTCATCTCAAAACCATAATAGCAATAACCAAATATTCATGTCGACTACTGAAGAGAGATGGCCAAATCACGTGGCTATATTCACTGACGGATCCAAGTGTTCCCAAGGTTGTGGCTCTGCTTTTTATATTCCATCACTTCATTTGGAAGGGATTTTCAAAATTCCCATCCTCTCTTCAGTATTTACCGCAGAATGCATAGCAATGAAAGAGGCACTGCTAAAAATCATCCATCTAAAAATAAGATTTTCAGTAATATACACTGACTCACTTTCACTTCTTCAAAACCTTAAATCTAATGCGAAAAAGTGTAGCAACAGTATAGTATTTGAAATCCGACATCTTGCATTCTATGCCTCATGCATGGGATATGATATTGTATTCTGTTGGATCCCGTCTCATATTGGAATATCCGGAAACGAAGCCGTTGACCGCCTGGCAAAATTGGCCTGCACAGGCGGGTGCTTGCCTAACGCATTTTCCCAACCCACGGACGATTTCTTACCCACCATCATGAATCTCATAAGGTCGGAGTGGCACAGTTATTGGCAAATATCAGCAACCGGAATGTTCTATAAAAACATACAAAAAAAGATTCCATGTCGTCCGTGGTTTGAAATTGAACGACAATCAAAATTGGACATTTCCCTCATTTCCAGAATGCGAATCGGACATTGTTTGGTTGCCACCCACTTAGCAAGGATTGGAGTTTTCCCCTCCCCTGAGTGCGAATGTGGTACCAATGAGGAATCTCTGGACCATGTATTTTTCGAGTGCCCCAAATATGACAGATCAGAATTCCTGGATAATCTCGTGGAGGAATGCATTACATACCCCCTCAATGTCCAATTTTTACTATCATTGAACTCAATAGAGGTATATAAATGTATGACGAAATTCCTCAAAGTAAATAATAAAAATATTTAACTTTTCGAGTCACCTTGTTATTGAATTGGAATAGGTATAATTAGTTATAATGGGTAGCTGTGTATTTTTGTAAACAACAGCTGTGCGATGCATCGAATGAAGTATTGTCATTATTATTTACTACCCCGTCTTTATATTAAGGTTCATTTTGCTGTGAATCACCTCATTATTGTTTATTTATTTTTTTTAATACATATATCATTGTTAAAAACTCGTTGTTCCATGTTGGCCTAAATCACTCGCAGACGAGTGGATGGCCTTGAGAAGAATAGAATAGAATAGAATAGAATAGAATAGTTTAATTTTCATTATGTATGTAGGTTATACACTGATTGATATTTCGTGTGAATTGTGCTATTGTTTTGCGAGGAATTTGCAACGCATGCGTTTTATTAATAAGAATATGTTAATAATAATTCAATATTGTTTGAGGTGTGAGGCAACATTACCTAGTAAATTTTCACATAGATGCAGTTTACTATTTCGTCAAATGACGAATTTCTACGACTGGTAAAACAACGAAACTCGGAGGATTAAATTCATGTGAAAATTCTAGAAATTTCCAATATTGTTAGTCAACGTTGAATTAGTGGTGAGTATTAGTAGTGTAAGATTTGTAAAAAAAGTACAACCATCAAGTAAAGTATAAGTTACAGGGAATTTTAAACTGTTATTGTGTTCATATTTTGATTTAGCCTATACACGGGGATCGCCCTTATATTTATTATTTTTTCCACACCATTATACTATCTGTAACAGTTTATTAACAAAACAATATACAATAAATATAAAGGTGATATTATTAAGTGATGAGTTTATCACAATACAATGATTGAGATATAGGTACCTATATTTTGATTCATCTTAAACTTTTCGAGATCGACTATGTTAGAAATAAAATAGTGTTTGTTGAAAGAGATCCCGCCTTTGCGATAATCTCGCTCTCTTTATATTGATTATATACCTACTATAATTTGAAAGAATTTCTCTATGAAATTGTTTGTAATTAATGTGCAGTAAAGAATGAATAAATAAATAATATTAATTTTGTAGTGTTCTTACAAAGTAATATGTAAGTACATTTTACATGAAAAACTGCTCACGTTGATGCATTTCGGCACATAAAATTTCCAATTAAAACTTGTAACAATTTGAAGATGTGAAATCGAGTTGATTGCAATCGACATTTTCATTGATAAATTTAAAATAAATGAAATTCCTCTTAATTTATTGCAATTATTAATGTTAACCGAATATATTTAACCGAGTTTCGCACAGATGTTTGGCAATAAAACGTTTCCGAGTTGCTCAATCGGCTCGTTAATAGATAATTATTGATAAAAAATTATATTTATCATAAATATTGTTTCAATCAAATGTAATCTGTGAAGATTCAAGCTATGATCAGCGTTGCAGATTAATATTATATAACTCGTCTTCTTAAATCGATTTTTGAGAGATGTTATTTCCTTCTTATAACGGATATTAATCGACACTAAAACTTTATGGTTTCTTAACTTTAATATAAGATGACTGTTAAAACTTGCCGAGACGTATTAAGTGCATATATTTTTTTATGTATTGGGCTTGATTTCGAAGCATTTTCGTCTGGAAACCAAATACTAATTATATGAAAAAAAACCTCACTGTCTTTAGTGATGCGTAAATATTTTATCCTTTCACTATTTAAAAAAAAAACAAAAACGTATTCAACTTTATGTCTATAACATTAAAGATTAGATAGGATGTAGCAGGCGTATGAGACCTTTTCCATTTTTCCCAGGACAGAGAGACCTATGCTGAAGTGATAACCATCTTTGGGGGACCTTAAACGGTAAAAAAAGAAGAAAATTTAATTTTACAGAAACTCCAAATAAGTTCACACGAATCTCCGTCAATTATAATTCAGAATTTTGAACATGAACTGATACTCACTGCAATAAAAGTATTTTTTATTAATAGTATTTATTTAATAAAAGTATTTGCGAATTTACAGTATCACATTGATCGCGAAATTATCTAAAATCATGCCGTTTAGAGTAGTTATCAATGATCCTGTTTTATGGATAACAATAATAATGTATTATTCTTATACAATTATTGAACTTCTATACCTTAGCTCAATCAAGAGATTCAATCGAAGATAAAATATAATTGGTTTTCCGTGTAATAAAAGTTATAGGTAATATTTCTTGCTGCAATATGTTATTGTAGTATTCATACTCCTACGTGGTCTAACGTTTAAATCAGAAAATCTTGGGTCCATCGTGGGTTCAGGTTAACAAACAAACAATGCTTTTGTTGTAAGATTGTTGCGAAACTTTGACTCAGATCAACTACGGGCAGTGTTGGGCGTTATTCAATTGATTTTTCAATTGTAGGCCCAAACAATTAAATTTTCAATTGCAGTTAAATCAATTGCAATTAAATCAATTGCAATTGATTTAATTGTAGCGAGCTGCAGTTAAAGTTAATTGCAATTAAATCCATTAATTGTGGTTTTACAATTGATTTAATTGCAATTGAAAAATTAATTGTGTTATTTACAATTAACTTAATTGTCAATTGTAAATAACACAATTAATACCAAAGATCGGTATGCATATTCCATAGTAACTATCCGGTATTGGCCGAATAGTAAATATTGAACTAAAATCTATCTATACCATCACGACATCTCCCACAAGTTTCAAGATTATTACATACAGTTGGTCTACTGAATATCCCATTCTATCTATCTATACCATCACGGCATCTCTCACAAGTTTATTAAATACAGTTGGTCTACTGATTATCCCACTCTATCTATCTATACCATCACGGCATCTCCCACAAGTTTATTAAATACAGTTGGTTTACTGACTATCCCACTCTATCTATCTATACCATCACGGCATCTCTCACAAGGTTATTACATACAGTTGGTTTACTGACTATCCCACTCTATCTATCTATACCATCACGGCATCTCTCACAAGTTTATTAAATACAGTTGGTCTACTGACTATCTCACTCTATCTATCTATACCATCACGGCATCTCGCACAAGTTTATTAAATACAGTTGGTTTACTGACTATCCCACTCTATCTATCTATACCATCACGGCATCTCCCACAAGTTTATTAAATACAGTTGGTTTACTGACTATCCCACTCTATCTATCTATACCATCACGGCATCTCTCACAAGGTTATTACATACAGTTGGTTTACTGACTATCCCACTCTATCTATCTATACCATCACGGCATCTCTCACAAGTTTATTAAATACAGTTGGTCTACTGACTATCTCACTCTATCTATCTATACCATCACGGCATCTCGCACAAGTTTATTAAATACAGTTGGTCTACTGATTATCCCACTCTATCTATCTATACCATCACGGCATCTCTCACAAGGTTATTACATACAGTTGGTTTACTGACTATCCCACTCTATCTATCTATACCATCACGGCATCTCTCACAAGTTTATTAAATACAGTTGGTCTACTGATTATCTCACTCTATCTATCTATACCATCACGGCATCTCGCACAAGTTTATTAAATACAGTTGGTCTACTTACTATCTCACTCTATCTATCTATACCATCACGGCATCTCGCACAAGTTTATTAAATACAGTTGGTCTACTGATTATCCCACTCTATCTATCTATACCATCACGGCTTAAAAATCAACTCCTGCATTATAAAAGTATTTTACAGGTAAGAAGGGTAACTTTCACATTTTTTGTATTATTTGAAATGGTCCAAGGTGACTAAAGCATAAACAACTCATAGAACATTATCATATTCGCATTTTTCAGGGCTGTGCATTTCGTTATACACTTAATTATTTGTATTAAATGCATAATTTTTGTGTATTGCATTGTGTTTAGTACATGCTCTTGGAATTTTTCTCATCGGTTATAGTATTTTTATGTATAGTGGTGCATTTTAAATGTGTGGGTGCCCTAAAAGAAAAAATGTATAATACTCATCCAAAAGAGTATTTGCAATTATTTGATAATTATGGAGTCACGTATGTATCTTGCACGTTAATGTTTCATTCATTTCTGCAAAAAAAAAACCGAACGTCAATTAATTTTTCGTAATAAATGTTTCGAATATCTAATTTTAACATTCGCGAATGCGAATTTCATATTGTGGTATTCGTGAATGCGTATTTTTATTCAAAATCAACACTTAAACAGAAGTCAAAATAACAGGATATCAGAAATTTCATCACTTAGTCAATTATTTAACAGAACTTACTGTTATTATTTGTAATAAACATACATATATGTAAAAATAAATTCATTTTAAAATTAAACTGTTTTATATAACTTTCATGTCAACTGACAACCCTAATTCTTGTTTGGTCTACATATTTTACAACAACTATTCACTTTGTAAGAGAGCGACAAACAATAGATGGACTCTGGACAATAAGACAAAGACCACAGGACAGGGAAACACAAAAGACAATAACCCTTATTAGTAGAATGAGATGACCATTGCAATCTGTAATGCAACTAAAAGGGATGAATATTATTATTTATTCCATATTATTCTATAGCCTAGACTCTAGACCATCTCAATGGCACCTATTTTAAAATATGAAATAAAGATGGTATAGATAGATAGAGTGGGATAGTCAGTAGACCAACACTGTATGTAATAATCTTGTGGGAGATGTCGTGATGGTATAGATAGATAAAGTGGGATAGTCAGTAGACCAACTGTATGTAATAATCTTGTGGGAGATGTCGTGATGGTATAGATAGATATAGTGGGATAGTCAGTAGACTAACACTGTATGTAATAATCTTGTGGGAGATGTCGTGATGGTATAGATAGATAAAGTGGGATAGTCAGTAGACCAACTGTATGTAATAATCTTGTGGGAGATGCCGTGATGGTATAGATAGATAAAGTGGGATAGTCAGTAGACCAACTGTATGTAATAATCTTGTGGGAGATGCCGTGATGGTATAGATAGATAAAGTGGGATAGTCAGTAGACCAACTGTATGTAATAATCTTGTGGGAGATGCCGTGATGGTATAGATAGATAAAGTGGGATAGTCAGTAGACCAACTGTATGTAATAATCTTGTGGGAGATGCCGTGATGGTATAGATAGATAAAGTGGGATAGTCAGTAGACCAACTGTATGTAATAATCTTGTGGGAGATGCCGTGATGGTATAGATAGATAAAGTGGGATAGTCAGTAGACCAACTGTATGTAATAATCTTGTGGGAGATGCCGTGATGGTATAGATAGATAAAGTGGGATAGTCAGTAGACCAACTGTATGTAATAATCTTGTGGGAGATGCCGTGATGGTATAGATAGATAAAGTGGGATAGTCAGTAGACCAACTGTATGTAATAATCTTGTGGGAGATGTCGTGATGGTATAGATAGATATAGTGGGATAGTCAGTAGACTAACACTGTATGTAATAATCTTGTGGGAGATGTCGTGATGGTATAGATAGATAAAGTGGGATAGTCAGTAGACCAACTGTATGTAATAATCTTGTGGGAGATGCCGTGATGGTATAGATAGATAAAGTGGGATAGTCAGTAGACCAACTGTATGTAATAATCTTGTGGGAGATGCCGTGATGGTATAGATAGATAAAGTGGGATAGTCAGTAGACCAACTGTATGTAATAATCTTGTGGGAGATGCCGTGATGGTATAGATAGATAAAGTGGGATAGTCAGTAGACCAACTGTATGTAATAATCTTGTGGGAGATGCCGTGATGGTATAGATAGATAGAGTGGGATAATCAGTAGACAAACTGTATGTAATAAACTTGTGGGGAATGCCGTGATGGGATAGATAGTGGAGTAATCAGTAGATTAACGGAATGTGATAAACTTGTGGATATTAGCACGGAGAGGACGACTTACATGTTTATTGCATATAATTAGTCTACTGACTAAGTGTCTACCCCATATGTGGGAAATGTCATGATGGTATAGATACATAGATGTGGAAGGCCGGATACCGGTTAGTTTCAAACATACACATTACTTCAAATTTTTTTAATTGTTAATTGTTTATTTTTTTTATGCATTTTACAATTAACAATTAATCAATTGTAATTGCAAAGTTCTACAATTACAACTAATCAATTGTAAATTGCGGCTACTCGCAATTAACAATTGAAATTTCAATTGTTAATTGCAATTAAAAACTGGCAATTTAATTGTTAATTGTCAATTGTTTCTACAATTGATTTTTGCCCAACACTGACTACGGCGATATGGTGCGCTGTTCTAATGTTTATACATAATGTGGAAAATGACTCTTTGTATGACATTTCTATGCGTAGGATTATTACTATACGAGTTTTATGTGAATCTCAATTGACTTGTATATTGTACAAAATGTAATAAGGCCCCGCCGAATATCGATATTTTTCTCTCGTCGTTGAAATATATAAAGGGTTTTTCAACAAGGACTTTGTTTTTTAAAACAAAATAAAACAAAAAAATTTGATGAAGATGATTAAAATTTTTATTGAATTACAAAGAGAAAAGTTTGGCAATTATGCATGAAAAATGATATCTGACAAATGTCCACCACGAGCACGCTGACAGATGTCGATTCTTTCATCAAAGTTTTTAATCACTTTTTGGCAAAATGGCGGGACTATTTCGCTAATCACATCACGGATTTTGAGTTTTAAGGGTGCAATCGATTCGATTGGCTCCGTATAGACTCTGTCCTTAACATAGCCCCACAAAAAATAATCCAGTGGCGTTAAATCACACGATCTGGCTGGCCACTTAACAGCTGAGTTTCGTGAAATCATGCGATCGGGAAATTTGGTTTGCAATAAATTGATCGTTTCATTGGCTGTGTGACATGTGGCACCGTCCTGTTGAAACCACATGTCAGTGATATCCACGTCATCAATAATAGGCCAAAATTGAGTTGTCAACATCTTGCGATAGCGTGATCCATTGACCGTTACCGCATTTCCAGTCTCATCTTCGAAAAAAAACGGCCCAATCACGCCTCCAGACCACATAGCGCACCATACAGTGACACGCTGAGCATGCAACGGCTTCTCAATAATTGCTCTAGGATTTTCAGAAGCCCAAATGCGGCAATTTTGCTTGTTGACGTACCCTGACAAGTGAAAATGGGCTTCGTCTGAAAAAATTATTTTTTCAGAAAAACCAGCGGGTTGTTCCTGAATGAATTGAGCGAATCTACGGCGATTTGAATGGTCGTTCGGCTTCAATTCCTGCACCAGTTGAACCTTGTAAGGCTTCAAAGCCAAATCCTTACGCAAAATTCGCCATGTGGTGGTTTTGGATAACCCCAATTGTCGAGAACGTCGAGGAATTGACAAATTTGGATCTGCTTCAACACTGTGGCTCACAGCTGCGATGTTTTCAGTTGAACGACCCGGTCGTACACGCGTTGGTGTTAACACATTTTGTATCGAGCCTGTCGACTCAAATTTAGCGACCAAATTCTTAATAGCGGTCTCAGAAGGACGATTATGTTGTCCGAAAATATCACGAATTTGACGAAATGTCACTTTAGCAGAACCACCATTTTCATAATGGATTTTAATTATTTTAATGCGATTTTCAAGCGAAATTGAATTCATTGCAACAATTGCCAATGTATCCACTACGAATACGTCAAAAAATTAAATGTCAAAACTATCATGTTGCTGGTGTTGCCACAATTAAAAAACAAAGTTCTTGTTGAACAACCCGGTATTTTAAGATTCATGGACTAGTTTAGGGCCGAAAATGGGTCCAAGTCGGCGCCAATTTTTCTGATTGTTTTTTCAACGAAAGGATAGTTCAGTCATGGTGAGATCATTTATTTGGCTTCCTTGTGATGATTGGATTCTCTTATAGAAACAGTTTGATGTGACTAGAGGTCTTTAGGTTTTTTGTTTGCACGGGATTCGTCGTCGAAGACCTAGTTTAATGCCTATATATATTTTGTTTATACTGTAAATATATATAAATTAAAAAAAATTAAAATCATCTTAGTTCCTTTCGTGCTAGGAGGAATACCTACTAAACAAAAACGTGCAATATCGACATTCGTTCATTGCTTACACACATATCAAGAGCATGGAGCGGGTCAATTTTTTTAAGCTATCTACCCAAAACCTAAGTAATTTGTACCAAATTACTTACTTTTACTATTTATATTACATGAAGCCTTAATTAGCATAAATGTATAGAGTATTGTAATGATTCCATTTGTTTTTAAATAATAATATAATAAATAAAAACAATTGAATAATTATTATTTATTTATTTATTTATTTTATTCTTCACTGTCCATTGTTTACAATAATACAAATTAACAAAGAAAATATCATTTATACAATTCAATGCACAGAGGGCGAGTTTATCGCTAAAATGCGATGTCTTCCAACTAACCCGGTTATTAAAATCAAAAAACAAAAACAGACATAAATATACATATCTACAGTAATATTATAAATATAAAAAAAAAAAACAAAAATACAATAAAAAGCAAACAAATGAAAAAGGCACATCCAGGCAACAATGTACTCATGGACACATAATAATAAAAAAAGTAGAACATACACACACTGCCGCGTGCACATGCATAGGGGAAAGGGTTTTAGGAGTCAGATGCTAAATTCAGTGAAAGGAAGTGATTTTTGACAGCTTGTCTGAAAGAAGGAAAAGTTGTTATCATTCTGATTTTTGAAGGAAGATTGTTCCAACAGCGAGCACCATGAACAAGAAATGAGTTGCGAGCACCATGAATAAATTATTGTATTTTTTGTTTGTATTTAATACTTTTGTACACAATACAATACTGTTCACGACAATTTATTTTCTATACGATATATGTAGTTGTGTTTCGTACTGCGAAATATATTTTCTTTTTATTTTTTCAATTATCGTAAAAAATAATTACATCCGATATGAACAATATAGCGACGGATTTAAATATTTGAGTATACTAATATTAAATTGACTTTTTTGTTCGCGTATATTTACATTGATATCTCGTTTCCTTGTGCAGTTTAATAACACAGATTGAGAGAAAAGTTCATTAAGTTTTGTCATATTTTTTGTCGGATGAACCATGTTATATAAGATCGAATATGTTTGTTTATAATATCAGTTTTTTTTATCGTGGTTGTGTAACGTTATTTAAATAACTTTAGAATTCCGGAAGACAATAGGTCTTTCATTCCTACATTTTATTTAAAGAGCAATCCTAATTTTCACGAACTCAAATAATTACTCGAATATTGCAGTCAGGATTTCATAAAAGAAAATTAGAAACTTTTCAACTTTTTCTTTGTGTTACTATTACTTCGAAAGTGTCCCTGTCTTGGACGGGTCGCAAAAGCTCCTAAACATCTTTTATGTCAGTCCATATGACTGACACCTACCTAACTTTTACTAAATCTATATATTATTATCTTTGATAATCAGATAGAGTTATTAACATTTTCCCCTTTAAATACATGACTTCAGTAGAACATTTTCTGATTATCCAATCAAAGATAGTTTTATCAAATCAATCTCTTTCTTTGTTCCAGGGTTTGGAGATTGTCAACCCCCAGGCAGCCGAGAAGATGGTTAACGAAGCCAATGCCAAATACTTTTCTAATACAACTGGATTCTTGTCTGTCGGAAAGAAGACTACGTAAACTGATTTATTACATAATAATTATGATAATATTATGTGTGCATAAATTATGATCATTATTTTTGTAAGTAGGTACCTGCGGAAGCTGTAAAATATTTTGACGTTTATATGAATTAAATAGAATACGATTAAATTGTATAATTAATGTTGTGAATAAAAATTATTTCATCAGGAATGGGTTGTTATGTTTCAATTTATTTCTTCGATATAGATAAAATGTTTAATATTATCGTTTTGAACTTTTGAAACACATATCTTATGTAGAAAAAAGATTTTTCACATTGTCAGTAGTATGGACGTTGATAATATGAAATTCAAACTATTCAGAATGGTTAGTTTCGTTTACATAATTTTACTCCTATACATGTGACCGCATTTTGCAGGATTAGGCACCTAATTTAAGGATTAATGGATATTGTTGCAGATTAAAAAAAAAATAGTACCTCATTGCAAGGTGGTCGGTAACAAAAACATTATGTTTTTAGCCGTTACCGATTTGTTTACTGACATCAATAAATCGCACCGATAAATTTCAAATTATATTTGAATTTGAGAGCCTTATCTGGAATAGAATGTTTTCTTGCTTTACGTCTTTTCGAATGGTCTGGTATAAATGAATATTTTCCTTCGTCCGTGTGAGTTCAAATTCAAATATTCAAATATGCAAATATATTTATTATTGATAAATATACAATTTACAACAATAATCATTTAGTTATAATTATACAGTAAGCAAAACAATTCATTCCCTCAAATATGAGCAGAGCTCGTGCTTTGAGGGATAATAAAGGAGTTACGTCGCCTTTGGTTTTGTCTCGTGGATATTCAGACTTTTTTCCTTTTTAAGGGTCCTGTTGAGTCCCTCCGACGTCGACGGACACTTAAACGAAACGCCTTCTGTTCTGCGAAGCGCAAAAGAGCTCCTTCACGCCTCTCATCTCTGTCCTCTCCTGATATACATAATCAAATTCTGGAGCCAAGAGATGTCCTTTTTCAAGCCTTCTACGGCTCTAAATCTTTTCTTCCATGACCAGCACAGGGATCGCGTATTTTTATGTTCAGAAATCTTATATATAATAAACATGTTCTGAGTCTATTAAAGTGTTTGTAATTGGAAAAGTAACAGATGTTTTTAATAACATTATGCGCAATGTTATTAGTTCGGCGACCTGCTGTTAAATCACAATAATATGTTAACAGCAAACTGTGTAATGAATGTCACAATCATTATATACCTACTGTAATATCAACTTTAATACTGTGTGAATTATAATAATTCAACCATATGTGACTTTAATATGAATAATATGCACTTATTTAAATGAAACGAGAACATTATAATTTGTTGTAATGACATTTATGCTTTTACAGTAGTTAATGGAAAGATAAATCATTACTGTTTTTGTTCTAATTTTTGAAATGAAAATCGCATTACTAGCGCAGCGTGTTATTGTGTTATGGAAGAATTCACTGTGAAATTAGCGATGAGCAAAAAGTTCAATATACACTAGACATTTATGCATATGTAAAAACTGTTTTATACCAGTGATTTTTAAGTCACAAATCATTTATGATTATGTCACAAAATCTGTCAGTTGTTACAATAGGCTGATACAGTCGAGGATTTATCACAAGAAATTGAATCGTAGCCCCTTAGTTGTGAGTATAGTACCATCTGGATCATTTGAATTCTCTGGGGTAGCAGCAGAGAAAATAATTAACAATTTCTAAGTTGAAGTCCATATGTTCAAATGATTCGGAGTACACTGTGAGGAAATGTTTTGTTAGTGGTTTTTTTTTTAAAGTACAGGCTTTCTATTGAGGATCCCCTGTAGCTTTTGTTTTCGTTGCTTGTTATAGGTATGATGATTGTTTTTGTTTGAAGTGACTCTTGTATTGGTATTGTACTATGTAGTCTGTTTTAGCCTATATTCTGCTAATAAATAATTAATAATAATCTCTTTATGTGTATTTGTTTTTACTTCCACGACTCGAAAACGTCAGCATTTTCTTAGTAGGTAATAGGCACATTTGCACAAGTCTTCGATACAGTAACCTAAATAATAAAACAGTAGATTAACAATAACAACATTCCAGCATTAAATGAGCAAATAGTTAAGTGAGTTGGCAAAATTATTGCTATTATCATAAACATTAATAGGAATAATTATTAAAGAGCCTTTTGTGCTGTCGATATAATAAACGAATGAGGCTATCGTTATAACGATCTGACCCTTCAATATAACATCAATAGCCTGCTGTAAGTTATAATGGGGCGGCAATGAACACAGACTCTGATGTTATATATAATATGACAGTAGATACTTTACTAAATCCAGTTAGTTTATTAGTTACATCAATTTGGAGATGATGTGATGGTATAGATAGATACACTATTATCATTTATTTTAGAAGGACTAACTATGTAACAGTTTCGAGACATTTTTTAATGTTTTGAGTATTCTACAATACACTTCCGTTATTTGATTATTTAAATCGCGATCGATTTCGGTAAACCTTTACCATTGACAAGTAGGTATTGTATCGCTGGTCAATGGTAAAGGTTTTCCGAAATCGATCGCGATTTAAATAATCAAATAACGAAAGTGCGTTGTAGAATACTAAAAACATTAAAAAAATATATACACTATTTTTGATAATGTCTTTTTTAAGAGATTCGTATTGAAAATGCTTATATTCTGCTTTTCCGTGCATAACGCTGTCCAGTGTCCAGCTCATAAACGAAAAAAGGCGATTTGTTTTGTCAATATGCCCAGTCCAACATTTTAGTGTGTCAGCACTGTCAGCGTATTTTTTTGTGTTACGATATTTTCATAAATCAAAGCGTATCTATTATGAAAACCAAGTAAATATATTTTTTTGAAGAGATTGATAAAGGTATGAAATGTCGAAACCTGGGTCATTTTAATAAAGTGCCAGTAAAACTAAACCACTTTTAATTGTATTAATAGACATGGAGTTAAATAAATATTGACAAAATAATATCAATAATAATTCAAAATAGAACACCTGTTTCTCAGACGGAGATACTCGGCTGGTACTCATTGAAGGCAAATAAACAAACTGAAATTATAAAGAAAAATCAATTGTACCTTGTAGCACAAGGTTTGTTAACTAATAACCAACAAATAATACATTTTTTGAAGTTGCACCTGGATTCAAAGTAAATAAATATTGATATGCGTGGTTAGAGTGAAAGAAGCCCTGGGCAAAATGGTCTACTGGCACCCGTTTTCACACTACTGTTGTTTTATAAACATAACATATTATGTTTCAGGTTTGAGAATTTTACTTCCACGAAAAAATTCTAGCCCCCTTCCCGTCGTCGCCTAATTTTCGTTTTGTTATAGGAATTTAAATTACTTCATGATCTCCCCGGTTTTGTTAAGGAATATTATTTTTAATTTGCCAGTAGACAATTGGTCATCGGTCATCATCATCATTCTGCGCCCCTTATATTTAGCTCTCGGTGCTAATGTCATGTCTGCCTGTTTATAGCCTGGGATCTAGCGTAGTTGGTAGTCTGATGGTCTGGAAAGTCTTGGATTTCAATTAGGACATGCAGATGCGGATTTTTAGAATTTATTTCATATTCGGATCTGTTTCATTTTTAGCCATTTTGGTACCATCTATCCATCTATGGACACACAGTCTCTTTGTATGATTTTACACTCCCTTCCTTACTGCGTTCTTCCTTCCAAATTTCTTTATCCATATTGTGTCAGATCAGGCGATCGGTATTCTCCCTATTCCAGATCTATCTTAAAATAAAAGACAATCATTTGATAATAACACAAAAGTGTGTTCATTTGATTTCAGTCTTCTCTGTTTACTTGCTCGATGTTGTCAGGATATAGATAGATAGATAGATAAGTAATATTATTTTTAGATGATACAATTGATTTGATTTGATGCTTAGATTTAACCAGTTTTTATAACTATGTAACCTACATGTTTAACGATAATAATCATAATTCTACACTATTTACAAACAAATCAACAACAATAATAATTCTTATATAAAATTTTGCGACTTCGTTTCACAATATTTAACACCACGGTTATTGGTGAAATAAAATTGATCTCAATCTATAATAATAACATGGTTATTATTATTTTTTGCATATTTCAACGGTCTATATTATACATAAAAAAATATGTGTTGATTACACAACATCTGATATTTACACACCTTTTATAACAATAAAAATAAATCGGGTTATTTTAAAAACTATATCACTTCTTGCAATAAAGTCCCCTGATATTTCTATGTCTAGCCGTGGAGCTCTCGGCAAAGAATTGGTCTCCCTCTCTTTCCCGTAAGTTTTGGAGGGTTCAGTAAAAGCCCGGTGTTCGAAAAACTAAAGACATTTTGTATATTAATTTCTGTTATGAATTTTTTGACACAATTGGATGTCGGGAACTGGATTTTTTACTTACTAGAAGTGTAGATGTCAAACATATTTTGAACCTTAAGATTGATCATTCCAATTGATCACACTCATCCATAGTCAACCTATTTAGTCAACCTATTTGAATAGGTATTAACTAGGTAGGTATGTTGTATAACATACCTAGTTAATACCTATTCAAATAGGTTGACTATGGATGAGTGTCATCAATTGGAATGATTAATCTGAAGTGGTTCAAAATATGTTTCACAATATATTAATTTCACCGATGAGGTTTGCCACCCATCCAGAATGTCTTGTCTTAATTTTCGTTGGCAGGTAGATATGCCGTGATGGCGTAGATATTTTTATTTTTAATAAAGATATTTTATTAAATTAATTTTCAAAGTATTTTATTGAACTATTAGTACCTACGAATACACATTTTGTTTGACGATTATTCTTATTCAACAAATTAGAACTATTAACTTCTCAATAAACTTCTTTATTCAGATCATTGATGTTGTTTTGCAACAAGGAAGCATACAAATATCTTCTTTCCCTTGTCCTAGTTGGGTTGGGACATTCATTGCGCATATATACTCTTTCATACAACCTTGTATGTTCTAGGATCTCTGGTAGGTACCGCCGTTATCTGAAAAACTTTAAATCGACAGTCTTCGTACTTGGAAACGCATCGAGAGAAATGGTGTACTAAATTATGCTAGGCATTTACATCTTTTGCAATCTGAATGAAATCTCTCCTAATAGATTATTTTAACAAGCTCAAACAACAGATAAGTAGGTCTGGGATTGGAAACTAACATGAAACTAATATTATTGTCTATATTCTAAACAATGACTTACTTCTGATCTAATTCTTTCTATCATAGTTCATCTTACTTTAGATTTGGGAAAAAATCTGATATAATCAAACAGAGTGAACAGTTATAAGTATTAAAGATCATAAATACTATAAATGATAATTATAAACAACTCAATTCACTTTCAACACTGAAAAATAACAAACTAATAACATATATTTAATATGAATCGTGTGAACAGTGCAATATTTTTACACAATAGTAGACAGTAATATCTAAGTAAGTAGTGTCGAATTTGCAAATAAATAAAATGATTGTGAATTTAGCTGGAACAAATTGCGCAGATGTAATCAAAATAATAATGATATGTATATCTAATATTGAACATTGCAAATCTGTTTTGTATATAAATATATTAGGTCAATTTTATAAATTGATGATTTTGAATGCCTTTGTTTTACAATCATGTATATAAATTAATAAAACATTGTTTTGCCACCATTAGGTGCTTACCCATTTTTTTGAATTTTCTCCGTTTTCTCAGTACTGAGAGATATCATTGAACGAGTATCATAATATGAGTATCATAATAAAGAAGCCTACATGGCAAAAACAAGCTCATTGATTTTTTTTTGTTTTCGTGATTTAAATGCAGTTTTGTTCCCCTCAATGAGTTCTTTAGAATGGTATAAGTAAAATGTAAAAAAAACTGACCCATTTCTTGGTAAATCACATTGAAATGATGAAAGAAATGATGTCTCAAACTTTATATTTTGCTCTCCTGTAAAATGATAATTTGTCAATGAGCCTGTTTTTGCCGTGAACCCTTCTTATTATTATTGTGTAGCCGTAGATAAATGTCTTCCAGCGACACCAGTCCTACAAATTAGTATCTTCTGCAAAACATAAAACTTATTAATTTATTTTTCATACATGATCAATTTCAAGGAAATTGATATAGGTACCTTATTAAATCACATTTCTCAATATTCTTCAGACGAATTTCATTCTAGTAACTTCGTCATAAAATTCATAGTATTTGCATACTCCTTAGTATAACGAAATAATAAAACAAATGTTTTATTCTACTAATGGTTTATTATGTGAGAGAGACGTCTTTCGTCTGATGAGGACATTGTCAATCTGATCAATCTGATCAGATTGACAATGTCCTCATCAGACGAAAGACGTCTCTCTCACATAATAAACCATTAGTAGAATAAAACATTTGTTTTATTATTTCGATATGGAATTCTACTACCTAAACACCGACACAGTGAATCCTTAGTATAATATTGCATTCGTTCAGTAACCAGTCAGGTGGCACATAAATAAGTCAATATTATGTTTTTATTAATCCCCGGTATTCTTAACTTAACCTACATAAATATTACAAGAATCCAAAAACAAGTTAGTATACAACACTAAACTTGTAGTTCATACATTATTATTTAACATTCCTATCTGGCAGTACCAATAGTTCATATATACCTACCTAATATCACCTGACCTTTATCGGCAATGCATTCTGACACACTATGTATTTTACAGAAGTATTATTAGTGTACCTAAATAATGTATGCCCCTTTACATTTTTATTCGATATTTGTCGATTTTCAATCGCGTATCCATAGATGATCAGGTAGAAATTTTAGGTGAAGTAAAATTATTAAATGTTCCATACATGAAGTGTAATTATTGTTGTACGGCCCGGTAGGAAATCTCCTTTCTAAAATTTGGCCCGGCTGCTGAAAACGTTGGCCACCAGTGCTGTACGCCAACGCATTATGCAAGGGTGTGCGGCCTACAAAATTATAGTAATGATATTCCTGGATGGTTTACATTATTCTGATAGTTTACACATACATTGATACATTGAAGGAGACCCACCGACCACCCGGATAGCGCAGAATTCTGGGGACTTCCATTTATCCGAATTCTATACATTACACAAATTTTGTCCACACCGGAGGCGCCATAGTGGGCAGCCTGAGGGGCCGGCCGGCCAAAAAAACCACCATAACCTCCATGTGTGGAATCTTTTGACTACACTCCTTCGATGTCCCTTTGGCCGAGAGAAGCAAATACATTCACAATATAAAACCAACAATATATTAACAAAGGCATTCCCTTAACCCAGGAAAACAAATCAATATTCAAAACAAAGTAATAGAAATACAAACAATAAATAAAAATTATGAGCAGAGAGCCGAGTTGAGGTGTCCGGAAACTTCTTTTGGTATTCATGCCGGTGAATTTTTTAGAGCTAATTTGCACTACTTGCATAATCGAAGATCTTGGAGAAACAAATTAAAATAATTAAATACTATACAGCCACATATAAACGATCTATGTATGTTCAATTCATTGTCAAAACGCAGTAGGTATATACTATATACTAAAGATAGTTTTACGCTTGTAAGGTGTTTACAAAGCACCAAAGGGAACACGTATTTGCTAAATTATACTAGAAAATGAACTATTGTATATTGAACACGTAGTATGATTTTGCTCAATCTATTTCCACCGCCTGCGCCGCCTGTGTGTTTCACGGATGCCATGAATATAATATTACTATTGATCTAATTCTAGATAAATATTCATTTAATTTGCGTAATGGTACGAATATATAAATTTTATAATGACGGGATTTGTATTACATACATTCCCGTACGTAATAAATATTCAACATAGAAAATGGTCAGGCGTTTCCTATTGCAAAATATTCCATGACCCAAAGGTAAACTTACTTTCAAACTCAAGAAATCGGTTGGAGTAAGGTATGTATTGTAATTAAATGAAGGACTTAAATCTTTATTACTTCGTCCAATTATATATTGATATTTAGTGAAAGGAAATTATTTATTTATTTATTTATTCTTTTTGCACATCATCATTACATAACAGTGTTAACAAAATAATATAAAATTTTAAAAACTAGAACGATCATGTTGGTTTTGAGATGGATAATGTCAATTCCTTAATAAATCATTAAAAACGCAAACCTAGTTCATTAACAGCAATAGAATTAGGTATGTTTTTTTATAACTCAGTTTTAAATCGTATAACGATTTTGTATTTATTTTGCACTTTAATTGTTTATAATTAGGCAACATTTTTTCAATTTTGATTGAAGGGTTTGAATCACTCTATATAGAGTGGATAGAGTAGGTACATAACAATAAAAAAGTCAAAAGGTTGGTACTCAAAAAATCAATGAAAGCAATGTAGTAATCGACTTGAACGTAGAAATCGAAATTTTTGCTACATTTCAATATTTTCGCGTCATAACTTAAGCAACGGTTTCGGTGTCCATGGAAAACGTTCACCAATTCCGCCATTCTCACTGTCATGATGTAAGGTCCACCAATCTATAAAAACTTTTTGCAAACCATAGAAGCAACCAAGTCAGCCTAGAGCCAATTCGTAAGCGTTGGGACGCCTTTCTCACTTTTTCCAATTAGATTTTGCACAATGTTACATTGTGTAAACATGATTCTTTAACCGAAATATCGGATTGGTTTTGATATTTTTAAGTTCGTACTTCCAAAGGCCTGATTTACTGAAGACTGACCACACGTTATATACCATATTTATAGTACGTTCGTTGGTATGTGTATGTTAGTAGGTATGTGTATGATCTGCAATAATAATATTATGTTCTACTCTTAAAAATGTTGTGAGATATTATTTTTGCAACAAATCATTACGCTTATTATTATCAACAACTATCTCTCATTATCCGCTGATTGTTGCATTGTTTTTATAATAATATTACTATTAATAAGAATCTTATATCGCTATTATTATTATTATTATTCCTAGCTGATATCTTAAAGTTACTATAAAAGAATGCTATTACCAACCGATAGTTCTACCGCTGGTATTATTATACACATCCATGTGAAAAGTGAATATGAAATATTATTCCATTAGCGTAATATTACCCGACGTCACTAAGGAATAAATACATGCAGATAACATGAATACTTTTCTATGAAAAGGCATATGGGAACATCATGAAACACGTCAAGGTAGTCTAGTTTTTATTTTTATTGTCAGTTGCAATGTTTTCGTACAATTAGATATTTTGGTCATAACAGATTAGGTATCATAATTATTTATTATCTTCGTCTGACAATGAAATGAAAATGTTGTTTTATTTTATAGAAATAAACAAACTGATTGAGTTTTACTGTATTTAATAATAGGTATAGCAACCTGATTTCGACTTACAAAGTCATTGTCAAACTGGAAGAGTTGGAAAATGTTGCGTTTTGATTAAACATTTCAGTAGGTACAATATGTTCAATTCCCATACAAATGTGAAGACATGGTGTAATAAAACCTATAATATCTCCGTTAATAAATGAGACATTATGTAATGTTTTAAGCTTAAAACATGCCTATAAGATGAGACAATGTAGAGAGTGTATTATTTTTCTTATATTTTGCCTAAATACGGTATCTGTGAAGTACATATAAACATACATACCTATATACGAACGGGTAATTATTATTAATAAGATACATTCAATGGAATTAATACCATAATATATGTTTTTCTTTGCAAGGTTACATCCATTACATATTACAATCAACTATGCTACTTATTTACCTTTCATATTTACACCTCTGTTTCATTGTAAGAACTATAATATCAATAGTGAAATTCCTACTAATAACCAATAAGTACGCGATGAGGTAGGTAGGTACATGTAATTCAATTTTACTTACGACGTGTGAAGAGTCGGTACAGTAGGAAAATGTTTCATTACCTTCTTGTTAGATAAGTACATACGAAGCTTTCTGATGACAATAATGTATTTTGTCGTTGTATGAGTTTACAAATATGATTTGCGATGTGATAATTGAATATTTATACAAAATATGATCTCACATGTAAATGATGTAAATGTTTGTTATTTTAGTACATCGTTAAAAGAGATGCCGCTTTTTTTTTCTTCTGGTTCTTTCATTTTGAAAATTCGGCGACGGGGGGGGTAGAAATTTTCGTGAAAAGAAAAGTATCCGATATTGATCATCGTCGGTACAAATACCCGGTACATTTTAGAAAAAGGTACTGCTTGAAAATATTGTTGAAGAAAACCGAGGAGTTTTTGAAATACTTCAAATTCCTATACCATTTTGAAAATTCGGCGACGGGGGGGTAGAAATTTTCGTGAAAAGAAAAGTATCCGATATTGATCATCGTCGGTACAAATACCCAGTACATTTTAGAAAAAGGTACTGCAAGAAAATATTGTTTAAGAAAACCGAGGAGTTCTTGAAATACTTCAAATTCCTATACCATTTTAAGAATTTAGTAGTTTTTGGTAGTTTTTGACTTCGCCATTTAGTAGTTTTTGAAAATAAAATCTGGTCACACTGATACCGACCAACGGCCATTAGCGTCCTTTGTTTGTGTCGTGAGAGTTCGCCGTCGTATATTTTATTAATTATTTCGTTCCAAAAGTGTGTTATTTACAAAAAAATGTAAGTATTGAATTTGACGATATTCGATAATGTATTTAATCTTATTTTTCACTGTGAATCTTTACAATAATTGTGCATTTTTTAAGTTTTATTTTCACTCATCGTCAAATGTCAAAATTTCCTTAGAAAAATGCTATTCGAAAATGTTATTTATTTAGTAATGAATTTTTAAAAAAATCATGCATATTGAGATATTTTTATAAAAATATATCCAATAAATGTTTTCATGTAAGGATTCTACATTATTCATGTGCGGCTAAGATGTTACGAGTCTATAAATATTATTTGTTTATTATAACCTCAAAATTTATATGTCAAAATATTTGACGTCAATAATAATATATATGATATTTTGAATTATTTGGTTGAATTATTGCAATATAGTTTAAAATTAATTAAATTTGATGTATACTTAGTTATTGGAATATGTGTCAATACTTAATATGATGGTTTTTTTTTACTTTAGAAGTTGTCAAATAAACGTTTGACTGATGCTGACATTGCCCAAATGTTGGGGGAAGTAACTGAGGAAATGGCATGTAATTCAGATGTTGGAGGAGATTCTGATGCCGATGAGTACTTGCCACTAGCTTCAACTTCAGTGGGAACCTCGGAAACATCATCAACATCACGGCAAGTCGACTATAGCAGTGATGATTCAACTGCCGATCCAACCTTCCATGAGCGATCCTTCGTTCAGAGGAAAACACTTGGAAGCAGCTCGGATGAAGAGGAACCTACTCAACCAATTGATGAAAACTGTGGATTTAATTGGAAGAAAACTGGAGGACCTCCAAGCACTTTTGTCGGACATGGTCCATTCCAAGAACTATTTGGTCCCAAGTGTGAAGTGGACACCAACAATTTGAAAAGCATATTTTCAATTTTTTTTACGGCTGGTATTTGCACAGAAATTATAAACCAGACTCAATTGTATGCTCAGCAAAAGTGTCACAATATCAGCCTTACATTGGATGAGCTCTATGCATTTTTTGGCATTCTCATAATTATGGGGTTTCATCCCCTCCCTTCATTGCGTCTTTATTGGTCGAGTAATGCAAACTTTAGGGTGGACAGAATTGCCAATGTAATGACATTGAAAAGATTTTTATCAATCTTAAGATTTGTTCATTTGAATAACAATGATATGATGGTTCCAAGAGGTACACCAGGGTTTGACAAACTGCATAAAATTCGTCCCCTCTTAACGCATTTAAAAACTGCGTTTTTGACAGCATTTTCACCCTCGAGGTATTTGTCAATAGACGAAAGCATGATTGCATTCAAAGGAATGACGACGTTGAAGCAATACATGCCTATGAAACCCATCAAGAGGGGTTTCAAAGTGTGGGCAATAGCATGTGCTGTGACAGGCTACCTTTTAGATTTCCAAGTCTATGAGGGGGAGTCTGATAATCCTCAAAGTCTTGCTTTAGGTGAAAGAGTAGCAACAGAACTCGCCGAATCATTCAAATTCTTGGGATATTGCCTGTTTTTTGACAACTTTTTTACATCTTTGCCCTAACTTGGGAAATTGCTAACCTGGAACTTGTTTGCTTGTGGAACGATAAGATCTAACACAAAATTTTTCCCACAGAATATCGCAAAAGATAAAGAGTTAAGGATGGGTGTTTCCGATTTTTCCAATTGTGGAGATTTATCTGCCTATAAATGGAAAGATAGAGGAACAAAACCTGTCACTGTAGCTAGTAACATGCATGACGGAAATGAAAAGGACACAGTCCTTAGGACAAACAAGTTTGGAGTTAAAGAGACTGTCAGCTGTCCTAAAGCGATCGCTGACTATAATAAACATATGGGGGGAGTTGATCGCTTTGATCACTATTAGCTATTACTCGGTCAGCTGGAAATCGAGACGCTGGTGGTTAAAATTATTTTATTATTTTGTAGATGCATCAATAGTAAATAGTTTTATCTTGTATAAAACTACAATGACAACGTTAAAAAAAAAACCACTGACCCACTTATTGTTTCGGAGTTACTTAGCTGATGAATTAATTGGCTCTTTTTCATCCAGAAAAAAGCCTGGGCCAGTACCCAAACTGCAAAGTCAATTAAAAAAAAAGGTAAAAAACGCGTTGCCCCACAATCCAGTATGCGTTTAGCAAATATTGGAGAGCATATGCCCATTATCGGAACATGGAGACGATGTGCATATTGTAGTACTAAAGAAAAAGTAAAACGGAGTAATACAATATGCACATCATGTGGAGTAGCTTTATGCAAGAGTTGTTTCTTGCCTTATCATTCAAATTGATGCACTTTTATGTATATATTTTTTTAATTAATTTTTTTCTTCTGTTATATCATACTAACAAATTGATTAGATTGCTTTGTTTACTTGTTTTTAAATTAAATAATTATAAAGTTTACTTATCTAAACATAATTGTTTTATTTAAACATAATTTCTTCTAAAAATATTAGTATAAAAGGTAAGTTATAAAAGTGGTCAATATATTTTCCATTGACCACTTACCGTTTCACATTTTCCTAAATGTTCATTGGCATATATATTGACCACCACTTTTTGGGTATATAATGTATGAAAAAAAAAAATTATATCTAAAAAAATGTTCCTGAATAGATCATTAGCTAATATTATTAAAAAAAAATACAATATTAACAAAAAGCCTATTCTGCCCTATAAAGGGTTAAATGTATATGAAATATGTTTTAATAATTTATTCTTACATACATTATTACGCTTCATTTGCTCACAATAAATTATGTTCCTTGTATTTGATTTGTCTGATAATTTTAATAATCACTGCTATTAGTGTTGTCGTAGAAACTATCCTTCGGGTTATAAACTTTTCATTTTGTATTTTATTTTATAATTTTCTTCTCTTTAGATTTTCTTGAAGCTTCTAATGAGACTCTCATTAAATTAAACCCGCTGGAGAAGAAAATTAAGTCATTATTATATTAGAATTGCTTATAAACATTTATCATAAGTGAACTGAATACCTATTTTTTAATTATATCTTTGATTTTATCTCTACTGAACTACTAATGGTGGAGGCAATTCCTCGACACGTTGGTTTCGGCTGGCTAAGACGGTGCAGGATCGATTGGCATCGAAGGAAATGGAGGAGGTTTATTGATTAATCTAGGACAACAGATCACTTTCGTCTCTGGAATATAGAGTAAGATGATAAGTATATCAAAGATGCTGTCCGTGGACAAATTTTTGTTTTCTGGAATTTTAACTGTTATTTTAATGAAATATATTTGTTATGTCTTGTATAGTATTGATGAATAAATAAATAAATAAATAATTAAAACATTCTGTATTCACTCAGAATGATTCTATGCTGATGCTATGTTGTTTTTGCCATATAATCAATGAATTCTGAAAATTATTTCCAGGAAAGATTGTTGGCAAAAATACCTATAGGTAAGCAGTTTTTTTTCCACAATAGTTTTGATTGAGTGATTGAGAATATGATTACTAAGTAATTTGAGTAGTATGAAATAATGGAAATAGTGATAAATTGCTACATATTTATTATCTATACGAATATGACATGTGCTACCATTTTGAACTAGAATGTGGGTTGTGGTTTGTAACAGTTTAATGTTTATGGAGATTACAAGCATTATAAAATATGTACATATCTAAAACATAAGATAGAGAGCCCGTGATTTATTATACATAAAATAGTATATTTTATTATGTTTGGGATGTAGGTATTTATAAATACGTCTGGGAGGGTTTTGTACCTCACTTGTGACGCATTGTCTTTGAATGCAGTCCAGTGGGTCTATACAGGCGCCTGAGATAATGAGTTCTGGGGTGACAATTCAACTGTCAACCAACACCGACCTCAAACAGAGATAATAAATCTGTTTTATATTCAGTCAATATGTACCTACTAACAATTGTATAAGTTGTGAGTTAACAACACACGGTGATGTTATGGACATGGACCAAAAAGAGGAATCTAGTAGACATAAAATGTAATATTGGGGTTACTTGGGAGTAATCGCGTTTTTACGATAAATTCACCGTATGATTTTTGATACTCTGTGGAGTTTCTGTTAAAGATTTCCCACTCTTTCCTGTAAGTTTTCGAGTGTCCTGTAAAAGGTAAGTATTCGTTAAAATTACGTTCAAGACAATTTTTAATGCCACAAAGATGACGACTTGTGTGTTTACTACGCATGGTTATTGGATGAATGTATTTTGATCATATCGATGAGAATAAAATTATGTTTTAAATCGTTTTAAATAGCTTATAATTGGTGGACTGTAGGAAAAAGTAAATATTTATAAACCGGATACGAAATAGATAAGCTTAGAGTAAGTAATCTTCCTTCATTCCTCAATCTGTCATTTCTATATATGATTTTATGACAACACTTATATGTTTACTATAAATAAATGATGAAAAATAATTTATTTGGTATAAATATCAAAAAACCGATAAGATTGCCTACCTGTTAAGAGTATTATGATATTGTGAATTTATTTCCATTGTTACAGATTAGAATATTACGTATTATTTGTACGAATAAATCGGAGATAGATTTCATATATAACGCCACCCATTTCATAATCTAACCACATTATGTAGGTACTTACTTACTGATAAAATTAACCACATTATGTAGGTACTTACTTACTGATAAAATTAATCAAAAGATTATCATGTTAGCTTATATTATGATAATTTTCATAGGTCAAAATACACGACTATCACTACTACTACTACTATACCATCTAGAAATATCCCACAAATGGGGTAGCCAATGGCTTTAATGCAATTAATAAACATGCAGGTTGTCATCTCCATGTCATTAAAAACATAAGACATTCAGGCTGGGTGTCATGCATCATCGCGGAATTTTAGATGTTTATTGCCTTAATCATGAAGTTTTACAAACACCTGATTTTTACAGGACACTCGAAAACTTACAGAACAGAGTGGTAGACCTATTTTTTATCGGAAAATCTACGTTACACAATCTTCATATTAGTTGTTATTTGGGTAATGTAATTTCTAAATATACACCTAAGTACAATAATTATTAGGTATTTATTCTTAAAATTTAATAGCGAATTAAATTTTCCTGATAATATTCCGTCAAGCAGGGGCTCGTTGACTGAAAAAATTGCATAGCATATTAAGATACTTCTTTGAAAAGAAATAAAAATACAATGTTAATTAGAGTATAAATTAATGTCAGAGATGCTTAGGAGTCTACAGCACAAGCCTGAAAGGTTTTGAAATTTTCATTGTTTTCCAAATGCATTGAAAGACAGAAAGTTGTGAAGAAGGGAGGTACAAATGTAAGAAGATGTGCGTAATCATATGAGAATGTACACTTTTATTTTCAAAATGTATTTCACTTATGCAACTGGTTCGTTGTCAGAAATTTCCTCAAGGCAATGAACCCGCCAGTTGTATAATAAATATTATTTTATTTATTATTTATTTTATCATAAGATACACTTTATTCGCTAACACACTAAACCGACAATAGAAAGAGCTGTAGTTTGACAGGAACGTTAAATTGGAAATCGGCTTATAACTGTCAAGTAAGGCAATCAATCGGAAGGAAGGTATATTTTGGAGGTTTGAATTCCTTTGAAGAGTTCTTATTCCATTGGAAATATGTAGGTAAGTAATTTTAGGTATAACATTTCCATTTAAGTCTTTAAATCACCTGTTAAATTTTGATTATCTACACACTTCTTTGCAATTAAGCATTCATAAGAATACACGTTTTTGCAATATAATAATTATATAATCATGATGCAATCCATTGAGCTTTAATGTCCTCAGACCCAACACACATTCTTGATTCGTTTTAAATTTCCGTTTCAATAAATCTTCACTTCCCACATAAACATTCTATACCTACACAGTATCATAATCTACAATCCATCTAGTTGGTCCTTCGTACTAATACATCGACATTCGTACATAATATTTTAGAAAGATCGTATATCTAAACGTATGTAATAAATAGGTAATACAGAAACTAATACCCTCTGTACGAATTTTCGTCTTTTGAGCGTATTTCGGAATAAAAAAATTAGATTAGTTTATCGATATCCGTTTCAACTTTTGCTTGATGTCTAAAATGATTAGTGGAATGAATATGTTTTTCCAGAATATGTTTTTTGTCGTAATCATTCATAAGCATTTTATATTTACCTATTTTTTACATTTATTTTTTGCTTTTTTTCAGGAAAGTTCAGGAAAGTGTACCTAACTATAATTTTTTCTTGTCGATTCTGGGCAAAGCCAGGGTAAATGGCAATTATTCAATGTTTCTTCATCTTCGAAACCAGTTTCGTACAAGTCCAGTCTTTGATATTAATATCACACATAAATACAAAATTATAATAATAAAATTGAAAGAAAGATGTGTGGGTACTTACTCCAGAGTCCAGAAAAAACATATTGTAAAATCAAGACTCACAACTTTTCGAAGGCATTTTATCAAGATGTTGTATTAAATACTTACATGATTATGTTGAATGCTTTTTATGTTATTGACTTTCTGTCTCTATTGCACCGTTATTCAACTATTTGTGGAAGGTGTGTTGTGTTATTGTGAGTAAATGTTTGTTTCTTATCTATTGCCTCCTCAGTCCACATTCGAACGTCGTCGTTCTCGTTTCGTTATGATCGTGTACGTGCGACTCACGTATGCGTTTACCGGTTAAAATCATCGATCACGCGGGAATTCGATTTATCGTTATTGAATTAAATTCATAATAATTATTCATCATAGTTAATTAATTACGTTCGTGTTTATTCATTACTTTTTTTTGTTATTCAACACGGAAAGAAAAACATTCGGAAATTCGTAATAATGTTTCAAGTGAATTTCAGTAGCAGAAAACTTTTATAAATAAAGTATTGTCGTCATAAAAAACATTTGAATTTGAATTTAAAATATAATTCTAACCACGTCCTTAGTTTAAAGTACAGTAGAATAATTTAAAATACAGTTAATATATAGTGAATTTTAAGTGTTTTATTAGTCAATCAGTTCGTAAAGAGTAAATAAATAATCTTGTGGACTCGGTAGTTTCATAAAAAAACCACGCGTAAATGACATCTTTATAGTAATTTTTATACCATTTTTTAACGATTGAAAACTTTAAACGATAAAACTGTTTCGAAATAAATAAATGAATGAAACATATTTGATATAAAACATTTAGTTTGTCTTGTTGTACGTGAAGTTAAGAATAAGACTAGAATCAAGACTAGACAATATTATTTTTATAATCGTGTTTTTACAAGTGCGTTTTTAAATAGCTAATAAATAATTGCTATCATCGAGACATTAAGCAGATTATAATACATTCTGTTAAACGGAGCGATGCATTTTTGATTCACATATTAAGTTTTTTTGCATCAATGAGTACACGAGAAGAGATCGCTTGTCCGGTCTATATAATCATCATGAGTTATCTAATCACACGCCTATGATATCGGATTAATTGAAAAAAAAAAACATTTAGAACTGAATAGAAAACTAACGATTTGCCGCCTACCTACTTCTTCCATAATATTGAAGATAATATTATGATTAATTGATGACCACTATACACGACATAACATAAATAATATCGAATATTTTTATTTGAATATGAAAATATTTTGACTATTTAAAAAAAAAACTGACAAGAATTACAAATTTATATAGAGTAAATAAACTTATATTACAACATGACTAAGACTGAATGACATCAAAAAATAACAAAAATTCCAATTACAAGAGTTTGAAAATGCTCCGAATACTATTCTGGACATCAAAATTATAATCAGCTGTTCATTTAAGAAACTGATTTGACATTTCGTCCACTCTCCATACTAATGCCTTAGTGATTTTTCATCGGCTCTAAATTCTATGCACCCCTTCATTCACCCTCGTCCATAGTATCTTCTATCTTGTTCTACTGCAAGAATGGCGACATTCCAGGATTTGGAACTTGACTGGTCAGCATTGTGCCAGGATTGCCCAGAGTGCTGGACTGAATCAGGTAAGATTATAATTTTGTTTCAAATCATTTACTGTCAAAATGACTTTTGTATATTTGTTGAAAACAAAGCTTTCGCTGAATACTTACTCAATTTTTAAGTTTTCACGGTATTTATTTTCTTGAAAAAATTGACATAATTCTTCCATGTCGTTTTAATTCTTCCCTCAAAATTTCGGCTTTCTTATTTCCTTCAACTCCAGAAGATGACGTCTCGACTCTGAATGGTAATTGATGTGAAGCTTTCGGCATAAAATAGGACATTTTTAAATAAGGTTTTGTGTCTGGTAAAAATTCAGCAGGGTTTTGGTAACTTATCAAGTCAACTTCGTCAATTCTGAGATGAGGTATGTCATCCATCCTAAATGTCCTATTTCTATTGACACGGAGAAGATGACCTGGAAGCTTATTTCATAAAGTCAATCTAATAGCTACTCCATTTGTGGGAAATCTCTCTCGGTATTGATAAATAGATCGGTTCATGAGATTAGAATCATATTTCTTGTTTCAATTTCTATAATTCCAGCATCTTAATATCTAAACATCACGGTATTTCTCAAAAAATGGGGTAGTCAGTAGACTAACCGTAAGTCAAAAACAAACAAGTTGTCCTCGCAGTGCCAATAAATAAATTAGCATATTCAAGACGGGTGGCGTACCTTATCGCTGAATTGAAAATTTTAATGTCTTACGTGCAATGTTTTACGAACGTGCATTTTACAGGACACTCTGTAACTATTAAAACTTGAAAATTAATATGCTAATTCATTCAAAATCTAAATTTCGCTGGATGAAATGATATAATAAAAACTGTCTAAGAGTATAACAAAATAAATTTAATATATTTCGTAATATTAAAAATTGACATTCTATAAATGTATTACATTTGATTACTCTTCTACGCTTGGGATAATTACAGTAGGTACCTAATGTTTTATTAGAAGCTTTATGAAGGTTGCCTGTTTCTAAAGCTCATTCGCATACGCAAGTCATTCACAAGGCTTCTCATTTCTTACTCGTTGTTTCCATTGAAACTTAATCGTTGAATATAAAAATAAAATATCTGAAAATAAAAATGCAGAAAGTATATATATTTTTTATTACTTACCTACATTAAAAATATAATTTTTAATTCTGCACTGTTTTGCTTTAATTTATTTATAAATTATTGTAAATAGTTTAATATTTTAGTGTCATTCTTGTGTATTTTGCATCTGAATGATTACTTTATGAATGTTTATACCTGCAGCTGTTTAGTACCAGCATATTTTTTAATTGTGTAAACGGTTCACGTCGTGTATTATGATAAAAAAAATAGAATTACTTACAAGTTCTTTTAAAGAGAAATACTCGATGTTTACATATAACCTATGTTTCATTATTTTTGAAAACACTTTTCAATTGCTATTCGCCACGAACTTATTGATTTGAGTCAATTTCTTATGAGTCTTAAAAAAATTATTGTAAAATGTTTATGAAACAACCTCTGAAATAAAAAAAGTGTTATCATAGCCTCATAGTGAAACCAAAACAGTCCTATTTTTTATATTTTAAACTATATTTTCGATGGATGAATATTATGAGTTTTCTAATGATCTCAATTTTTTTCGATGTTAGTAGTATATTAATTGTCTCCCTTTATGTCAACGACTGAAAGAACTTATTGTAATAATTTTTCGAATGTTTCGTGATTAACACTGTGGAATTCCATATTTATTTTTAATTTATATTAAGAGAAACTTAGCCCCCGCCCACCACTCCTGCACCTTCACCACAACATTGACTGTCCTTGAAAATAATATGTTTAGTATTGTTACTGATGATGGAACAAGTAGTTCCGAAAACGTTTTGACTATTATTGTAATAGTTTTAGTTATCGATGCCAAAGTTTAAACCTTTTCTCTACTACTAAAACATAACTTAAATTTATAGCAAATTTCACATGTTCAAAGGTGTGTCACATTTGCATTTACATAAATTCATATAAATAACAATATTTTGGATTATTCATAATTTGGTTATTTTCTAAACCCCGCGGCGTCAGTCAGGTGTGATTTTAGTATATTTATTTTCACGGAATCATGTTTCAAATTGTCCATATTATATTAGTTCAAAAATATTATAAGCATATAAAACACTTAAAATAAAAATGATAATTTTGAGCCATAGATTACTGAAATTCTCATAAAGTATTCATATATATTATGTACCTTATAATATAATAATAATAATAAAGCTTTATTGACAGAACATAATACAAAGTTTGTACAAGAAACGAAAAATAAATAGAAACAGTGCTCTGTCAAATGGCGGACTTGTTGCAGAGCAACATCTTCCAGTCAACCATTCGAAAGAAGAAAAAAAAAAAGTACAAAAAAGAATAAATACTCAAAATAAAAATATATACAAGAAGATACATACACATATAAAATATAAAAAGATATAAGAATAAATAGTAAATTAAGTAAATTAATTATGATGTCTGTGCAAAAAGAGAGGGGAAGGGGAAAGGGAAGGAATGCTACCTTAATCGACCAAAGACAAAAATGAAAAAAACCAAATAAGTGTCAACGCCGTGAAATTTTATTCTTGAAAACCAAAAATGATGAAGACGTGCGAACCTCCGAAGGGAGTTGGTTCCATAGCCTAGCTCCATGGACCGTAAATGAAGAAGTGAAAAAATCCGTATGGTGAGAGGGAATTATAAGAAGACCATTGTTTGCTGACCTGAGTGGCAGACCATGTGAGGAGGCAAATTGAAATCGTTCTCTGAGATATACTGGTGCATCTTGATTTGATAACACCTTGAACAGAAGACAAAGTGTGTGAATATCTCTTCTCTCTCTGATGGTTCTCCATTTTAATTGAGATCTGTATTCTGAAATGTGGTCAAACTTCCTCAAGTTAAAGATGTATCTGATACAAACGTTCTGAAGACGTTCCAATTTATTAAGAAGTTCAGATGTGAGATCCAAATAGCATACGTCAGCATAGTCCATTATTGGATGAACAAGTGATTGAATCAACAAAGACTTTGTGTCAATAGAGAGGAAATTTTGAAGCCTCTTAAGAGAATGAAGAGTTGCAAAAATCTTTCGACTGACCACACCGACCTGCTTCCACCAAGACAGTTTGTTATCAATGTACACACCTAGATCCTTGACAAAGTCAACAAAAGCAATGGAAGTGTTATTTAACAACAACATGGGTAAAGAAGATACATCAACATGAGAAATGAGTTTAGGACTACCCAAAATTATTGCCTGTGACTTTGAAGGATTGACAAGCAAGCCATTCTGCTCACACCAGCGTCCGACTCTACACAGTTCCAAATTCATTGAGTTGATCGCAGATACAATGTCTCCAGACTTAAAATGTGAGTAAAGTTGTAGATCATCCGCATAAAGGTGATATGAGCAAGACAGGTTCCTGGTTAAGGATGTGACAAAAATTGAGAATAATAAGGGGGAAAGGATCCCTCCCTGAGGGACGCCTGCAGTCATAAGAATACTATCTGAGATTCCGTCAGGTGTAACAATTTTTTGAAAACGTTGTGTGAGGTATGAATTGAACCAACGCAGACAATTTTCAGAGACATTGAAAGACCTTAATCTAGCGAGAAGTAAATCAAAATCAACACTGCCAAACGCATTACTAAAATCCAACAGGGTGAGCAAAGTGAGTTTTCTCTCCTCCATTGCAAATCTGATATCCTCTGTAATTTTCAATAACGCAGTAGTGGTACTGTGGCCCTTTTTAAAGCCAGACTGTAAAGAATCGAGAAGATTATGCTGGTTGAGATAAGTTGTTAGCTGGAAATGGACTATTTTTTCAGCTACTTTAGACAAAATGGGTAATATAGATATTGGTCGAAAATCCTTAACCATGGTGGGTGCATTACTTTTAGGTAGCGGAATAATGTTAGCAGACTTCCATTGTGATGGAAAGCAACCCCGGGCGAGTGAAAAGTTCATAATATGCGTGATGAGTGGAAGTACATTTTCAAGTATCAGATCAAGCATCTTTTTGCTTATCCCATCGTCACCAACCGCAGACGTCTTGATTGATGATATAATTTTCCTTATCTCATAACTAGAAACAGGAGATAGTTCAAATGGTTCGGAACTTAAAGAAATTGTGTTGGAAATGGCTCTGAGAGAGTCTGCTTTTAAAATAGGATCTATCTCAACAGGCCTGGATGCAAAGTGAGAATTTAACGTGTTGAGGTCGAAAGAACAAGTCTTAAAAGGTTCCCTCACTGTGCCGACTCCATGCTGTCTGAGAAATTTCCAAGCGTCACCTGAAGATGAATTTGACAAGACTGAATGGAAATAAGACCTTTTAGCAGCTCTACATTTCTGGGAGCAAGCATTCCTCAGATATTTGAACTTATCCCAATATTGCATGGACTTATAATGTTTAAACTTAGTCCAAGCTCTATCACGTCGGGCCATAATCCTACGAATATCCTCAGTCAGCCAAGGAGAATGAGGGTGTTTCATTTTTACACTGACCAGAGGGGCATGCCTATCAAAAAGGTCAGTAATGCGAGCATTGAATATAGACAACTTGACATCAAGATCCTCCGATTGATATAAGTCATTCCAGTCGAGGTTCACCGCATCTGCATTAAGATTCTCAACATTTATTCGCTTAAAACTTCGAAAAGTATGTTTTTTTATTAAAAGTTTGGGCATTTTCAACTTGAACGAAGCGTAAATGAGATCGTGGTGGGAGAAAGCCGATGCAGTAAACTGACCGAAAGTTTTGATAAGGTCCGGTGAAGATGTGATTATTAAATCCAGCAAAGTTTCCGAACCATTTGTGAAATGAGTAGGTAATAGTGGGAGAATAGAAAGATTTAGTGAATCTACCAAAGTTTTGAGCTTATTTGCGCGATAGTCACCTTTCAGAATACATGTGTTTAGGTCCCCCATGATTAGTATCTTGTCATAAAGTGGAACTAAAGTTTCCAGAGTTGATTCGATTTTCAAGAAATAATCACTGTTTGGAGGACAATAGACAACTCCAACCAAAATCTTGTACTTCGCCACATTGACCTCTAGAAACAAATATTCCGCACCCCGAGCACACCCACCCTCCGAAGAACAAACAATCCTGGATCGCAAGTCCTCTCGTAAATAAATGGCTACACCACCACCAACCCTGTCCACCCTATCGTGACGAATGAGGTTGAAACCAGGCAGGGGGAAAATAGTGGAGGGCAGTGTAGGCTTCAGCCAGGATTCACTGATAAGGACGGCGTGAAGAGGCAAATCGGAAAATGTGTCCAAAAACTCAGTGTAATGGGCCGGAAGGCTCTGAGCATTTATGTGACAAGCATTAAAGGTCGATCTGGATTTTAAGAGAGACTGTCGAAGCAGATCCGAAAGATTAGCCATGGAGGTATTATTAGTGTCATTAGTCGAGTCGGAGCAGACCGAAATGTTACCCGTGTAGGGTGGAGAGGATGGAATGAAGGGTAAAGCATTAGGATTGAGCACAGACATTCTACGTAAAAATAGTAAAATAAAATAATATAGAATACACTAAATGCTGTAACTCTTTTGTATATCTCTTTAGTCCGAAGTCAACTAGAGTATAATACTCCAGTATGGTCACCCACTTACAATGTGCATGTAGATAATATAGATCGAGTACAACGAAAATTTTTACGTTTTATAAATTACAAATTAGGTATTCCAAGAAATGAAATTGATTACGAACATCTGCAGGCACATGTAAATATTGAAAATTTAAAAGACAGGAGAATAATGAATGATTTGATTTTTTTGCACAAAATTGTTAATAGTTGTATCGACAGCCCTGATTTGATTCAGCTAATTAGGTATCGAGTACCTAGTCGGTGTACTAGAAGCCGTGAGTTGTTTTATTGTGACAACTACACTACCAACTATGTAAAAAATACAGTAGTGCCCCGCTTGCACCGATTGGGGAACGAACACTTGAATAATATAGATTTGTTTAGTACTGATGCTAATGCTTTTAAGAGGTTTTTAAAAGGAATTTTCAACCCCGATTAGTCTCTAGTTTTATAGATGTATGATTGTCTGAAGGGAATAGAATAAATTTTGTGCGTATGTGTTTGTTTTTGATATGTTCGATTCAAATTAATGGTTTAAATAAAGTAATTACGTGTTGTATTTTTAATTTTTTTTTAAATGTCTGTTTTAATTATTTTAATTTTATTTTAAATGATTATTTTAATATACCTATTCTATCTCATTGATTGTTGTTTTTGTTTTGAACTGTTATTTTTAATTTAAATTTATATTTTATTTTTGAGTTGATGTTTTAAATTATAAGTTTTATATACCTATATTTTTATGAATTTGTATGGCAGTTTAAAATTTAATTATTAAAAGTGTTTTTTGCCGATTTGATTATTAAAAAATGTTATATATAATATTTTGTGAATTTATATTAAATTGAGTGAGTGTGAATGGTGGATATATATTGTGATGAGTTTCTGTGTGCGTATGAATTTGTGATTTTAGATATTATTTGTGTTGAGATATGAAATTGTTGAGTTATGTTTGATGTTCCTATAAAACGGATTTTATTGTAGTTAAATATTGTATTGATGTATAGGTGTATAGCTATACTGAGAGCTAACCCGTCGATTTCGTTATTATTGTCACATATTTATTTGAAATTATTATATTGTGGGTAATATATTATTGTTTCCCGTTGTTAATATTATTATTATCTGTTTAAGTTTTATCATAATATCAAATATTTTTATTAGTATACATCTTATATGTGCCTAGATATTAATTTATATTTTTGTAGCGTTTGCGCACCATAGTATGTATCCCCATGAATGCCTATACAATTGTATTATGTTTGTTTGAAGTTGATATTGGTTAAATATTTGAATGCGCCAATATTTTAGTGTTTTATTGATTAATTAAGGTTTAATCTTATTTTGTTGTTTTTTTGTTTGCTTTATTGTATTGATTGATTATTGTATAATATGTTTAGACCTTACTAATGTAAAAGGCTGAATGCCGTTGATGATAGAAATAAATAAATAAATAAAAATATATACAAAATAAACTAAAATAACTTAACCAAAAATAAAAACACTACAATAAGCCAAACAAAATAATTTATCTTCCAGATAAGGCTTGATAAAAACACTTGTCTATACAATAATCACCAGAAGCAGAAGATAAAAGTGCAGTAATAAAGATAGGATGATAAAATTACCCATAAAATAGTAAAAGCAATTAACTGAAAGAATTTATATTATCTGAGAATATTCATCATTTCCTTATCGTACCTAATTTATCACTATAAAAAAAAGTGAAATGATTGATCTTTAAATTCTAGTAAATACACCATGGGCATAAAATCAGTCACTATGTAAAGTAGAACAGATAATTACTATGGAGTCTGAAAATGAATCATTGCAAGCAGTCCAAACAACCACAAAAATGTTCGTACAAATATATACACATGCACACACACACACACACACACATGCATATTCGCTATTTAGAGACAGGAAAAAATGTAGTGAAAACCAAATAAGTAGTAGTTAAGATAGATTAATATAACATTAATAGCATTTAATTGATGCGTAAATAATTTTAAAGTGGTTATAAAGCTTTGCAAATAACATAAAGCAAGTAATTCTTTGAGATATAGAAAAATAAGTTAAAAACCAACGAGATATTATATCAGAAATACAAGTTTTCACTTTGACATGTACTATGTAAATTAGAGTAAGCGGATACATTTCAAAATAAATGAATAAACCACTTGTTTGAATAAATAAATAATAAAATTGAAAAACAGTAAACAACATTAATCATTTTAACATTCTAGAAAAATAAAATACGCTGTGATTATCCATCAGAATTCTTCCATTCGCAATTCTCGTCTATAATAAAATAGAATAGCAAAATACTACCATCTAGATAAAAATAAGAAAGCAAAAAAATAAATAAAAAAAATAAAAATAATTGTGATATGCTTGAACCGCTCGTTCAGTTCTGTAAATGGTATGTGTGAACGAGTCTTTATTAAAATAATATTATTGAGAGTGGCAACACATTCACCATGCGCCTGCGCGTCGTCACACACTGGCGTCCACAGACGCCATCTACCGGTTCACATACAAACAAAACAAACACATAGACGTAGAGTGAATCAAACTGTTAAAAAATATAAAACAAAAATGGGCATAGCACAGTGGTGAAAAGATGATAAATGAATTTAAAATGTGATTTAGATAAGGTGCATCAAGATTTAACAGCTTCAAACAGTTAAGTTAATAATAGAACCCGAGATACTTAGACAGAAAAGTTGTTTACAGTTCAAGACAGATATGGCAATTCGTAGTATCGTGTGTTGTTTATCATCATGTATCATGTTAGGTTGGTTTCACAATTATGTAAAACTATTTAGCCAGGCGAACTCTTATCTTCCTCTTGGACGTATCCTGGTTCAAACTTGAGGAAGCCGTGGTCTGCGATGTACTCGGTGCCTTTGGACGAAGTTGGAGTCTGAGTTGTTCAATGTCTTGTGTATTTGTCAAGGTAGAGACTTTATCGTTCATCTTTACAAAAATTCTTCCAAATGAGACCCAAGCATTCGAACCCGCAAGCTCTCTAGCCCCCTTAAATATCTGTAGACGTTTTTTAGTAAGAAATTCTGTGATTAGGAAGGGCGTACCTTTCAGTTTTTTCCTGGCGGACATAACTTTTTTTTGAAGATTCTGAGAGTCTAAAAAGATAACTATGGGTCTTGTTTTGGTTGATAGCCTTTTACCCAGACGAAACACGTTGGAAATAGACTCTGGCGTGAGATTCACGCCAACCCTGGTCGCGATAGTGTCAATAATTTTTTCACGCAGACCCTCGCGTTCCTCCTCCGGTAAACCGTGAAAAAGAAAAGCTGATCTTCTGTCTGAGGTTTCTAAATTATCCACCCGGTCCTCCAGCTCCGATATCGTCCTTCTCATCTGAACTAAGGCCTCGTCGGTCTTCTTCATGTAATCTAAAAAATTAATCTCGAGTTGATCGAGTCTTTCGCTACTGTTGTTAGGAGACCGGAGGGCCTCCAATTCCCTTTTGAAGGCCGTCATCTCATTGCGGAAACTTTCTTCCATCCTCTTCATCTGTTCCATTATATTTTAGCTTCTTTAGTGAAAAAATTATACGCGCGAAATTTTCAACGTCCTGCCATTCGCGACCATAGACAAGGAGATGTTCAAGTTCCCTCTCTCGGTTCGTTAATACCTATTGTAAAGTGTATCTTTTAAGTTGTGCTAGAACTTACCTGTAAATAGTTTTTTTACCTTCGTGAATATAGTGTTTAAACGAGGTTCGAGTTTTAATACTAAACCCACATCCCCTTGGTAGCAGAACCAAAACTTTCAAGGGATCTGAAGATTGGAGTAGTGTGTGGCCCCAAATCCACACACCATCTAACAAAACATATTACATGGCTACCTTATGGGTACCTTCTTCTGTGACCTTTCATATTTTACTTTGCTGTTGTTGTTAAGTTATAAGAGAGATGTAAACTTCTTTTTTTTTTGGATAAAAAGCACATTTCTTTTGACTGTGGATAGCTTTCATATGTAATTATGAAATTTTGCGAGAGTGTGCTTTTTAGCTTTTTTATATATGGCACAAAAGTATGCAGGGAATAAAATTACCATCAAGTTTATAATTAATTATTTTTTCTTGATAAAATACAGAGCGAAAACACGTCTCTCTCATTCCGATCAATTTTGTATAAATTGATTCACGAAAGTTCCGATGTCGTTTACGATATAAAAGGGTCATTAAGTTAGACAGTCTGACTATGTATAATATTATAAACATAGTTAAATTAATCTATTAATGTTAACACATAAGAAAGTTTTTCGTTTATCATTTTTATTTTGATACTAATCCGCGGATACGCATTCTACATTTCTACTTAACTGATAGAAAATAATTTATTGTAAATAATATATGAGAAAAAGTTCTTATATGAAGAGTTATTACGGTAATGTTGTAGGTATGCAGTAGTATTTATTGGAAATTTCCGTATTTTAAATCAATAATCTAAGTAAGAGATAATGACAGAAAGTCATGAATGGGAAGATCATATCGACTTCTATCGTATGTCATCGATAGATTACTTATTCTACCGGCTGTGCAACGATGTGTGAATATTTATACTACATCATAATAGTATTTCATTGATGGATAGGCAGTTCGGTTTGCAAATGGATTATCTGTTTACCTAAGAGTACCTATACGAGTATTTGTTTTCCTTGCTAACGGAAGATTCTTCTTCTTCTTTCTGTGCCATGTCAGGTCCCCCCGACGTTGGCGATCACTCCGGCGAAAACCTCCCTGTCCTGTGCTGCTCTGAACAGGTCATCCACTGTCCGGATTCCGGTCCACTCCCTAATGTTGCGCAGCCAGGACATCTGCTAAGATTGCAACGGAAGATTAGTGAAGCAAAAAATATGATTAAAAACACATAAAATAATTCGTAGGTACTCCATACTTTCAAATATAATAAAATGTCGTTTGATGAAGTCTATAAAATATATTATGTACATCTCTTTTTTATAAATGTTTTTACTTGAGAATACAGTAAAAATTATTTATAACCTCTAAGATAAAAATAAATAAATATAGACGAATCTGGGTGAGTATATCCCAAAATTAAATAATTCACAATACCCTCACAGTAGACAATATGCTTGTGCCACAAAATTAAGAGTAAGTCAGTGGAGGAAGAGATTCAAGAGTTTGAGACTCCATCATCAGGCTAACGATCACTTCCATATATAACCTTCACTAGCGAAGAGATAAAAAAAGATTTGTTCAAAATTATGTTTTGACTTGAAGGCATTAATTACATGGCATGTTACCATTATTATTCTCCATTGACTAAGTTATAGGTTTCTTAGTTGTATGTTTTACTTTTTTTGTATTTTTCTATTTAGATGTAAAGTATATGATTTTTGTTAAAGCCGTCTATTGTGTAAAATTGGTTTTTGTAAAATTAGTTTTACAAAACGGCAATATTAAGAGAAATAAACTGGTACCGACTTGTTATCAGATAAAGGTTGATTCTGGAACGGAAAAGGAAATTGCTATGGACCGTTATTAATTTCTAATCATCAGTTTGTCACTGGGTTAGATGATATCTTACAGTATCGAGATGTTAGCAGTTAGTAATAAAGTTCTACACATTTATGTCTTATTAATTTATTATGTACCCGATACAAGAGTACCTATACCTACTATCTTTTGACCTAGGTGTAGCCCACAGGTATCTCGCTTGCATTTGAAACAAGTTTAGCATTTTCTAAGAATTTCAATATACTGTTATTAACCTGAACCGTGAAGAAGATATGGAAGTAGAAATGTAGGTAATTATTTTATTTTAACATATTTTTATTGAGTTATGTTTTTTTTATATACCTTATTAATCAAATTTAATAGGTGCTTATACCTAAATACATCTTAACCCTAAAGAGTTTATATTATACATATGTTTGGTAGATATCCAAGTAGGCAAATTGGTTTTTTAAACTTTTCCTTAGAAGTTACACAACTCAGCACTTCATTACATTACATTATTCTTCTATTTATCTTCACCTCTCAGAAGCCAGTTCATTCACTGTATGAAATCATTAAGTAGGTCATCTTCTCTGTGCTCATTGAAAATATAAGGGATTCAGAATATCCTAATTCAACACATATTTGGTAATAACAATAATAATAACTAGACAATTATTTTGAGATGCGCCGTTTTGTGGAAAAAACCACCGCAAGGGCCCATTCAAGAATCATAACACCTCCTGAACAATTTAGGGTCTTTAACCCTGCCTTGAACACCTCCACACTCTCCAGAGTTCGCAAATCATAGGGAATTTTGCACCCCACATTATTCTTGTAGTATATAGAACTTTAAGTAATGTAGTTGGGTTTATAATTTTATTATCAACAAAGCTCGGTATAACTGTGACAGATTGTTTTTTTCTTGTATATGATTTTTAAATCAAAGTCAGTTGGGTTAAAAAAGAAAATATAGTAGGAATGCACTCTGATATAGTATTCCATTATAACTGAAAATATTTATATAGAAAAGTGAATTTATACTACAAGCACAACAAACACTTGCAAATATAGTGACAATTTCAATAATAATACAATGCACGTAGATTCTATGCACAATGTCATACACAAGTTGATAACCTATTTGTTGTATTATACTGTAAATACAACAAACACGTGCAAATTTAGTTACGATTTCAATAACAATACGATGCACGTAGATTTATGTACAATGTCACACAAAAGTTGATAACTTATTTGTTATATTGTACTGTAAACACAACAAACACTTGTAAATTTAGTTACAATTTCTATGTACAATGTCAGCACAAATAATTTGTTTCACTATGATTTGTGTACAACGCCCAATGTGTGTATTGTTTATTTGCTTAGTAAAGTTATTTACAGTTCGTGTACTTTTCTTACATTCATTTATGTTGTACATTGCAATCTTTCATGCTTTCATCTTGTTTATACGTACACAATACTCAATGGAATATGTATATTTACCTGCTCTCACTTCTACCTATATGTGCTATTGTAGTTGTTGCTTTTAAACGTTAGATAACATCTTCTCTGCTTGGTAGGTATACCTAGTATATTATGATACCTAATGTAATTAATAATGATATGCACATTACACGGAGTTACTTTCATACACACTATACCTACATACTATATATGAATATGAAATGTCATTATTTTTTTAATGCAACATTCACTGCTACCATAATGTGAAATTTGGAGAGAACATAAATTCAAATTTTCCACGGTGCACTTTAGTTTATTTTTCTGCCATCAGAGGCGCTAGTTTTATTTTACTTTAAACTTATATAGGTATAACTCACAATTTAACTTATATATGCAGGTAAATTTTGTCTACGTTTTGTGTTCATAGTTTGTAAGTATCATTTAAAATTTTAATTGATTAATTTAATTTAGTAATGTTTATATTTCACTATTATTGATTTCCTTTTATTACTATTGTATTCTTAATTGTGTATGACAAGACAACCGAATGGGCTATGATATAAAATAAAATAAAATAAAATAAAATAATATAATATAAAATTCGTTTAATATATGGACATTCATAAATTATTGGACGTTGCATTGAATACTTTTAATTCGTAATTGTATAATTGTACTAAATTTATATGTATTGTCTGTAGTGTTTGTCGACTTGAATAAATTAATAAATAAATAAATCACATTTGTAACTAACTTCACGCTGTTAAGGTGTATTATAAAGAATTGCAGGGCTCAGTAGCTCTCTCTCAACTGTTAGACATCTTGGAATAAATATCTAAATTGTGAAGCTCTAGTGTTTTTTTGAAGAACAATCAGTACTTTAAGCAATGACTTTTATATGGAACATTTATAGTTCTGGTAATTTGGGATTCCATTCAGATATTTCTTCCAATTTTATAATAATTCAACCTGATACAGTTGTAGATTCATCTTTTGATTTACAATCGTGTTAAGTGATTGACCTTTGCTTAATGACGTTACATTGAATATTATACAATGCATTTTAAGAATATTACTACAAGGTATGAAAGATCTCATCGCTTTGCAGAATTGCAGTCATTATGCTTTGAAAGAGAACGCAAAGAATAAAAAAGACAGCCGATTACAAAGTGAAGGCCTTCATATAGAATGCAAATTGCGTGAATATTAATTAATTGTAATAACTTGATAGAGATTGATTAACAAGATTTATAATTACTTTACTTATTAATTATGGCCTCTTATAAACTAGTTTGTTATAAACTAAAAATGGATGGTGGAGTACCCGTCAAAGAATAGGTTTCCCACTCTTTTTTGTAATTTTTGAGTGTCTTGTAAAAAGCGGGTATAGAAAAACATTCTATGTAGGGTATTCAACATGTTTAATTCAGCGAGTTTTGAGTGTCTTAACTCTTATTGACAGAAAGAAGAAGCCTTGTATGTTAACTAAACGCATTTAGTCCGCTGGTCACCCCAGTTGTAGGAAATACCGTGAAGGAACTCTCTTCAGGCAGATTGTTTATTTTGCTAGGCTGTACAGCAATGGTTACCAAGGTAATTTATATAAACAGCAGCTGTTGTCAAGCGTTATCGTAAATATTGTATATAGGTAATAACATCTTCTATTTTTTTACCCAAGTTTCACTAAAAAATATCCATATTTCACTATAAATCTTTATATAACCGGGTGATAGTGATTTTTGTAAAGTATAATGTGAAAAATCTTCAACTTCATTGAGATCTTCGCATAATAAAATGTATGTGAAATGTAATTAATAACTTATATTTTTCGCGCGATTCTTTGAAATTCGAGTAGTCGTCAACTATATTTATTTCATCGAAATATCATGTTGCTGTATTATGGATGATAGCGGGATTAAAAAAATGTTTTATATAAACATGAGATGACCATAAACACAAACAATAAATATTATAATGGCGACTACATAATATTATCCTACACATCTTTGCTATACTTACCTTGGTCATTAAAATAAGATTTGAAATACATGCGTGGGTCTTATAGACGAGATGTGTAAATTGTACAAGATTCTCTGTGTAAATATTCATTCTATTGTAAATAAACCTGTTTGAATCTACTATATGTATAATAACTTATTAATTATTTGAATTCTTATGTTTTATGTTTAATTATTACGTAAATTTTCTACTCTTAAAATACGAATTTTAATTTTTCTATAATATGTTTAAGTTGGGTAAATATTTTTTTTTTTTTTTAAGTTATACTTATCTGGGTTTGGTTATAAACCCAAATACTAATAAACTATTTTTTTGATAATAACTAAATTTTCATCTCAAGTCTATGAAAGTCACGTTATTGTTATTTGTTATAGGAGCATAATATATACCGTTGTTTTAATATGCAGATCAATGAAAATATCTCTCAAAGTATGAACTGTGCTCAATTTTGAGGGAGTCAATTGGATACTAAGTTGATGAAAAAAGAACTGTGTACATTGTTTAAAAAAGTGTTCCTACATTCCTTAATAATTAACATAATATTTGAATTTGAAATTAGATCCAAATCTAGTTTATATGTATTTCAGTAACGAATATTAATTCTAAATACGGCCATAAGATCAATTAATGTACAATGCAAATTGTTATATAATTTTATTTTATTTCTAAAATACATGTTCTGGAATTGTATTAACTTGATGATATGGTAATACACGAGAATATTACGATACATTCATTTATCAAGGCATTTCCTACAAGCGGGATAGTTATCGGACTCAACGCATGCCATAAACATACAAGTCGTCCTCTCCGTGTCAACAGATGTAAAGATATTCAAGATGGGTGGCATATCTCATCGCTAAATTGAAGATGTTAAATGTTTGACGAATGCCTGCCTTTTACAGTATACTCGAACACTAACAGAAAAGAGTGAGAGATCTATTCTTCGCTGGGTACTTTACGGAATAAGACATTAGGGCTGAAATATAAACGAGTAACATTTACGTTTTCACTATCATCAACTGTGTGTTAAGTATGGGAGAAGTTAAAATAATGAATTTTCAATTTCACGTTCGACATTGATGTAAATAATTTAACTAGGTATAAAAGTATAAAATATCAGCTATATTATTCGGTTAAATCTGTTGGCTTGAAGGCATGCATAGGTACTTGTAACAACATTGCTGTCAGATTAATTCTACGAAAACTTGTAAGGAAACTCGCACAAACAAAATACACGGGTTTTGTCGTGTAGGCTATGCTATGTGAACATTTACAAGAATGTTGTCAACAATTATATTATTATTAAACTTGTAAACAGTTAGACAAGTGAACCAAACCACGATTTGAACTGGAATTTGGCATTTATTAAAAGTCACGTCGTTCTTATTAAATGTTTAATCTTTTTATAAGTAAGTACACAATTACTATCTGATATTGTCGAAATAATAATAAATTGTTAATGTTCGATCGTGCTTCTTACTTGGAATATAACATTTTGAATTATTTATTTAGTTTTTTTTGTCTACTTAGACAGTTCAATAACTAGGACTGATTTGTGAACATCATGTTGAAACAAAATGAATTAAAACATAATGAATTAAAACATCACGATTTTTTATTTCAATTCATCACTTTATTCAAGGTTCTATTCTCCTTTACTAAATCATAATATAAGAAAAATCAGTACTGTGTTATTCAACTTAAAATATTATATGAAAAAAGAAAAAGCTATGTAGTTGTGCTGCAGATTTGTCAATTTTTGTTGAATTGTTTTTTGACGGCTCGTATCTCAAAAATCTCGTATATTGGGGCACTCGTATGTCAGGTTATCACTGTAATTATTATTTATCCAGAAGCATTATTCAATTTCAGTGTCTATAACAAAAATAAATTAGTTCAGGAGAATGGCAAGTATTCTGACTTCAAACGTAATATTAAAGATGTCCTTTTAAGAGATTTTTGGTTAACATTGTTGCTCCTTTCACAGTGTTGAAAGGTGGATGTGGGATACTAAAAACATATTACTGATTTAATATGTTTGTCAATCAAGAACTTTCAAATATAGTCTTACTGTTTATGGTGTGGAACCTTTAGAAACCAGAAACCTACGAGTCTGTCCAGTCAAGTTTTCTGTCAATAATAATATGGATAAATAGGAATCTTTTGACTCCTATAATATCTAGCAAAGTCGTAATCTCTACAAATACTTACATATTTTATTTATTCTACAAGTCTATACTTGTATAAAATAAAACCGTCTTTAGGTATTAATCTCGTGTGCTTAATGAATTCAATATAAAACTGCCTATAAGAGATATATTATACTTAAACTTATCGACCTTGAGGTATTTAGAGCAACATTGTGTTGTTATCTGCACGATATACCTTTAATACATGAAATGGTGGGCGGTTATGCGATATTAAATGGTCTATAGTATTATACTTCATTTATAAACGCAGTGTATGTTTAATAATTACACGATTAATAACGCCACATACTGATTACTTTGTATGCATAATATTATTATTACATGTGTTTCACGTAGATTATATTATTACCTATACTTGTAAACAGAAATTATGCAGTACGTATATATATATACCCACTTGTTCATTATCATTACATACTTTCATGATAATTCGAGGCAATTGGATAGTTCAGTACCCACTTGTAGTATGGGTATAATCACTATTTCTTGTAAATAAAAATATCAATTTCATCATGTGTATATATAATACTCGTATGTGTATCGTCGTGTTAGTACCTATATTACAAGATTCATATCTTAGTTTGGGACTAGCTCGATCTGTGTGAATTGTCTATACATGTTATGTTATTGTTATGTTATTATTTATATCATGAGTTTAGATATTTTTAATATTTACGTAATTGGAGTGGTCAAAGGTCTTGGGATCAGCAGTGAAAAGGGATTCATTAAGGCGCAATTTGCCCCCAACTTTATTAGAACAACGGGAAGATGATATTTGAATGTATATAATGATTTAAATTTATCACATAATTTATTTTAAAGAGAGAACGGATAAATGGACGTCCCTAGACCACTGCGGTATCCGGGTGGTCGGTGGGTCTCCTTCAATGATCTAAAGAGAGAATTCTCGGAATAAGATATATCACATAATTTATTTTATAGAGAACATTGCGGTGCAGAAAAACTATCACCTGTTTCAGAAGCAACGTGGATGCCGTCTAAATGATCTTCATAAAGTGGTCGAAACACTATGAGACGGTACCAAAAGTATACTTTTAATTTAGCTGTAGATCGCGTTCACGGTACGAAGTAATAATTCGCATTTTTTCTTCGTGGGTTGGACGTACAAATGAAAATACCTACATCAGATAATACCTACAGTCCCGTAGTATGTAAACTCAGCTAATATGACTTCTATGATTGTAACTCCACAGTTAAGTATGGGTCGAATAATAGATTCTATTGTATGCACAGCTTAGACATCATTTCTTTTACAAACTCTCCGCACATTGATCCTACGTCCTGAGGCTTCGTGTTAGAACATTGCGATCCTCATGTTCATATTAAATGTCATGTTGAGAATAAAACAAACCACAGGTTACTAATACCTGTACATATCTCAGGTTTATAAATATAATATTTCCCTTTGCAAGAAGCCTAATAGCTTAGGTTCTTTGTCATAAGTCTTCTCATTGGCAAATTATATGATCTTGAAATGGAAATATATCCATACATATCTATAGCCACAAAGTTTCCTATGGGTATTATCCATAATGCTCAGAATCATATTGTTTTTCGATATTTATTTATTTTTATTTACCCAGAACTTCACGGCTGAAGCCTTTTACATGTAAAATTTTAGTAGAAGCCTTTTACATACAAATACTGTTGAATTGGAATATCCTTTCACAGAACACTCTAAAATACGTTAATATATGAGATGAGTGGTCTATTATGGAAGCGATTGATATAAAAAAATCTTTTGTAAGGTCTACACTTTCCCCTAGAATAGGTATATTTATGCATTATGATAATATTTTGACCTAAATTAATACACAAATACCTATACAATTACAAAATAAATTTTATAACATTCTTCAACTGGTCCATTCTTATAATGGTTACTGTAGTCCTTTTGCAAAGATAGCCTTATCTCAAAGTCAGCTATCCTACAACCTACAACAGCTATAGTATGTATTACGTACTTATCTATCCTAGTATTATGCAGTATACAATATCAAGTAAGGCATGCACCGCCGCCCCGTTCTGTTGTTATTGTTTTGTTCTAGTATGGTAAGCCTTGCACTTATACATGACAACATTGCAAGTTGTCCGTCTTTCTACCCTATTTTGTTCTCATGTTACACGAGATCATTCGACTTTGACATCACGATTCCTCAGAATAAGGGGGTTCTGTCTGCCAGAAATAAAAAGCTAAGAAAAATGCGATTAAATTTTCTGATACTTTATAAATTTTGTAATATTTTCAATGAGTTAATATTTTTTAAAATGGAATACTCAAATAATAAAAAAAGCGTTGAAATATTTTCACTTACTAACCTCTTTTGATATGCTGAAAATCAGATGGAACCATATTATTTTCAAAAAACAAAAATTACGTCATTTTACGATGTTTCTGGTGTTAAATATTGTAGAGTAGGTTAGATGAATCCTTTTCACTAAAAAATATATACATTAATATCAATTTAGTTAGTTAGAACTCTCAATTAGTAGTTTTGTTCGACTAGGTTTCAAACTCAATGTAGAACAGAAAATTGAAACAAATCTGCTGATATATACGACAATATGTACATATATGTTGTTTCAAACTCACTGTGGAATAGAAAATCGAAACTTAACTGCTGATATATAGGACAATATATGTATATGTTGAAGAAAGTTGAAATATTCGTATTTAGTGATATTGATGTTTACTATGTTAATTGATTTGACTTGGGACAACGAAAATTAAGTTTGACCATCGTATTTTTTAATAAAATACACAAATTTATCCGTCATGTCAACAAAACAAACGTTATTTCATTTTTGTAAGTTGACATATCTTTAAATTTTGTAGAAATGTCTTTGATATAATTATGGAATACAATATGTCGATAGATACGTAGAAAACACTTTTATTGTCAGGGAACACAGATGTTACAGAGGGTGTTAATTTGTCGCATCAATTCAATACATTTTGAATATCTATCCTAGATCCTTGTGTAAATGCACTCAGTATATCGTATCCACACATAAAACACCTTTTTATATAAATTTATTAGATCGTGTTATTTACAGAGTAGGTAGGTAGTTATAACGTATAAGTTACACCGCATATTATGAGCAGGTGGGGACACCATACATGTACGTTGCATAACGATATTAAATGTCATTTACTATGCATTAATATTATTATGATAGTTACCTTGAAATATTATGTGAACACGATGACATAATATTATCTACTAATTCTACAATTGTATGCAGAACTGTAAATTTAATATAAACGTACAGTAAAATTAATAATGCAGTGAAAAATTTGCTGGCCGTAGTGTATATCTACGCGGTTGTAATAAAGAATTTAACTAATGCGCTTTAACACCTTGAAAAATATGTCATGTTAAAATTTTGTTGATTTTTTATACATAATCTGTTGTCGTTTTATGATTTATTTTTCCTGATTCAGTCTCTTTGGCGAAATTATTTGATGTTCAGAGGTTATATTTCAATGAGTCGAATTTTTCACACAATCTGTGATAAACAAGGCTAATATAGGCATGATACAGAGGAATTGGATATGTTGCTGGGCTTGAGAGTACTCTTAATCACCCTCGTGTCTATTGAATAGTCAGATTGTTTTATTCCCATTTTATTGAGAGGTAAATGAAAGGTTAATATTTTTTTGTGTTTAAAATATAATATTTATTGTTGACAAGGCACATAGTTTGCACGGATACACAAATTATATATTAGTGTTGCAAAACTTACTGTTTCTACAAAATCCAATCACTGAAAGCAGTAATCTTCCATTGCAAGAGAATTTGTGTAATTTCTGAAGTAGGAATTTACTTCCTTCAGAGTTGAAATTGTGCTTTATTCTCAGAAATAATAAGGGTTATTACTCTTCAATAATGTACCTAAGTACAGGTAATGCTCATTTATGTGAATTGTAATTTATTCTTGTAATAAAAGTTGTTGGTAACCTCATAGTTCTACTTTAGGTGTAGTTAAATAATAATAATATGCTTGATATTCTATGATTGCACTTATATTAGATAAACACTTTATTGTAAAAATAAACTTGTACAAAAGGCGTACAAATTGCTTTGAAGCAATGCCTTGTATTAAACTTAAACTACAATTGATTACTAGATTAAATTAGTAAAAAGCTCCTCGATAATTCAATTAAACATTGGTCCATCGAGTCTATAATTTCTTTCAAAGTTGTTTGTACAATTTTTCACATTCAAACTAGCATTGTACTGCTGAAATTACATTTATATCAAAATATTCAAATTTCGAATATATGTATAGAATATTGTAAAATGAAAAAGCGTATATTGAAGCTTGTCTTTGAAAGATAAATGACCGTTAAGTTGGTTTGTTTAAAGTGATTGTAGAGCTGTGTAGATAAGTGCATATTGCTCCGAGGAGACATTACGTAACACAATAACAACTTCTTATTCAGGAATGTTTCATTACAATATAATAATAGGAAGAAATACCTAGCAAGTATTATAGTGAATTATTATTCTAACAAACAACAGCCTAGTAATGATACGATACGATAATATAGAAATACACCTGCCATCTATCCATCTAACTTGTCTTCTACTTACTTATATTATCAACTACGAAATTGCACTATCATTATTTACTATGTATTATCATCTACTGGTTGTTAAAACGGTGCATTCTATCAATGTTTTGCCTGCACAGAATTGCCTCTTATATGTCAGTTCTACTAGATCCCGTAATATTATATCTAATGACTTGCTGAATTCCTATGTCCATATAAATTTTATCGCGAGATAACAACTACCATAGAAATTCATTGCATTTAAGAGATAACATAAACGTTGTATAATAATAAACAGTTGTTTGTTTAAATCTTGGTATCTGTATTTTACAATAACAAAAAATCATAATAGTTATAAATTTTGAAGATAACTTATTAACTTACACAAGAAGACTACCCATAATTTTTTTTTATTAAATGGTATACAAGTGTATAAATTAAATTGTAACGCCTTTAATTATGAAGCACATAAATATGTCTTTTGATATTACAGTATACCATTTCACTGTTAAACACAATTACTTTTTGAAAATTTGCATAAAAACAATTGGTCAAATTGAAACAAATTTGAATTGCAAAATAGTGCGTAAATTATTGTGAAGAAATTTATTTTAATCAGAGTAAAGGTATTTCATATGCAAATAAAATTAATAAAACGAATTCATATTAATTATAGAAATACAATATCAAAACATACCTAAAACAAAGAAAAGGTATAAGTTTGAACACCGGTTTCTTAAAACTTTGGAGTCTAGAAGTTGTAAAAAAGTGTAAATTTAATGTTAGATAATCTACAAGTCCTTGTATTTCAAATAAGAAATACAATAAAATGACAAATTATAACTTTAAACGCGTCACATTGTCTTTAGAATACAAATATTATGAGTAATTAATAGGTAGATACTAAATTATTCAGCATACCTCCAACGTGATGCAACGGTACTCCATACAATAAGCGTTGAACAACCATTAAATAATATAAAGTATTATGCAGTAAAGAATGACAATTTTCTACAAACGATAGTTCACAATTTGTTCTTGTTTCAAATACAGTAATTGTTAGGTGGTATTATTCTGTTCAAATGAATGAACTGTTCGTGATAATTGCTTCCAATATAGTTAAGAAGTGTTATTAATCTATTAATAAATAAGTAGAATGATGTCATCTAGGTCATTATGAAAGTGTAACTGCCCACATATTACATATGTTAGAAGATGACAAATGTTTATGCGTTATTTATCCAACATTAAGATATTTTATTTATTTATTTATATTACCTGCACAAGAATGCTTATTTCATTAAACATCTTGACACATCATATAAAATGAAAGTGTAAATTTGTAGTTCAACCGTAACTTTAATAAAAATAAGTGAATGCTTTCAAACTACAGTCGTGAAAGTTCTGTAAGCTTAAGCGAATAACTGGAATTCAGATTATAAAGTGATTGCGTAATTTACACATTTTATAGCAGCATTTCAGGTTTCGCGCTTCACCGTAAACATGGGATAGTTTTACAAATGTTTTCACAGTCCATTTGATGCAAGATTTGAAACAAAATTACAATTATATTTTATATATCTGTACCATCACGGTATTTCTCATGAGTGGAAAAGCTACTGAATTAAATGGGGTAGCATTTACAAACTGTCATATCCGCGTCAATAGAAAATGAGGCGTTCAGTACCTACTGGTAGCATAACCTATCGCTTAACTGAAATTTTTTAAATATGTTATACGTGATGATTAATTTACTTATAAATTATATATCTGACTTTTACAGGTAACTTAAAGACAAAGAAAAGAGTGGCGTGCCTCCTTTTTACCAGACACTAGACGCAAAAATATCTAATATTTTTTTTTTATATTTATTTTTTATGTTTGAATGTTATATAATTTGTCTTTATGCTATAAAAAATAAATGTCATACAACTTGCTAAAATAAATAAATAATTAAATATTGTTTTGTTTTATAGAAATAATTAATGTCATGCTGTTACCTTGTACCGATGTGTTTATTTAAATAAATTTGTAGATGATTTGAACAGATGATCGTTTAGAGGATTTCTATATAATGATGATTTTACAATGATTCATTGATGACATTGTCAACGTTATATATTATATTATAATATAATAAGGCAGCAATGTTTATTTAACAATATAGTAAATAATATTACGTGGGAATGCAAATACCTAGATGAATGTAAAATCATTTTATTCGTGTTGACGGTTTGAATAACGTCGAGAGTACTTGAATATTCTTAGTATATTAGAATATACTTCCATTGGTGCATAATCACTATGAAATATAGTTATTACAGTAATAAATATACGAACTCAACCCTCTCACTTTATTCAGTACAATTTGAGCCTTCTGTAAAATATAGGATATGAGTTTGTCGGTAAATCGGCGTTAGAATCTCGGCCTCGTGCACAAGAAGTGTGCGGTTCGATCCCAGGTGCCAGCAAATTTCCTTTTCACGATACAAGCTTTTAGCTTACTGTGAAAGGTGTATACGGTTGTATTTGGGTCTTTGTCAAAAACAAAGATACATTTTGAAAAAAATAATAGGTTAGTATAACTTCTCATGAACTTCATCATGTGTAAAATTGTGCAATTCACCCACTTTGAATATTTTTGTTTTATCTCTTATTATGGAGACGATGATCCGTGTATTTATCGGTGTGTCCATTCGCTGTCTTACGTGTGAGAGTTAGGTTCATAAAATGTATTAATTATTTATTTATTTTATTCTTTTTGCACATCATCATTATAAAACAGTGTTACAAATTACAAATCAATACAAATTTTAAAATACTAAGACGATATGCAGTGGCGAGATTATCAATCTGCAGTAATTTCTTCCATCTATGTAATCATGAATTATCCGATCATACTGTTAGAAACAAGAGTATGTAATTAAACATTTTAAACACAATCAACGAATTCAATTTCGATGCATTTACGTATGTAAACTTCTGAAGTTTGTGCCTTCATGCGTGCAAATTTTCTACTGAGAAAACTTCATTTGAAATTTGAGAGTAAATATCGCAAAAAGTGCTTTTTTACTTCTTTATATTTATCTATTGAAAAATAGTTTTTAATCACGAATCAATTTAGTATTAATAAAACTATTTCTAATCGTATCTATGAAACAGATTCACGATTATTTTGGCAACATATTATTTGTATGTAGACAAATCAGTGTTTCTCAATGTGGGCGAGAGCGTTCACAAGGAGGTGCTGGAGAATTTCAGGGGAGTGGTAGAATGCTCAGTGATAACTTGGTGGTGCTAAGGTAATTTAGGAGGGTGGCGGAGAACAAACTGAAAGTCGACGCGAGCTAAAAGAAAAGTATTTATTTTTTAAAGTTGGGTATTTTTTTTAAATTTCTATACCAAATCGAAAATTTTTAAAGGAAGAAAAGGGTTTTGGATACGTTCTTGTGGGGGACCATTAGATCTCTCAAAGTGGGTGTTGGTCAAAATAAGTTTGAGAATCTGTGTTGGAAAATAACGTAAGCAAATGCCATTTTAATATCACATAGGTATGTTAGTAAAAATCTTACAAATATTAGCAATAGAAGTTTTATTAGAAATCACTCTATATAATTTATACTAAGAAATTCGGAACAATATTTAGTATTATTAGTTGGTTTAATTGCTCATATCGTGTTAGACATGCTTAGAAATAAATATTTTGTATATCCATTGTCGTGACAATGAAATGCGTTTCATGCAATTGATTGTACAATATCGAGATAATAGAGTTGTAATATTTTGCATAAATAATTCAATATCGATAGAGCTAATCATGTATGGACCATAATTATATATGTGAAAGACAAACTTGAAGTCTTCTCAAAGTAATTATTCATACATTCATTCATACCATCACGGCATTTCCCACAAGTGTGATATCCAGAAAACTCACTGCATGTCAGTCGTCTTCTCCGTACCAATAAAATATTAGAGATTCAGCATGGATTTGATTGATTTGAAGACCTTAAGTGACTTTATATTGATGATTTACGAATATGAATGTTTTAATTATTAGTTAAATTTATCGACCGACGGTTCCTGGTGGAAGTTCATATTAATAATTTTTAAATGAAACACGATATCTAGTTATTTCTCGATTGACTTTATTAATTTTGCGAGCCGGCTTTCAAGATATCGCGTTTCATTATTTCTTGATTATTGTTGGCACGAAGAGGACAGTTTGCAAGTTTATTATATGCGTCTGGTCTGATGGCTACTCCATTTTTGAGAAATGTCGTGATGGTAAATTAGTAGTAGTAATATAATTTACTAATATCTGCCTATGACAGAGAACATAAAAGTTATGTAGGAAAGATTGGGAGATCAATTCTTCTTTAATAACACGAAGAATATTTGATTTATTTTATATGACACGGAAAGGCTTACAGGACATTCGTGAGTTTAATGGGAGATATATTAACTGTCGGGGACGCCACGGTGAAAATGATTATCTAGGTAGGTACCTACCTATTAATAATTTATAATTACACATTATAGATGTATGTTACATGTCTTTTTTTTCTCGTAAGTTTCATTTCCTACTTCTCATAAAAGTTTTGATTTTAGTTATCCAGTTACATGGGTTAAGGTATATAATTAATGATGCAGAACCATGAGAATATGTTTATTGTTATCAGTTATAATCTCAATCTCTTTGCAGGGCGTATGGACATTTAATATATTATTAAATACAATTATGTGAGGCATGCTATTCGTTCTAGGATACTTTATTTTATGCCACGGGAGATAAACTTGCATGTTTATTTCATACAGTTAATTTTTTGGCTACCCCACTTCTAGGAGATGCATGATGGTTTAGGCACATAGATTGAAGGAAGTATGTCAATTTTTTACATTAATAAATCTGGATTTGCAGTAAACCCAAATTCATCCCCAAATACCCCCACAATGAGTTCACAATATACTAATGTCGTAGAGATGAAGTAGTTCGGCAGTGGGAGTAATCGAAATCAGAACCGCTCAATTGAAAGTTGAACATGAATAATCCGTAGTTCAATGATAGGCACTAAATTAAAAAAAAACATAAGATTATAATGCACCAGATAGAAAGACTAGATGTGTTTGTTCCACGAATATTCATTATCTGTGTTTACTTTGTAATGAAATCATAAAATTCATCTTGTCGTCTTGTGTAAACCTTTTCTTCCTGTTGCTTCATAAAAGCAGTTCAATTGTTTGATTAATTAAAATGTTATATTTAGATAACCTAATTATGTAGCCAAAGAACATAACTTTGTATTAGTACACGTGGCATTTGTAATTTAGAATAGTACATTGTGTACGCCATACAATACGTGAGTGTACAGCTACTTATTCCTGTAAATAATATTTTAAGCTCTATGCACTCATCTCCAAGACGGAATTGTACCGGTATCAAGAAACAACATTTATGACTATTTAAAGATTATTTATTGGTGTTTGACAAACTGTCATTTTATAAATTTTCAGTGAACGCGTCTCCGTGCAGAACAGGCCAAAAGGGTTCTCGATATTGATACAGTTATCAACAAGTACTAATAATATATTTTGCTGGAATATGAACTCTCCGTAAGTCAAAACGATTAAATTTCCTAATAAAATACTGAGATTACTGTTGATATTTGTGTTGTGTGGATAGGAAGCACTGCAGTGAAAGACTGTACGGAACTGTGACGTCAGTATGTTGACACGAATGTATTCTGTCAGTGAGCCGTTACGGTTACATGTATGTATATCGACCTTATATTATAATTATACTCATTGTGGAATGCAGTAGCATTTGTTCTTTTTTTAGTTGAATATTAGAAGCACGAAGTATTAAAAAAAAACACAACAAAGTATTATGTTTACTTACAAGAAATTAAACAAAGCTTAGCTATTATTAATTGATTTGAAATGTTATAATTTTGTATATTTCTTGTGTTAATTTAGAATGTTCCAAATTTTCAAGGAATATCAAATTATCGGTTTCGTGTTTTAACTCTTCATTATTTTATTCCAGGGAATATATTTTTCTTCTTTGATTATTCAGTAGTTAATGGTGTGAATCTTTCATTCAACAATTTTATGTCCATTTGATGATATTTTCGTATGTCAAAAACTTCCTGATGTACAAAATTTTCTGAAATGTATACTGTGAAAGAAGGTTTTTGGGAATCCAGCGAAAGGGCAAGGATGAAAAATATTTTATGAAAATTACAAGCTGAGATTAAATTTGGTTATTTATGTAGCAGATCCATTCAAGGATATTTTATAATATGTGCTATAAGTGTGATAATTTTCAATAGTCTGACGTAAACATTTAATATCATAGATAATGATGTAACTTAATATTATAATTGTCGTAAGGTAAATATTAAAAATAATATTAAATTGTATGGATAAATTGTATAAAAATATTTCATGTGACATTCAAATATTTGGACGGAAGGGAGATACAAGTGGCATTTAAAGTTATGACCAATTAGAATAACTTCAAAAGGAATCTAGTTTTTCATCAACACTATAAATCAATGTAAATAGTTTTTATAATATACAAGTTACCTATCAAAAGAACTTTAAATTGAATGGAAAAGAAATTTGAATTCTTATTTCCGCTCTAATTGAAAACTTTGTCGAATAAATATCACATTTTAAGGATTATCTTAAAATTGTCTATAATAAATATCATTCTTAAAAAATAAACTATACATGAGGATACAAATTTTCGTAGAAGGTTTCCCGTTACTTCTCGGAAATTTCTTGTAGGGTACATATTGTATAAAATACACTTTTGTGATTTTGTTTCTCCGTCTTGCTTTTTTTTTGGATTTTGTTTTTTCCTTTAATCTAACTTTTTTCTTGCTGAGATCGCCTTGGCCAAAAGCTGCTATGGTCTCAGTGCAGGGTGACATTTTGACAATATGAAAATAAGTTCAGAAATCAGCAAAGTTTATTTTAAGCTATTTCGACAGCTAGCGATGATTGCTACTCTCTGTGCAAAGCCGGTTTTTTAGGTTAATGTTAAATATTTGAAAGTACACATGTTGTTAAATATAACACATGTGTTGCAAGGTAGATAACACGGTTTGTTTAAAATTCTTCAACTTATTTGTTTTTCATTATGTAAACATCAAACAAAAAGTTATTTGAAGAAGCCACACGTGTTTTTTATACCGTTTAATTTGTAATAGATGCAATATAAGGTTACCTTCCAGAGTATATATATAATATAAGCTTTGACTTCCAACGAATTGTTAACAATTGCACAATACGTCGCTGTTTTATAACAAAATGTATTTAGATAAATTTTGAATGATTTGAAACCTCAAGTTGTATTATTTAGTTCATGTATTGTGATGCTTCTTGTGGTAAACGAAAAAATATTATGCAATTCATATTAATTTATACTCGATTCACTTGCGTTTTCTTATCAAGAGATCAATATTCTTCTCGAGCAATGCATCCCTGTTTTGGGTGGATTGAGCAAATTCCTCGACGATACTTATGTTATTGCAACGCTACATTCTCCGTGAATACCTTGATGATCAAATGATGCTATATTTCATATCTTTCTAGCCTGAAATGTTGATAAAAACGATTAATAGAAGTATTGAAAAAACATGAGTGTTGTTGGTGTCATTCAGTCATAAAGTCTTTACAAATATATATTTCTCTTGTCGCAAGATGAAAGAATAAGTAAAACGAAAGAGTTTAATAGTTATGAATTTTTTGACACAATTGGATGTCCTTAAGGAAGTTCACATATCGATGGCCCAGTTCCACAGGGAACTATCTAAGAAATAACACATTGGAGATATGGGCTATCAAAGTTTTGGACATTTTTGTCTTTACGATAAATACTATTAAATATTTTTCAAATTGCATAAAATTATTCATGAATATGTAAAAAGTGTCTAAGAATTGAATTCTTTCATATTTGTTTTAGAAAAAAGTATTTTTCTACCATTTTTTTACCTTTTATTGAGTTAGTTCCCTATGGAACTGGGAATGTTGGGTGAGAATTTAATAACTGTTCTATTCCATAGAGCAACATCTTTTGTTAGAAGTCAAGTTAATTATCAATGTTGGTAATTATCTTTAATGGTTTTATAAGAATTTCATAGAATATCATTTGGGTAAAAGAATATAATTACATAAAAACTTCTAAACAATTACTCTCACTCACTCATAAAATAATACGTCATTCAGATACTTAATAAACTGTTAATAGAAATGGCCTTTACCTATCTTTTTCATCAAGCCATGCCCTTTGATAGGGCAAGAAGATAGACATACCCTCACGTCATGTCCCAGGAGGGGTAGGCAGAGAGAACAGAGCGCCATATAGATCTATCCTTACAAACTTCTTTTGCTTTCTCCACATTCATCCAGTTTCTCATACATGCACGCCGATTTCTTTTACTCAACACGCCTTAGGGATTTTATCCATGTGATCAAGCCACGTGGTTCTTGGCCGTCCGCGCTTCCTCACAGCCCCTCTTTCAGATAAATACATCTTCTTCGTCATTGTTTCATCTTGGGTTCGCTCCACATGTCCAAACAAGCTTAACAAGCCATTCTAAAAATATTTCTCTCACTTCCATCACATTCACATAATCCCCATAGGAATGAAAATCATCGCAAGACTGATACCATCAAAATACCTAGTACTTCTATCAACAATGGCAGTGCAAATCTATTTATCTATATTTCTCATGAATAATGAAGGTTCAGGGAAATCTACTTATCAATGAAGTTAAATTTATCAACCGACGGTTCTTGGTGGAAGATCATATTAATAATTTTTAAAATGAAACACGAGATCTAATTATTCCACTATTGATTTTATTAATTTGCGAGCTGGCTTTCAAAGCTTCCGTTCTCATCGTCAGGCAAAAGTAAAGGTCGCATCGATAACTCGCATTGAGTAAAGGTCGCATCGAAAGCATCGTCAGGCTTTACTTTTGCCTGACGATGAGAGCAGAAGCTCTTAAAAGCCGGCTTGCAAAATTAATAGAGTCAATAGTGGGATAATTAGATATCGTGTTTCTAAACTTCGTTTTTATTATCTTAATATCCTGAATGAATTATTACTAATAAAACTTACCATGGTTTAACCTTTGATACAAGGATAAAAATGGTGTCAGATAAATCAATATCTGGTGAATAAAAATTTGTGATAACTCAAAATTATTTTCATAGATTAGGTATACTTATTACTTAATATCTCAAATTAAATTTTAAAAAATATTTAAATTTATTACAAAAAATATTACAAATTATAAGGTGTTACAAAAAATAGTAATCTATATCCGATATCAATTTCTAGATATTTTTTATCCGCAAAGGACGTTTTGTAAAAGATCGAAGTTAAGTGCCCTTCTATAAACTTTAATTCACAAATACTGTTCCATGTAACCTTCTCATCCAATGTGTTTATGTAAAAATTTCTTCCGATTGCACTTTGCAAATATTTAAGGTCATAAAAGTCCCCAAAATACATTTCCTGACAACTGTACGAGGCACCAGATTTTTAGCCAACCTTATAATGGGAATAAGTTAAAATATAAATTGGGCCAATATTTTGACTCATAACACAGGGGTGCTGGGTTTGAATCCCAATAGATGCGGTTGACTGAACGAAGTCGCTTTTCAGCGATGAGTGCAGTCACCCGCTTTGAAAGGATGATATGAGAGAAAAATAAGAAAGATAGGTGGAATTGGTGAACGTTGCCATGGTACAATGCCCTTAAACCAGCCTAAGCCGATTTGTATGCATCGGAACACCTAATACTCTCTTCTCTACCCTGCTAGTGATGCAAATATTGCGTTTAAAACCATATTAACATTTTAAAATATTATTCAAATAACACTTTCGTAGGTGTAAAATTCCAAATTATTCGAAATAAAAATCACTGCGCATAATATTCTCTGGTAAAATGCAACAATGAAATTTACTATTGGACAGCAGGTTCAAAGGTCGCGAGGTCGTATCCTTGCGATGAACAGTGGCTTAGCAGTTGCAAACAATATCGATAGAATTGATAAAATGATTGATAAGGGAAATAGGTGGAATTGGTGAACGTTGCCATGGTATAAAGCGCGTAAGCCAGCCTAAGCTGATTCGTAAGCGTCGGAACACCTTATACTCTACACTTCCTGAGGTTCCAACTTCAATATTTGCTTAAAACTTCAATTCCACACTGAACTATCTCGCAGTTGTTTCCGTATGGAATTTTTTCTTCGTTAATTTTCAATTCCATACTGAACTATCTCGAGATGTTTCCCTGTGGAATTAGGAAAAATTGGAATTATCGAAAAAAGAAAAAATTCCATAAGGAAATAATTGTATTTATCAAAGAGTTTATTGACCTTTTTTATTTGTTTCAGTATGGAACTGATAGAGTTTTGTTTTCTGAATCCAAAACCGTGACTAACTCAAATATGAGAAATTCGGACTTAGTTCCCTGTGGAACTGGGCCATCGATATGTATGTATATGAATGATTAATCTGTAGTAGTTCAAAATATGTTTGAGTTTAATAGTATTTGTTCATTTAATCAGCCATCTCTCCATTGCTGAAAGTATATGGTCTTATTCCTAACTCTTCTATAAGTCACGGTCTTGTGCCTTTTGCATTCATTTTCGTCTCGTGATTGAATTAATGTCGTCAGCCCATATCTTTTGTGATAATGTCGATGCTTCTTTTGCTCATAATTCACTCGATTGCGGGTGCATTGCCGTAAAATGAAATAAGAAGAAGATGCTTCTTTTGCCACTCCATGGTACAATCTTTGGAGGTTAAATCAAGAAAATACATTTAAGTGGTAGAACATGTCTTTTTATTTTATTTCATTAAAACCTGTGCGTGTACCTAATAAAAATTTTAAATTTAGTGACAATATCTCAAGGAAAAATGACATTGAATATTAAAAGGTTTATCTGATTTTTATCTCTTCGATGAGGTAAATATCTAATAATAAAAATTGTATCCTGCGCGACAAAATAAATATATATTATGTAGCTGCCGAGTGATATCATCACGTGTGTACTTAGTTGTTTATTCAAGATCAAACTTGAACATTGAACAGGTTTATATTATAGACTTTGTGACGACAGGACGACTCCATACTGAGATCATGCGTTATACAATCATAATAAAATCAACTTAAAATAATGAAAACTTGGGAAATGAATTTAGCTAAGCGTACAAATAATAAACTTTACGAAATAGATTCTTACATAATAAAAAGTAAATGAAGTCTATTCTGTATTATCCTATCACACATCACCCATAATAAGTGTATATTGAAATTTTCCTTCTTTTTGTACATTTTAAATTTCCTTTATACCTATATATGTATAACTGCTTCATTCATTAATATGTAAGAGTGGATACTTTACTGGTTTACCTTATTGCTTATTGTGTACGCTTGTAATATTTTTTGTCTCAACCGTTTGTATCTTTATTTTGATAAATAAAATAAAATAAATAAATGAGTGAGGTGGTGGATCGTTATCTTCTTGCCATTAAAAATAAAACTTTCAATATGGGTGGAAATGGTGGAAGGTATATCTCGTCACTGAGTTCGTCGGTAGCCTCGAGGTAGAGTCTCGGCCTCGTGAACAAGGGGTCCGTGGTTCAATGCCAGGTGCCGGCAAACTCCCCTTTCACGACACAAGCTTTTAGTAGCTTACTGTGAAAGGTGTATAAGGTTGTATTTGGGTTTATAACAAACTAAACCCAGATAGGTATATCTTTTAAAAAATAATAAAAAAAGAACATATTTCATACATAGATGATGTTTACTGGCTTATTCTTTTTCTCTAGTGTATGTATTTTAGTTTATAATTTGCCATTTCGAAGACCTTAAAAGCTTTTTCACTATTATAGTTATTTTAACATCTGGAGGTAAATGAACAATATTTCGATCAATCAAAATTTCGTGAGAATAAATATACATATAAATCTATTAGATACAATATTTTATTTTGTGATCACACGATTACCTACCACCGACAATCAAAATTATTTTTCCGTTCAATCTGATCTATAAATACTACAGGTTATAAAGGTTAGCCAGTGTTTATAATTCTGTAAACATGGCATTTAGATTAAGCAATGTTTAACATTATTATATTTTTTATGTATTGTTAAGTTTTACGTTATTTTTGATACCGTTAGTATTACCATAATCAGTGTGCAATGCGTAACCTCTCACCTACAAAACTTATCAAGAATGTTTTGCGAATTGATTTGATCGCTTAAATAATAATAATAGTATAAATTGCCACATTGTTTGATTATTTTAAACTTTACAAAACGGCGTCCGTTACTGAGTTGAATAAACAATTGTGTAATAAAAATATCCGTATTGCCCAAGTCCAAATATTTAAGTTAAAGGGTGCAGCATATTTATTCAGGGTATAAAAGTTATTAAAAATTAATATATATTTTTAAAAATATATCTTTACTTTATATACCTACGTGTGTATACACAGTATTATAACCAATAATTTTATAAATAATAATTTTGCCAATTATCTAATAAGTTACAATAATTGTGAATTGTCGTTGCAGACCAACCCAATGAATTATTCATTGGGTTGGTCTGCAACGAGTTTGGACTTTCTTCTCCATTCCTCCCTATTTTCTGCTAGTCTCTTTAGTTCTGCGTATGTGTCACAGTTCATATCCTTCTTCAGTTGGTCCATATAAGCGTCTCTTGGTCGGCCTACTTTCCAATTATTTTCGATCCTTATAGGGGAGCAGACAGCTTCCCCCTTCCCTTCCTGGGTAGGTACGCCCATAACGAAGAATACTATTAGAAATTGATTGGTATGGTTAGAATATTGACCACTAGTTTTTGACTGAACATTGAATTAAAGAAGGCAAAAACTACATTTTAAACCAACCGAGATGTAGTTTACATTAATATCGCCGTTCATCTATTATTTCAGGAATTAAATAAACGAACTATTAATAGAGAACAACTTTATTCTGATTTCATTCACATTTTTTTCACATTCTGTAGTTTCAACAGCTTTCGCCCACAACCAGACTGATGTTTCAACAGGTTTAAACATCAATCAAAAATTTCATTTGTTTTAATTCGTTTTCGATTTTGCGTATAACTTTATTTTACTATACTCAAATTCCTCACTATTTCCTTCTAATAAGTCCTTTGGTTTCGGAGGAAACTCACTGCATACAATAATATTATATACGTAAATATAGCAACAAAGCAAGCAGAATAACCGGTCTTACGACATTTTTTTTTCACCCGGCTTTTGTATGCTCTGCAAGTGAAGGAAGTTGTGTTATGTAAGTAGATGTCTGTTGTAATATTATATGAACTTTATAACCGAGCTCTTTACAAAAAAGATTAAAATTTCTTTTTATCTTTAATATGTAACGAAGCAATACGCGATTTTCATAAAGTTAATACAATCGGAACTGTAACTATTTACTGAAGTCACATCATTGTCATATAATATACAAGTATGAAGCAAACGGAGAAATATTGTTTCTTCTACTCGCATCAAAGAGGTAAACTAAAGGAAAATAGGGAAATAATATCACATCTAAATTGAAAGGTCGAATCCATAAATATATATTTTCTATCTATCTATATCATCACGGCATATCTCACATGAAGAGTAGGTATCTAGCAGATCAGCTGCATGTTATAAACATGCAAGCTGTCCTCTCCATGCAAAGAAAAAATAAAGATATTAAGGGTGGGTGTATATTTTAGGTTGTAATGCGAAATTTTATTTAATATTGTATTTGTGTATCTGCAGATTTTCATAAGTGAAATGCTATAAGTATGTTTATGTACTTTAAAATGGCAAATGTCATTTAATGTTCTAATTAACAATTAATTTCTACATATAAGACTATTGTTTTCTGGATCAAAGATCTAATGCTTATTATTATATGTGAAAATATTTTGCCAAAAATCATTTTCACAAGTCATCATGATTAATGCTAGACAAAAATATATTATTTTTTTCGAATAATATGACACTTCTTAATCATCACTCTAATTCATAAAACAATATAATGTTTAATACAAATTACGTAAAATATACTCTTATTACTAAGCTTAAAATTAAAAAATAAGAACAAATGAAAAATTGAAAAAAAAAATAAGACAAAAAATAAAATTATTATAAACAGTATCATAATACATGCATATAAGTATAGATATAACTACATATGTCCAGACTCGCCTTGTAATCAACAGGCACGCATGTGATTATACATATATTATACCTACTATCACAGCCTTCTAACAAGTGGCTAACATGTAAAATCGACGCATCTAAATAGGTATAAACAAATTACAAAAACGAGGTTCATATTTTCATTTCCGGTGTTTTATTTACATCAATTTCTACAATTATTATTATATTTACTTATTTAAAATAATTGTTGTAATTAACATACTTAGGTTAGTAAACAAACAATCTATAGGGCATCCATTCATTCATGTTACTTGTTTGTAGGTTACAATAGTAACTTGTAGGTTAACATAATATGCAATCATATTATTATTATTCTAATTTTCTTAGATTTCAATAAAACAATTACCTTCTTCACCATGACTATAATTGCATGTGTATCTTGATAAGAATAAGAATTATATGTTCTCATATTTTGCAGAATATTAATAATCTATAAGAGGTCACCTATAATACCGGTTTTAACAAATATCAGTAGTTTGTAAATTGTGCGTAATTATCATAATATTTTGCCTCAGTGTTTAGAAATATTTATTCGTTGAATAAAGTTCATCAAAGTTCGTCCTACGCAAAGATTTACCTACTAGATCGGTAATTCAAAGAAAAAATCGGTCATGCATCCGATCAAATTTTGCATCCAGTTTTAAACTGACGTTGGTTGTAAGACAATACATTGCTAATGCTTGAAGGTCATCGATGTTGGAACACAAAAAATCCGAAAAAATGTACCGCGCTTCAAGTCTAGTATGTCTATGGTCCTACGACATAAATTACGATACTAATTTTTTTGTTTGTTTGTTGTTTGTTTTTGTTTATTAAACACAATATCATTTTACAATAATCGAACAAAAAACACAATACATTTATTTTTCTAATACAATTACTCCCCAAAATTTGATTGGTCAATTATGGCACTTCTCAAAAGTAAAGTAACTAGTGGAGTGGAAAACTAACAGAAGAGCTCCGAGAAAAACGTGGCTGAAGCACATAGAACCCGACCTTCTCCACAGACGACTAAAGCCCAAGGATGCAAAAAGCATTGCTGCTGACACAAAGAGCTGGTTAGAATTGGTTCAAGGGGGGCGCCCACTGCTGCATATAGGCTCCGTCCACGTGCACGACCGTATGCACTCTATGCAGCAAAGGCTCCATAAGAAGAAGAACTAGCGGATAAAATAAGTACCTGCACAAGTACTCGACTATAAAAAATATATTCTTCATTTCTTTCAAATTTAAGCATGTATTTTGATGAGACGTGATTAAAAACTAAGTAGGTATAAAACTTTTGTTTCACTTTATGCAAACAATTTATATCTTTATTGCTAAGTAGTTTAGGTATAGTAGGTACCATTAAAACGTTAATGCCAACGGAGTCAGGGAATTAGCACATTTACTTTTTTAGTTTATTCATCGACCTTTATTAAGTGATGAATATTTTTTCGTTTTTTTCTTTTTGCTTTCAACCGATCAGCTCAGGAGCATGAATTTCGAGTATATAGATTTTTTTAAAAAGAATTTTGCGCTCTGGCGCTGTCATAAAAACAGTATGTTATGTTCAGTTATGAAGGTTATGAGGTTATGAAGGAGATTCGACTATGACATTTTCATATAATAGTCATATTCTCCCAGCCAGAACCATTATCCCTCCTGTTTTACAAAGCATTATCCAATATCGTCCCAAGATACATTGGGAAAAAATATAAATATATTATTATCCAATAGTCTGATGCATATGTATGCTTAGAAAACGCCCACTATTTCGTACTAGCCCAGGATATAAAAACACGATATTATGTGCATGTTGCATACATATATGCATCACTAGCTTACATACATGTTAGTGAATAACATTATAATTAACATAACAGACAATATAATATGAATATTATTATGCATGTTATTACTACATTACAAGTGGGTTACCCCATAATACGTGATGTTAACACTTATACACGATAAGCAAAATAGATAATAGTGAATACTCTTCATTTCTAAACTTGATGTAACATCTAATTTTCATGTAATTTCGTGGATATATAATTTATACTTTAACTTACGTGCTTGAATGGATATTGACCAAGTAGGTTCGCTTATTGTAAATTGACATAGATTTCATATGAAAACATTTAATGAATACTTGTACGAGAAAATGCAAAGTTGTCTAAACGTGTACCTAGCAAACTCGATAACAAAATATATTGATTGACTATACGTTTTGAGGTAAACGCCTTTATAGATTTTCTAGTTAGTAATTTAAAATATTTGTATATCTTTTGACTAAGTTAAGTTTACTTACGTTTCTCACTTTGTAATTTTTATCCGAATCAAAAATATGCATGTGGCGAAATAAAAATACCAAAACACACACATCCAATTCATTCACTTTGCGGTTTATGCATTATTGTATTACATTCATAAAATTATTTATATACATTATGTTATGAATTTTTGACACAATTGGATGTCTCCTTAAGGAAGTTCACATATGTATGTATATATGTGAACTTCCTTAAGGAGAGAGAAGAGAGAAGAGGGCTAGCAGTAAGTAATCGTTGTATTACTGTTAGTTTCAGTGATAACTTATTTTATCGAACTCAGATAAAGCGAGACCCAAACCAACGTTATGTTTTTACGGCACCGGGCAAGTGTCAAAGAACTCTAACATAATATGTATTTGTGACAGTCTTGACCAGAATACAGATTATTTGGACATTGCACTTATTTATATTGGGTATGTACCTACCTGTTTTAAATCAGTACAAATAGTGACAAAAGACATTAAATTACGTATTCGTATGTGTCTAGTGTCACGATGACCTAGTAGGTTCTATTAGAAATGCAGAGATTGAAAAATCTATCTTTATGGTTTGTTGCAAAAACACTGAAGCATTCACCTGAATCGGTAATGTCACAAAGTGATTACCTACTGAACATTAATCTTCCAAATGTCATCTTGACCTCAATAATTATTTTAAACGAACCGCTATTTTTAATTACACATTATAAACTCAACTAATAATAAATAGGAGTAAGTATAATATGTTCAACTTTCTTAAAATACAAAGTACATACCTACTTACCGAATTCGGTTTTAGAAATTTGTTATAAGCGTTTAAGTATTGGTGCTGATAAAAATTGTTCTAAAAGCATATTTGTGATGATATATTATTATTTTTGACGCACATTAATGATGTAGGTACTATTATTATTATTTTTTAAATTGTTTTGATTTATTATATTCAAATGTCCACGTAAAAGTTGCATTTTTTTGGTATTGCCTCAAAACAGACCTTAGTCCAATCCAAGCGGGGCAATATATATTCCATAATGTTGATCTTTTTGTTTGGTTGTATATATTAACTTTTTTGGAATAAATAAATTTATAAAAAAGTTTGAGGTCATACAATGCTTTTTTTGTTCTTCAATGGTATTTACTCCAGGATTCTAGGTGGTCATCTGTCATTATCTACACGAACTATATATAATATTAACCCATTGCCAATTTACCTGGGAGACTTTGTAAATAATATTTCTGTACCTTAGAGCCATTAGGACTCAAGTACATTTTTGACAAAAATGGCAAATTGACAAAAAAGTAGAAATAACACAACAGTCGTGAGTCAAGTACAGAAATACTTAGGGTCTACACTATAGGGTCTATGTAATAAGCTGTATATACTATATACAGCTTATTACTAGTAAAATGTTGAGATTTTTCGATTAAAAAATTGAATTTAAAAATGGAATTATAGTACTTAAGACTTAATGGCTCTCAGGTACAGATTTAATTTGAGGAGAATAAATGATATGTATATTATAGGATATTACCAGGTACACACATACCTTTATTAAAATAATTGTATTAAATAATATTACAATACACCTTGATTACTTTGTCCTTATGCCTAGCAATATTTCCTGTAAATGCAGTAATATTATTAAGTAGTAGTTGCATTTTGTAACGAATACATACATTTTGATATAAATAACTTTACTTCCGTCCGCCGGACCTCCGCTATACAACAGTTTGATTGATGACAGTATCAATATTTCTCATTAATTATGTCAATCATGAGTTTGATAAATAAATCATTATCACTTTCTTGACATCATTACTTGAAATAGTGAATAATATGCATTATGTATCTACAATAAGATTAGATCGTGATGGTCTTTGTACAATACAATTCTATACCAACATGACATATCTACATCAAGATTGAGATGGACTCACTGTATGTAATAATCATAAGGAGTACTATTGTGATAGGTACACAACATAACCATCTCATAAATTAAATGCAATGATCATAGAAACATTGTACAATTCAATTAAAAAGGATTTTAAAATGGGTTGCTTTGATACATCATTGGAGATTTCGAATGTCTTAAAAGTTATACCAATTGCCTTTTATTTTGTATTACATACTACACTATAGGCATTCTTAAATTAATTTTGAATTTGATCAATGACAGTAATCTCACCTTTTCTATTTAATGTTCTTATAACAAGTTTTGATAATAGGTTTATTTGTAATATAAGTATAATATTTTTCACTTGATTATAATCGCCCAGTAAGCCAAATATGGATGTGTAATTTTCACTGTTGTAATGGCCAAATGAGTATGACTTAGATTTAACGAGGTTTTAAGTTCTTTTTTTTAAGTCAAATCATAAATTATTTCACGCAGTATTTGAAGGTAAGGCGTAAGGTATATTAAATTCAATTTACCATGTGTATTAAAAAATCTATTTTTATTTTTTTATATAACGTGATAATAGGTAGTATGATGATTTACATGGATATATCTCAGATATACGTTCATTGATTATTCGCAATTCGAGCATAGAGATTCATGTAAGATAAATTTCACACATTTCAGGTACTTGCTCGATGATTTTTATGTAATGTATAAACAGACAGTGTTGACCAACGTTTGCGGTATTTTATTTAGATATTACCAGGTACACACATACCTTTATTAAAATAATTGTATTAAATAATATTACAATACACCTTGATTACTTTGTCCTTATGCCTAGCAATATTTCCTGTAAATGCAGTAATATTATTAAGTAGTAGTTGCATTTTGTAACGAATACATACATTTTGATATAAATAACTTTACTTCCGTCCGCCGGACCTCCGCTATACAACAGTTTGATTGATGACAGTATCAATATTTCTCATTAATTATGTCAATCATGAGTTTGATAAATAAATCATTATCACTTTCTTGACATCATTACTTGAAATAGTGAATAATATGCATTATGTATCTACAATAAGATTAGATCGTGATGGTCTTTGTACAATACAATTCTATACCAACATGACATATCTACATCAAGATTGAGATGGACTCACTGTATGTAATAATCATAAGGAGTACTATTGTGATAGGTACACAACATAACCATCTCATAAATTAAATGCAATGATCATAGAAACATTGTACAATTCAATTAAAAAGGATTTTAAAATGGGTTGCTTTGATACATCATTGGAGATTTCGAATGTCTTAAAAGTTATACCAATTGCCTTTTATTTTGTATTACATACTACACTATAGGCATTCTTAAATTAATTTTGAATTTGATCAATGACAGTAATCTCACCTTTTCTATTTAATGTTCTTATAACAAGTTTTGATAATAGGTTTATTTGTAATATAAGTATAATATTTTTCACTTGATTATAATCGTCCAGTAAGCCAAATATGGATGTGTAATTTTCACTGTTGTAATGGCCAAATGAGTATGACTTAGATTTAACGAGGTTTTAAGTTCTTTTTTTTAAGTCAAATCATAAATTATTTCACGCAGTATTTGAAGGTAAGGCGTAAGGTATATTAAATTCAATTTACCATGTGTATTAAAAAATCTATTTTTATTTTTTTATATAACGTGATAATAGGTAGTATGATGATTTACATGGATATATCTCAGATATACGTTCATTGATTATTCGCAATTCGAGCATAGAGATTCATGTAAGATAAATTTCACACATTTCAGGTACTTGCTCGATGATTTTTATGTAATGTATAAACAGACAGTGTTGACCAACGTTTGCGGTATTTTATTTCAAGTATACATACATACTTTATTACTATAAAATTTATCATTAACACTTTGCTCGTCAAATTAACGATATTGCTTTGAATTAATTACGAATTTAAAAATGTGTATGTATAAACAATATTTTATGATTTTTTGAGTGAAGACATTAAAAAAGATTTATGTCCAAATATTTTAGAAATTAAATAGGTACCTACCTATTTAATTATTGAAAAATATACAAAACTAGCATTATTACCTACATCTATCGACATAGAAGTAGATGATAATATTAATAAACGTAGACTAATATTAGAACTATTTTTATAAATAACTGGATAACATTTTCTCTGCGTTGAAAATTGTAGTAAGTATCAGAAAAAAAACATTTTTATTTTATTAATTGTGTCGGTGCACACGTAGTAGAATTCCATAATAATGCAATTTGAAACAAGTGTTCCTTTCTACTATTGTTTGTTAATTCGCAGAGAGACGTCTCTCTGCGAATTAACAAACAATAGTAGAAAGGAACACTTGTTTCAAATAACATTTTTATTATTAAAATCTTAATTTATATATTAACTCGATCGTTATCGGCACTTTTGGCTACAATCTAATATATAAAATTCTCGTGTCACGGTTTTGTTATCATACTCTTTCGAAACGGCAAGACCGATTTTGGTGATATTTTGTGTGCTTATCGGATAGGTCTGAGAATCGGCAACATTTATTTCTCATATCATACAGCCCTAAATTTTCACCCTTTTACTATCAACCACTATTTTTTAATAGCGATATTAGTAATTCAATCATTTTCAACTTCGGTCGATATTTAATGTATATAGCAAAACAACGTTTGCCAGGTCAGCAAGTTTTATTATTAACTCGTAATTTTTCCCATTAGAATGTCTTTGTAGCAATATTATCCGGTCGCAATTAAATGTTATTTAAATGATTATCTAAAAATTATTTTATTTTTTTACTCTATACTTTTCCATGCCAAAAGTTATTTACTCCTCTAACAAATCATACAAAGTTGTTTATCTCCTATAATCAATACAATTTAATGTTCTCGTTAATGTTTTAACAATATACATAATTGTTATATTCACTGAATTAATATTTGATTGACAGTTAACATCACCTGCATAACAAACAATGTGTATTGCAACATTTTAATCAAAATATTCATTATTCATTTCATATTGTACGAGTAAATGTAAAACATTGATACGATAACAGTTATTTAAGAATGTTACTTTTACCCATTGAATTTTTCTCAGATCATAGTAGAAAAAAAAAATTCATTCATATCAATTAACAACGACTTTTTCACAATGTTTGTAATGTTCTGTTCCAAAATTTATATCTTTGTTTTTGTAACGGTGTATTTTAAAGGTTGGTCTTCTTGGCTGTAGAAAACACGGCTAGTGGTTAAAAACAACTAGAACATATTTTTTTCCGTTTTTCCTGAATATGCTAAAAATAGTTGATTTTATTTCATTAAGAGTAGTTTAATTGCTTATCAACATCGTGATAATATATTTTTACAAACATTTCAGTGTACCTCAAAATTAAAGTTTCTCTAATAGATTAATATTTTATATTTTCTTTACTGTACATTGATAACAAACATACAATTTTATAGAAAAAAGCATTAAAATTAGATATTATCAATATACAGAAGGCGAGTTAATCGCAAAGGCGCGATCTGTTCCAACTAACTCAAGGTTTCTTAATACTGGTTTCCTTTAAACCTTTTTTTTAATACCTACTGGTTTCCTCTTAATCTGAATCAGCCTAAAAACTCTGTCTTTTAGCAATATGTTCGTTTTATAGGGAGCAAATCCGCAATATGATTCAAATTATAGAATTTAAGTACTAAATGCTATTATCAGTGTATATGTCGCAGTCGTTTTGAAGAATCCGTCCGTTTACAAACGGCGTCGTCGTTTTATAAACGGCAGGCATATTACAAAATGACGAAAGTATAATATTCAGGCAAATTACAATACGTCTAGGCGTTTTACAATCTGACTAGTCAAATTGAAGAATTTTAGTTCCATTTCTCACCGTCTCATGGCGTTGCGCATCAAAACTAAAACTTACACGCATTCGTGTATAAGATTGCGCGGGAGATAGTCCCTTTAGTAACCACACCCTGCCAAACGAAAAACATATGTAGATATGCAAGTTATATGAGATATTATAATAAATAAAATAAGTTAGTGTAAATGCTGGTTAATCAGAAAAAAATGTGAAATATTATATCAATTCATTAGTTATATTTCTGGTAAATTAAAAGTCATCAGATAATTTATTATTGTACTGCTAATATACCATCAAGACATATCTCTCCAGTAGGGTAGCCAGCAGACCACCCCCATGTAATAAACGTGCAAGCCGTCCTTTCCGTGCCAACAAAAAATTAAGACATTCAGGATGTGCTGCATTTTGATTGTATATTGTGTTTCAAATAATTATATTTGGGTTTTATGGATTAGTTGGAAGATATCGCGCTTCTGCGATAAACTCGCCCATTGCACAAAATTTATTTGTCTAGTTTAAATTATTTATTTTCTCCTTGTATACTATTTTTGGGCAGTAAAGATTTTTATTATTATATTTTTATGTAAAATTTCTTGTAATCAACGCACAGTGAAGAATAAATAATTAATAAGAATGTAAAATAAGGTGGTAACGCTCTTGCCTTTGAGTCACGAGGTCCCGGGTTCGATTCCCGGCCAGGGCAAAGTGAAGAATGACCTTTTTCAAATTGTCCTGGATCTGGGTGTTATATGTAGGTGTATTTGAGTAGTGCATAGTATATGTGTGTATCGTCGCGTTAGTAAGTTAGTACCCATTATACAAGATTTATCTTAGTTTGGGACTAGCTCGATCTGTGTGAATTGTCTATGTATGCATGTTTGTCTATTTAAAAAAAATGTTTTTATGTTCTGTACAACTGCCTTTTACAGGACACTGAAAATTTACTGAAAAGAGTGGGAGACCAATTCATTGCTGGATGCTCTACGGAATATTGTTGTATTAATTTTTTTTTTTTTTGTCAAAATGGTTGATTCAGTTGTATTTTTAATTTAATTCATAAATTAACACTCTAGCTTATTACCGCCTTACAAAAATATACTACTGTTATTGGACACAAATAATTATACCGAAATAATTTTAAATTAATTAATTATAAATTTTCATCAAAATACGTTTAAGGGTTGTCTAAACTATTACAAGACGACTTTCATTTTTTGCTCCTGATTATTGCGTAATTTAGGAAGTATCCTTTTTTGTGCAATTGCAAAGAGATAAATTGTTTTTAACAATTCATATAAAAATATTATGTACCCAATTACTATCTGTGTACCTTAAGACTTGCAAATACAAAGCTTTATGGATTGAAAAAATAAATAAAAAATCGTTTTTCAAATACCATTGAGATAAAAAGACAATGAAGACAATTAATAAAAAGACCTGACCTAAAATAAAGAAATAAAACAAATGTTAAATTGTTAATGCAGAAGAAGGGATATTTTTTTTACTACAGTTTACAAAAAAAAAACTGTTTTGTGGTTACGCAATTTAGCATCCACCAAAAAAGTAGTTCATCTATTGTTAAAATGTAAACCAATTATAAAAAAAATATGTTTTAGCTATTTTGAAAAACAGAAGAATAGTGTACTGTTATTATTGTCTTATAGTTAAAATAGTTTTTATTATTGTTGAATTATTTATTTATCCATTATTTCTGTACATTCATTACAATACAAACCTTTTTTAGAGTGATTTTATAGAGAAATGCATTCTTAAATACAATAAATATAAAGAAGGCAAGTTTCTTCTTCTCTTTTAAATAGCCCAAAAATTAATAAGTCATAATACCTGTTAGTTTTACGGCACGTAGAAAAATAGTTGATATAAAATAGAACCATTATTTTACGACTATCTCCCGCGCAACCCCATATATGTATGTTTTGATACGCAACACCATGAGACGGCGACAAAGAACTAAAATATTACAATTTGACTAGTCGTTTTGTAATATGCCGGAATGCACGTTCGTCATTTTATAATATGCCTGCCGTTTGTAAAACGACGACGCCGTTTGTAAACGGACGGATTCTTCAAAACGACTGCGACATATCTATCATCTCTATTTATTTATTTCAATCTGATATTTCATAATTCTATAGAGTAAATCACTTTCTTCTGCAAAATGTTGAAGGGACAAAAAAGGCACGTCCATATAATCTAATAGTATGTTGATATACCTACATGAGTATGCAGCAAACAGTTATATTTAATACATATTACAAAGCGAATGAGTGGGTGGGTAGGTACTGGGTACTAAACCTCACGTCTTGAGAGTTGCACGTCTGAAGATTGACGAGATAAGATCAAATTTCAAAGGCCACCTGAGGAGAAGTCTAATGCTGAAATGCTTTGCAATATTGAGTATTTAATATCACGTAGCCACCACGACCAGTATGAATAAATTGTGAGTACTGCTATAGTAAATCTTCTGCTATCTAAAGCCAAGCTATTACCTGTCCACTCTCACTTGCTAATCTTTTAAATGCCAATACTGTTTATGTACCGCGTGCAATTATACACAAAATGTATCAACTCTAAAAAGTTTTAGTTAAACTTATATACCAGAGACAAACTTATATTTACGTATTATGGCATATTGTTTATTTATTAATACATTGAACGGCTGTAATAGCTTTTAGCAAGAAATATGAAACCTAATATTTAAAATAGAAACACACATTATTACTAATAAAATACCGAATATATGTTATATGTATGTAAGTGCATAAAATAATACTTAATAAGTAAATTAATTTCAAGAATGACTAAAAGTCAATAAAACATGTCGTGGAAATAATCATTGTGAATAATATTATGTTTTAGGGATGTTAGCCTGATGCAGGCGACTTGAGTAAGAAAAAATGTCGACAACCTAGAGCAAATAAGATAAATAAAAAAAAACACAGTATGCAGATAACTTCCAAATGACTTTATAAATTTCGCTTATTACTTAGTATTCGGAGACTCGACTCCATTATCAGGCGATTAGAAAGGAGTGAAATAAGATATTATTGAGTAAGCAGTATTTATAAAATTTAAGCAAAATAATGTTGGGAGAAGCCCGTGTTGATAAGAAGGTAATTATAATTCATTGATAAAAAACTATTGGGAAGTGATCCGCCTCAAATCTATTTGCTGACTAGAGCAAATAGATTTTCACAACTAGTGTCGTCTGTCCCTCGTTTTTCTTTGCTTGTCCTACTCGAGAGAGAATAAGTGGATAAATATTACTAACACGGAAGTATGTGTAATGTTTTTCTTGTAAATTGTTGATCCGTAAGTGTCTTATGTGAGTGACACGTCTAGTAGAACCCAATAACATTTGCTTTGTGGAGCTAAGAATTATGTTAACCAATATATCAACTATATCGATATTATAAGGAGTGTATCTATGTATGTATTGTACAGTTACTGAATATGTCGTCTTTCTATTAACACGAAGACCACATTCTTTAGTTGATTAAGTTCATCTTGAACGCTGGAATCTAATTAATACTAATAAATAGCGACTAGAGGAAACCAAGACCTGAGGATTTAAAATACGCCTATTGTAGTTGAGATAGGAATATTCTTTCACTTTCTGAATCCCTGTCCATTCTGCAATATTTCTTTATGAAGATATATGCCTTGATTAAATTTCATTTTTCGACCTACTGATCTCTCATAAATGGGAAAACTACAAAAGAATGTATTGAACTTTAAGGAAAACTTCTCTTCACACGATAAGTTTGCCTAAATCATTCGCAAACGAGTGGATAGCTTTGAGAAGAATGGAATAGAATGGAGTATATGGCTAATGCATTTAATGTAGATGGTAAACTTCGTTTACTGTATAATTATAGTACCTAATCAAAAGTGTACCTACGTTTTATAATTTTATGAGTAAACAGGTTGTTCATCACTAGCGTGACGGATTGTTCAAAATATTTTTTAATTTATAAGTATACGGTAAAGTATACAATTTATTACACCATTAAATTATTGAAATCCATGCTAATGCTGTGTATTTAAATACGAATAACATAATCTTATATTATTAAATAGGCACATTTGGCAATAGAAATTTATATAGTATCTTCTATCGTTATGTTTAAGGTGTTATTTTAATTAATATCATCAATCACAAACTTACCAAATAAGCTATAAAATATTAAGTATTTTATAGTAAGTTTATCCCTTTTACTTTAGATAATACGAATAATGTATCGTGAGCGATTAATTGAAGAATCGTATTTAACATAGCATTATGCCTCGAGGCATTGAGAAGGGCTATTATTATTAGTAGAAAGGTACACATCTAATACATCTAATACTTCATTCTTGTCACTACTTTGTTTTTTTTAATGTTGTCTGACCATTGTTCTCACAATCTACTGAATGTTATTTGATTTATATTAAAATAAAAAAAATATTTTTTAAATTAAAAATTATATCCAAAAGCAGCACAAACTCTCCCTTTTCGCGCTGTATTGTGAAATGTTTGTAATAAATAACTCTAGTAAAATTAAAACTAGTTTGGAAAGTAACAAAAAATTATAAAATAGGTTCATATTCAAACAAAGATAAAAAAAAAACAGTGCAAATACACTTGCCATTTTTTGTAATTACTGTGCCTTCATACATTAAAAAAATGGACCTACTTATTAAATTTATTAAGTACGGTAGTGTAATTGTTTCTTTCAAGGTAAAATAAATAAATATTTCAGAAAACAAAAAATAACAACAACTTTAACCTTTTGTTCTCACAATTTTTTACAATTAGATGTTAAAAAAGTAATATTTCGCATTTGATTTATAAAATGAAATATCATTTTCATCAAGAGCCTAATAATTTTGTAATACATATTATTTATTGCAAAATATTATTATCAAAAATCTCAAGGCTTATATTTAATTCATAAATAAATAAATTCGTGAGATATTAATCACTCAACACATATTTTCATTATATTTATTGTGTCATTATAAATTTATTTGAATTATTTATAGCCGCTGTAGAAAAGTCATAATATTGAATTATTTACCCATAATTTTAAAAAGAGAATCATAGTGCAAGTACTGATACAAACTTCTTCTTCTTCTTTCTTTTTTTCCGGCAAGGCACCCGACATCGAGTGAATTATACACTGATATAAACTTAGACAGGGACAAAAGTAAGTAAAAGCTATATGAAGATGCGACCGCTGAGAAGAATTGATTAGTAAAACGTTTCGTTATAGAGTGAGGAATGACAATATTTGGAGATTGAATTGAGTGGATGCGAGAGTGTGAGATAGCGTGGACGTCTGAAAACCATGTGGATCAAATTTCCAAGATAGCCGCGTCTTGAGAAATTGTATGTACTTATGGGGAGGAAGCTGAAGAAGTATGTAAAGTTAGATTAATACGGCGTTCAGTTCTCTATGCCTAATCCAAGTTGAGATACGGCGTGAGGGTATAGATAGATAGAATAGATCATGAATATATCAATAACTTATATAATAATAATAGCAAAATGACAACGTTTTATAAAATTTAATAAGACCTTAGAATCCTTAGATCATTTAATGCATTTTGCAGTTAGACAGGCAGTTTTAGATATATAGGAAAATGGTATTTACATTATTTCTGTTAATCTAATAAAATATATCAAGACAATTATTCAATATAACAATATGAACAATGAGCAAAGGAAATAGGTATATATGCAATAAGTAATGCAATGATATCTAAAAGTAATTGATAGCGATTGTAGGCTTTAGAGTTGGGCATTAACAGTTAACGGAATAATGAATTGATAAAATTCGATTTGGTTGGTTACTTTTTTGAACTTTTTACTCTAAACATTAAATTTTATCTAATAACTGCATCTTTTTTTTTGGGAATCGAAATTCTTCCAGTGATTTTTCATATAGATTTTTTTTGAGAATTCGCCCAATTTTATATTATCTTTTGAATTTTCGAGCATTCTTTAATGCATTTTAGCTACTAGAAGTACAGTTTATAGTTACATTTTCAAAAACGAGCTACGATTTTTTTATGCACTAACATATTTATTTACTTATTTTTTACTGTACATTGCTCAAAAGCAAATTCGTACAGAAATACTTTAATAAAAATGAGAAAAGTGATCAGAATAAAAAACTTTAAATGCGCCCTTGAGGTGATTTGTATCACTAAACGGCGCTTTATAAATTGTCCAGTTTATTATTAATATTAAAAACAATCAACATACAGAGGGTGAGTTTATCGCAAGGGCCCGATTTCTTCCCATTCACAATTAACGAGATTAACTGAGATAAATTTTAGATTAATGGTTTCTAGCTCTGTCTTAAATGAATTGAAAACTATTGCAAGTATGTTTATATCAATTGAACTGCCCCATGAGACTTTGTTGGATTAAACAAGTTTGTATACTAAAGTGTTCGTGACATTTGAAAGGAACAGTAGAATTTTAATCATTGCCATCAATACAGTTCTCTGTTTTAACTCCATCACGATTTTCACACAGCTTCCACAGTATATCTCAATAAACAATACCTACAGTACCTGTACCTATATTATTCACCTACAATTCCTTCACTTGTTGTTCAAGGTGCACCATTCAATAAATTTTAAATAAGTACTTCTATACATTGATTTAACTCGAGTGTGAAAGTTTCAATGCTTATTATTTACAAACATACTTTATAGAAGACATTTTGAATTATGTGAATAATAATTATTATTTGAATTTCGAATTATAGATTACTTTGTTGCTGTCAAAATGACCGCCATTTTAAACTTTCATAGACAATGACAATCTTTGTTATTGATATGAGTTTTGTTATCAACACCTGCAGATGAAGAAGTGTGTTGCCATTATTACGGACTAAAATTTATTGAGTTGTCATACTGACCCTCTCACCTCATTTAGGTAAATAAGTCATTATTTATTTTTGATAAACGAGTCGTATAATGTTTTCCTATGTGCGTTGTTTTAGAAAGTGCTAGTACCTAAGATTTTTAGTAGGTTTAAATATGCATTTAAGATATTTTTCATTGGATATGTATTTTGTTAATACATCATACATACCATTACGGTATTGCTCACAAGTGGGGAGCCAATAAACATACAGATTATCCTCCCCTGCCATATAAAGGTGACACATTAAGGATACGTAACATAAGTTGTCGCAGCATTGAAGATGTTTAAATGTTTCATATATTTTTGTTAAACATATCTTTCAATTTGATAAAAATGTCCTATGCTTCTAAGGTGTCAAAATGTAATTACTTTTTTCCCGGTTATCAAATGGAACAAAACATGTATTTTTAAAACTCGGTGATTTGGGTCATTCTCTTGCTATCAAAACCATTTACTATGTTATTCTTGAAATTTATAAAGTTGATATTTTCGACCGACGGTTCTTGGTGAAAAATCATGTTAAATTGTTATAAATGAAACGTTTATTTAGTACTTCCACTGTAACTTTATTGATCGCGAGCCGGCTTTCAACAGTTCCGCTAAAGTGACTTTACGCTAGCCTGATGATGAGAGCGGAAGCTCTTGAAAGCCGGCTCGCGATCAATAAAGTCACAGTGGAAGTACTAAATTATTATTATTACATTTATTTATATTAAAACATTTATTTATAATAATTTAGTACTTCCACTGTAGCTTTATTGATCGCGAGCCGGCTTTCAACAGCTTCCGCTAAAGTGACTTTACGCTAGCCTGATGATGTGAGCAGAAGCTCTTGAAAGCCGGCTCGCGATCAATAAAGTCAAAGTGGAAGTACTAAATAGGTGTTTTATTTAAAATAGCCTAAAATGAATAGTTAAAAATGAATTGTTCATTAAATATAGTCAGTGAGAATAAAAAATGTAAGCATAATAATAACAACCAAACTTGGAATGCGAAGATATTATTTTCGTCATGGTATAAATATTAATCAGCTATAAAAGAACAATTTGAATTTCGCTTCCGAATTCAATTTACCATCGAGACATAATTAATACGATTTATTTCTGTTATAATTATTCAAATTACGAACCATAAACAAACATAGTAATAAAAATATCAATCATTGGACCACAGACAAGAAGGTAACATACACATGTAAGCAAGCAGTGTTATTTATTCAAAACTAATTCAATATAATGCAAGTGTTTTTATAGAGAGAGGACAGGGGGGAAAATTGGGACAATTGCCCCTCCCCCGATTCATAAATAATAGGAACAACTCAAAATTAGTATTGAAGATTATAAAAATGTAGAAAATTGGAAAGTATGGAAAGTGGGAAACTGATTTACATATCTAGAAGTCCGACGTAATACAAGGTGGCTATAAAACTGTTGTACGAAAATGATGACATCATGAAATATCTCAAATGGTACGGGAGGGGTTGGATATTTTGAAACTTTAAGTATTTATTTGAATCTGTTTACAAATCGTGGTACGACCTTGGAATATGTAATGTATACTTGACTATTTTATCATCACTTTCTTCTTAAATGATAATGAATGCGTACAGTTATATGTAATCATAAAGATTTCGAGATAATTTCAATATTTGACTTCCGATAATAAATTAAATTAATTCGTACTTACGCACTGATCGATTTTGCCTCGGGGTCAAGTTCGGAAGCTTATTTTCAAATAATATACCCAGGTACATTTATCTCCGATACCTAATTACTCGTTAAAACTTTTTATTCATCATTATTATTACTTGGTATTCTTAGTAACGGGCACTTTATTTCAATACTTGATAGTGAGTTTTATCCATTGAAATATGAATTCTAAGGATGCCTTACTATGATAATAAATTGAAGATCAAACATACCAAAACAAAATAATCCAATTATTAAGAAGCGTCACAGTGTATTGAAGAAACCTTTCCAAAATTGATTATTGTATTATTCACTGCATATACCTAAATAGGAGAAAACAACAATTTATTGGATTAATTTCATGTAATATCATTGGATAATCACTGACTGTCATTTCATGACAGCTCCAAAACAAAAGAGAATCGGTACCGTTCCGTTACCATGGTAACACATACATCTAGTGATGTTGCGTCTACTGAAATAAATCTATGGTTCTATTTGATACTTACCATCATGAAGTGGCAATACGAAATTTATTTAATGATATTATTATATTTACACTTAATTTATGTCTATGGCATATACAACTTGAGAGGTAGTCATTTATATTATGATTGATTGAATTAAGTATATGTTTTCACTTAGTTCTAAATTTGAAATACTGATGTACCTACTTATTTAATGAATAGGTAAGAGATTTATTGCTAAATATCTTAAAGACAAATCTAAATACACACATGACGTTTCGTCAGTTTTTTATCTTCACTGTTTACGAAATAAATAAAACAATTTTTTTATTCTAAATGCTATATATATTTGTTTATTTGACGAGAGATGCGTCTTTCGTCTTGTTAAGTTAAGATATTGTCAGATTGACAATGTCCTGACAATGAATAAATTCACTGTTTACTCCAATTTTTGTAGTACCTACTCAATAAATAAAACGGTGGTGTAGATATAGATTACTATATTAAAAATGAGAGAAATCGAACTTTGTTCTAAAAGAATAGCAATTTATCTTTTAATTCAGTCCTCATGCTAAAAATAGGGACCACCACGAATCAGCTAAGTGTTAGGCTCCTCTGTGCTCTGTCCTACATCTGCCTGTAAGACTCACCGCATGGGACCTCCTGCAAGTAAGAAATTAATTGATTTCAAAACAAAATATTATCGAAATTCCAATCACATTATTTCAATATCTTCTTTATATACATAATTATTAATATATAAGTGATTGCAATTTTTTATATGAATTTACAAATGTACATAATAAAAATGATTTAGAATCAATACAAATTCTTATGTTACGTATGCTATACCATAAATCAATATTACATAATTATATCGTAAACATTTATCACCTTATATATTATAATAATATTTGTTCACATCTTGCAGCATAATAGACATTATGTATAATAAAACAGATTTGCAAATAAGTGTTCATATTGTGACCGATAAATTAATTATCAAGTCACTGACATGAAAACGCTAATATAAATTAGAATTAATTATTTATTTGTCATTAACAATATTATGATATTAAAATTTGTCAGTTCAAACTCGTATAATATCATGAAAGTAGAAAAGTGAATGTTGATTTATTATTTTGATTCATGTTTAGGTACATTTCTAAGAATGTTTGGATCTAGCAGACAATAATATAATGTTTAAGTTTAGATCAATACTTTAAAGTAATTGATTTGTATTATTGTACCTATATGAATTCAATAGGTTAACCCCTTGAAATGGTCATGGATCATAAAGAGACGCCATATATAAAATGTCTATATTATTATTTACGATATACTTTTCACAAACATAGGACCTATCGCTTTTAATATTTTAGGTGAAGTAAATCTCTCATCCCTTACGGCATCTCCCACAAGTGGGGTAGCCAGTGAACAAACTCCATGTAATAAACTTGCAAGTTATCTTTACAGTACTAATAAAAATTAAGACATTCAGGATGGGTGGTAAACATCATCGCGGGAATTGAAAATATTAAGGCTTAAAACGTGGTGTTTTATACAAATACCTGCCTGTTGCAGAACACTCGAAAACTTACAGAGAAGAGCTGAAGGCTTATTCTTTACCGGGGACTCCTCGGGAAAAAAATTGTAAATTATTTAGTATAAATCTCTGGGAGTTTTTTTCATGGTCGAGTACTTAGCAATTAATTGAAATACAACTGGTCTTTTATAATAATTATCTTCAGGTTTAATTAGTATCCAAGCAAGTTTTCTATATACATATTCTGATTTTCAGAATGATAATCAAAAAATATTTTTTTACAAGATTTTTTTATCAGATGTGTATCTATTTATTTATTTATTTTATTTTATGGTACTTAAATTCACGGCAAAAGCCTAAATTTGGTTTTAAAATACATTATACATAACATTTATAAATACAACAGTGACAATTGTAACAAAATTATATGTCATTAAATATAAGAAAACCAAATGACCAAACGGCAAACAGAGAACCAAATTGTATGTGGTTCATGCAATGTGAGACAACATTAATAACATGATATACATTTTTATTTATCAATCTATAAATAAAAATGTCTATGTATTTTTCATGAGTGATTATATTTTCATAAATTGTTCATGAATAGAACGTACTTTTACAAGTTTCCATTTTTAATTTTATATATAAAATTTCTTACATTCATACATGACCACGGAACAATTGTGCGACAATCAAAGGTGTTATGGCGACATTCATTACGATAATTACGAAGAGTCTAAACATTATTAGATGTTATATATCTACTCTAGACAAGTTTTCTATATAAATAGTAAGAATAATTATTAAATTGCATGGTTTAATTTTAATTAAATACCATGTATTATGTTGCATTTAAGTAATTAAGTTTTCTATACATGTGCCAGTCTTAGGATATTTATTTTTTATACACTCCATACATTTTTTGAAATAAATAATGAAAGATGTTTAGCAGATATTTTTCAAATAAAAAAATATGTCGAATAATTATCGATTCAAGCTTTAGTCTTGTGATGTGCATAAATTTGTAACTGTGGTATATGGTTCAATTGAATTTAATTATATTTGAATTGCTAGTTGTAGTTGCCTAGTCGGTTATTTAAAGGAAAATTGTTTTTATTTGTAAAAAATTTCAAGAAGATTAAATAATCAAAAATTATTGTAAACATATTTCTTCTTCCCATGCCATCTCAGGTTAACCCAACGTCAGGAAACATTTGAACGAATTCTTTTCTGGCAACAGCAGGGCTTTAAAGCTCCTTCACTTGTTAAGTATTTCTCCAGTAAAAATGTTTAAAATCCATAACTATCCTTCTTAAAACTTCCCAACTTTCGTTGATCTTGCCTATAAAAAATATAACCGATATATAGAACTTAATAAATAGAAGCAATTGTTTTTAGTAATCGTGTTGCATTATCTTTGCGTGAAATAAAGTAATTTACTCAATTACTTAGATAAATTAAATATAATAATTGTTAACTGGGCACTTCGTAATTGCAAAAAACTCTCATTTTCTTAGAGAAAGAAGTACACATATGTAGAAATCACACATGGTTTATAACCTTCATTATTAAACTAATTAAGATCAAGTACTTAAGTAAAAGTGATCATTTTTTATTCACAGATAATTATGAAAAAAAAATATATGAAGATTATTGAATCACTTATGAGTGAATTGAAATGACCAAAGGTTTTGATAATCGTAAAAGTTTTTGTGAAAAACTTTTCATACCTACTTACTTATCGATAAAAAGTTTTTTTTTTGTAAGTTGCTTTTCATACAAAAGCAATGGCGTACCTAATAATTGACAAATTTTATTGTTTTTGATTGGAGGTTAATGAATTTAAATTAATACACTTAAAATATTTAATGGTTGTGTTACACATTTTTTTTTATTTTACACGAGTGTTTAAATGAAATTTTATCAAAATCAGTTATTTTAGAAGGATTAACTATGTAACAGTTACGAGACATTTTGAATGTTTTTAAAGTATTCTACAATGCACATCCGTTACTTGATTATTTAAATCGCGATCGATTTCGGTAAACCTATACCATTGACGAGCGATATAATACTGACTAATATTTTTGTTAAAACATCTATAAAAACAAAATAATTGAAAACAATATTATTATAAAGTATTATATCGCTCGTCAATGGTATAGGTTTACCGAAATCGATCGCGATTTAAATAATCAAGTAACGGATATGCATTGTAGAATACTTAAAAAAACATTCAAAATGAAATTATATCACCTATTAAAAAGTACTTAAAAATAAATGATCCAAAAATCAACGCATTTTAACGATATTAAATCTGTGTAACTACATCTAAACTATAATTTTTTTAAATTTGTATTCCGAAGTGTATATTATCACTTAACTTTTTAATTGAATTACTATCAAAAGTCACGTTCAAAATTAATTATAACTTTTCCTTAGAAGAAAATACATACAACATTAAAAAACAAAGTCGTTAATGAAATGAGCTTAAACATAATTACATATATTAGTAAACAGTTAAATATATTATTAACACTTTTATCGATTCTTATAAAACTATTTACATAATAATCAGTTAATATAAAACTATTAGAATATCTAATCCAATATCTAATACAATACTATGGTTTAGCACGTCTAAATATTAGCACCTTAATATTTGAAGTTTGTTTAAATTGTACATTTTTATTGTTTTATATTCGTCGGTTGCCTGGGGGTAGGTCTCTGCCTTGTGAACAAGAGGTCCGCGGTTCGATCCCAGGTCTCGGCAAACTCCCCTTTCACGACACAAGCTTTTAGCTTACTGTGAAAGGTGTGTAAGGTTGTATTTGGGTTTATAACAAAACCCAGATATATCTTTTTTTTTTAAATAAAAAAAAATATGTTCGTTTTGATTTATCATTTTTTATTTTGTTTTCAATTTAGTGACAAAAAGATTATAGGTGTGCCTCTATAATTTTTGCAACATGGAAAAGTCGTGATTGTGTAGTCATAAACAATCTTTAAATCATCATCTGTAATTTTTAAATTGCAATATTTTAGTTTGATATATTATCTTTCTAGAAGGTATCGAAGAGAGAGTAGATTACATACAAATTTGGAGTAAAAAGGGTAGAGGTATGACCGGAAATTTAACAAGAGACTCAATATAGTTTAAACCTTAAACTTACGAGGGAGCATTATTTATTATAATTATAATTTTTTTGAAATTTCAATTAATGTACATAGCTATAATTTTGTGCCTTAATTAAGATAAAGATTTAAATATTATTTTTTTAATAACCTGGTGATATTTCCCATGTTGAAATTTTACGATTTTTGTTTGAAAAATGTGTGATCCTGAAATTTTATTGATAATTTTTTTCTTTTTGGTATAATTTCAAAACGAAAATATTAAAAAACTTAGAATTTTAAGTAATTACTGCTTACTGTGAAAGGTGTGTAAGGTTGTATTTGGGTTTATAACAAAACCCAGATATATCTTTTTTTTTTAAATAAAAAAAAATATGTTCGTTTTGATTTATCATTTTTTATTTTGTTTTCAATTTAGTGACAAAAAGATTATAGGTGTGCCTCTATAATTTTTGCAACATGGAAAAGTCGTGATTGTGTAGTCATAAACAATCTTTAAATCATCATCTGTAATTTTTAAATTGCAATATTTTAGTTTGATATATTATCTTTCTAGAAGGTATCGAAGAGAGAGTAGATTACATACAAATTTGGAGTAAAAAGGGTAGAGGTATGACCGGAAATTTAACAAGAGACTCAATATAGTTTAAACCTTAAACTTACGAGGGAGCATTATTTATTATAATTATAATTTTTTTGAAATTTCAATTAATGTACATAGCTATAATTTTGTGCCTTAATTAAGATAAAGATTTAAATATTATTTTTTTAATAACCTGGTGATATTTCCCATGTTGAAATTTTACGATTTTTGTTTGAAAAATGTGTGATCCTGAAATTTTATTGATAATTTTTTTCTTTTTGGTATAATTTCAAAACGAAAATATTAAAAAACTTAGAATTTTAAGTAATTACTCATCTTACAATATTTTTAATATTTATTTTGTCATTAATTCTTTCTATGTATAAAGAAAACTGTCAACCAAATTTTTCCCCCTCGAAATACATATTGTAAATAAATACATGTTACCTTATTGTATTTAAAGTTAGATTATTTGCTTATATTATTTTTATTTGCATAGTATTTGTTGATTGAGTACTAATGTAGTTATGCAGGATTTTTATTCTTTATTGATCGATTTAATTTTTTTGTAATTGAAGAATGTATAATTTTCTTGTTCAAATTGAACTTCAAAAAGGCGTAAGACGTATATATCATGAATGAATAAAAAAATAAAGAATTATTCTACTTTGACAAAAAATGTTGAAAATTTAAAATTTCTTGTAGAAATCTTACGTTCTTGTAAGGGTTAAACGTCATTCACGATATTATTATATTAAACTTAGTGTGATTATTATTACAGAGATTACGTTACACAACGCGGCTTTATTATAAAGTTTATTGATCCTATATCGTGATCTGTTATAACGTGGACATCGATCAAAGGAGAAAAAACAATAATATGTCAAAGTAGTCGAACATATTGTTATTATTTGCCGATGGGGTTAGTAGATAAATTGTAGCATTTGGTTCATATTATACTTTCACTACAATTTTTGCAATGTGATTCCTAAACTTTAACTGAGGTACTTTTTAATTCGGTAAAAATTATGTATTTTTTTATGACGGAAATTATTTATTTCTTATTTATTGATTTTTTCTTTACTGTACATTGATTACAAACAATTACATAAAAGGTAAACATTCAAGTTAGATGCAAACAATATACAGAAAAAGAAGAAAACAATCAATACAAGAATTTTATGTATTTTTTATGAAATTATTTATTTGACATACAAACCTTATATATCTTGTTAAATATATATATTTTATAAAAAAACACTGAACAGTGTTTTTTTTTATATTAAAATTAAAAATATTTATCAATTAAAATGGAATTACATAATATTTCAAAACATATACATCTATATATATATATATATGGACAATTTGTAAAGCGCCGTTTACTCATAACATGACAATTTTAATGTTTTCGGCACTATTTAAATTTGTTTACTATCTATCTTCTTTTCAAGTTACGATATGTATTAAAATGCATGTTTCTAAAGCGTCACTTATGACTCTTAAATGCGCCCTTGAGGTGGTGGTATTAAAAAAGGTTAATTTAAATATAAATTGTATAGATCATAATTATATATATTGTAAAAAAGATTATATTAAATAATTTTCACAGTTTTAGAACAACTTAGAACAGGAATCTTTTACGTATTGAAAGATGATAAATCTGCTCTCATTTGATAAAAAAAAAAACCTTGTCGTAACGTATGTAGCCAAATTATGTAAGCAAGCTTATAATAATAATAATTGTCTTGATTAATGACTTAAGTTAGCAATTTTTGGTCAATTAAATAATATGAATAGGTTATATTATGCAGTTATTTTGTGTGAATACTTTCTCACGGGGTTTGTGAATTTCTATAATGGGGTGTTCACATTTGGCGAATATCGCCAGCCGAATTTCAAAATATAACGCCAGGCGAAAAAACAAAATTCGCCGTACGCCCATTGATCGTCACACCTGTTCACACAAGTCCACCGATATAGAAACGATCTGTCAGATGCGCTTTGATTTTGACACTGTTTTCAAAATGGCGTCGAAATGGAGATCGCGAAGTGTTTATTTTTAGTCGAAAATGTTAAAGTAGAGGTTATAAGGCGCCTTTTAATTAAGGAAACAAACGCCACAAACCAACAAAAAGATAACAGCTGTCACGAAGCGGGAAACATTATAAAATTCATAGGTTATAAAGCTTTTACCATAGATACAAACGCCGCGCATATCTGCGCATGTGCAAATCGTTCAATCGGCCGAGAAAGTTGGAAGGTGGTCAACTCGAGACGATATCGTTTCTACTGGTTTTTATCGTTTCAGACTAGCTGTCATTTCGTTCACACGGTTCAAATGGCTGGCGATATTTTGGTGCCTGGCGATATTCGCCAAAGTGAGAACACCACATTACAGTAACCCTTGATATTTCGCTCGATACAAAAACAAGTTAGACAGTGTTGCAATTTAAAGATTTGATACATCGTCGTATTTAATATTACAAAGATAAATTTGGGTTTAAAATAATATGGCAAAGATATTTTAAAACTTACATACCTATTGTAGGTATGAAATTAATTGTTTTTTACGAAACGTTGAGGTGAAATGATGGCAACTGGTAAATTTGAGGTGAATAACTCGTCAATTTAAAATTAAAAATCAAACTACATTAGATCACTGATAATTAATTATAAATTCATAAATAAGTTAGTTTATTTATAAGTAAGCTTTTAAGGAATTCATTTTTTAATATTGTTCCATTAACTACTACAATAAGATTAAAATGGTAGTAGAGTAAAATTAATTATTGCCTACTTTAAACTTCCTGCTTTGACATCTGAGATATTGTCATCAGATATTCAATACAAGATTAATATGTAGTATCTATGTTCTTGTACCAAATATAAAAAAAATGAAAGTACTAGCCCCTATGTGATATAATTAGTCTGGCTTGTAATCGATTACATAAACTTAAACTAACATGATATATTAGAAAAGTAAAATCAATAATAAGTAATAAAAAGTCATATATAAAAAACCGTCTAGAATCAATTCATAATGAAATGATTTATATTCTTATTGTATTAAATCTAATCCGTATTAAGGTGGTGTTCCGGTCGTGACAAGCTCGGTTAAAAAGCTGTTGTTATTTAGATAAGGCGACTAACTAACAGTAGACAGGTCGTTTTACCACAAATGGAAGTTATTAATCACGAACTTTCAACCTGGCTTTGCACAATAATTACCTTCAACAGTGTCTTAATAAGCAATCAAATTTTCGTGCTTTTAACTTTCGTTGGCCTAATAATGTGCATAGAGTTTTTCAATCTTGCAATGTGATTTTTTCATACTCACCAGTGCCAATATGGCCAAAATTATTTATTAGAAAATAATTACACCTTAATACCATTATTATCGACAGTTCAAACGTCATGATTTCCTGTAATTTAAAAATTGCAATTTATTTTTGCGGCATATTTTTAAGCAAATACAAACTTAGGACGTAAAAATCAAGATAAAAACATACATTTCCGTGCTCATTATGTTAACTATTTAATATTAATGATAATATGTTCATATCTAGAATTTAGACATAACTACATATGTAGTCTCATTAAAATTGTTATATTTCTGTGAATAACCGAGATATCCGGTTGCTATGTTTTTTTTACCAGACTTGTGTTAATTTTTCTTCCATTTTCCTTTTTTTTTTAAAAAAAAGATATATCTGGGTTTAGTTATAAACCCAAATACAACCTTATACACCTTTCACACTAAGCTAAAAGCTTGTGCCGTGAAAGGGGAGTTTGCCGGCACCTGGGATCGAACCACGGACCCCTTGTTCTGAAGGCCGAGACTCTACCCCCAGGCTACCGACGAACTTAGTTTAGATGCTCACAGAGAACATAAATTATGAACATATACGTGTATATTCTCGAACTGTCTCAATTATTTATGCATGTGGGGATACTAAAACAGATAATATAATAACATAATGCTATATTAAATATATATCTACTGACCTATACAGAGATTATTACAATAATTGTATCTAATGTAGGTATAATGAGAGCAGGTATTATTTAACAGGCAGTCGACTGAAATGAGAAAGTGGTAAAGCTTTCAATGAAAGTAAAATATTGTTATTTTGACAACACGGGTTTATATATTATTATTGCTATTACATTTTAAACGTGTTGACATAATAAAAGCTCTTTGTTAATAAAACTTTACAATATCATAATTCAATATGAAATGGCTGCAGCGATACCTATGCTAATTGGAATAGATAGTACAAATAATAAAATCAAAAATATATTGCCTGCAATCGAATGATAATAATGCAATGATTGTTTGGTCAGGATTAGTGATATAAAACTTTAATTAAATAATTCGTCGGAAGACAGTTTTATAACTGTGTCATGTTTTATCTTTGTTTTGTTAGTATTGACAGGGTGAAAGCTTCCAAACTTTTTTTAGTTTCTCCTTGCATGAAATACAAATAACAAGTAAATACCATTATATCGGTTCTAATATTGGAATCGTGACAGTCATACTATTTCTTTCCTTTTTTCTCTATCTTAGTATCATATCGTAAATGGAAGCCAGAATTTATTGACTTAATACTTCGAAATGTGCTTGTTCGTTTGCTCAAGACAACCAAATATCACATAAATGATCATAGTTTGATGATTTTAAAAAAAAATATTTAAAAAAATAACATTTGGTTTTTTCAATATAAAACCCAAATAGAACCTTATACACTTTTTACAGTAAGTTATAAGCTTGTGTCGTGAAAAAGGAGTTTGCCAGCACCTGGGATCGAACCGCGAAATTTATATACAATAAAATCAATTTGACGTTTTTGAGATTCTAGCAGGGCCCGACCAAGTTAAAATAATAATATGCCGCCTTTTACAATGCCATCTTCTAAGCCTGTTGTTCCAATTCCCCCAATTATTTTTAATGAATTTTATAAGTGAGAAGCTTTTTATTTGTTTCAGATTCCAAAATAATTTGATTATTTTCCTGACTTAAAAAAATCTAATCCCCGTCGCAAGATTTTCGACTGTATATAGGAATTTGAAATATTTCACAATCTCTTCGGTTTTGTTTAGAAATATTTTTACGTTCACGTTTGAACGCCTTCATTATTCGCCACTAAGCTTTTGCCTGGGTCGCACCTCCCTCTAGACCGGACTCTGGATACTAGATTTATATTGAGCTCTAAAACAACATCGGGAATAGCTCTCCTGGACTCTTTACCAGCTAAGTCTTTTATTACACACAATTAAGTTAATTGTGAAATAATGTTAAAATATATCCGACTTTTTTCCAATAAATTTCGGTTTTCAGGGCGTGAGAAGTTAAAGTTGATTTTTATCATCAATGCCTCCACGACACGTTTCACGAAAGTCGTGAACTTGTGCAAATTTAATAATAAATAAATAAATAATAATATGTTGGATTTCTTAAATTAATATAGAAAGTAATACAAATAGTCATACCATGTGGTTAAGATATTTGCGATTAAATTAAGAAATAATAATTATATAATAATAACATGTAGGTATGCAAATTTACTAGACAAAGATATATGTAAGATATAATAATTTATTGTTTTTTATATACTGTGTTAATGCTGCGATATCAATCTGTCAGGGTTTTATTATTTTTATTAAAAGCAACTGCGAACTTTCGATCACGCCGCAATGTTTATCTTGAACCGCAGTACGAGTGCGGGTATCATAATAAATTATTACAATAATACTTGTAATATCATTAAAGTCTTAATATATTGAACATGCGTGCACATTTGACCAACACGTAAATAATTTCTATTCTATACATGTGTATCTATCTTATATAACTCAATTAAGTAAATAGTTATAAGATAACTGCATAAAAACTTAAAAGTTTGTCACTCACCCTGAATGCTTTATCTTTAGTATAGATTGGGATGTTTATATGAAATTAAATAACGTCTGTAAATGAAATTAAATAAGGAACAAAAGTTGGACAAGAATCAGATAGAATAAACAGAAGTATGTAACATCAATAATTCTTTATGTTTCATGCGTCCGACAGCACGAACAGTTTGGGAATTATTACAAGAAGTTGAAAATGTTCACACACATTGCATTGCTTTATGACTACGGTTCTTGAATAACTAACTAAATACCTACATACATAATAATGATTCATCATACGTGCGTAAATAACTAAGATTATTATTTACTGAGGCTCTCCTTAAACTGAGATATGTAAAATATTCTCACGTGCCTCTTCCTTCATACTGTACTTATTATACTTGGAATAACAACTCATAGATGCAAGTCTCATTATGTATTATGTTACATCAGGACTTCCTTATTTGTATTTGTATACATTTTAATGTTTTTATTTTTGTAGCTTTATAGACACGATTAATAATTACACAGCAATGCACAAAGTCATGACAATAATTTCATGTTATAAATAAATAATAAAAAGTAATTATTTGTAATACACATGTTTGAGTATTGTACCTTTCATTACATTCGCAGTACTTACTTTTATACTTACAAAGTTTAACTTTGTTATAATGTGTATAAAGTAATTAGTATTTATTGCATTTCATGGGAATCATAGGTTAAGAAACATAGCTACCATTTACATATTGAATTTAATATATAATTTAATTCGTTTTTATGTAAGTACATATGGTATTAGTAATTTTTACTATTTATTTACTAAATCTATTGAGAGTATTTCTAGAAAATCACATTGTATCTATAAGTATCTTTTTCTCTGTGTACCATGTCAAATCCACCAATTTAAGCACTCATTGTGTTATATGTTACTTGAAAAAACTCCTCGATTCCCTGAATTCCTGGCCACTCTCTAATAGTTCTCAGCCAGAATATTTTGTATATTTTGTACAAACTTTACTTATCATTTAGTAAGTCGTGTGCCAAATAAGGCTTTAGTATTTAATTTATTTTCAAAGTATGCATTACAGATAATTTCAAAGCGACCCTAAAAATCCTTCTTCATACAAAATAAATAAGTATGGAAATGTGATTGATGTAGGTATACTTGAATATTTTCTTTATAGGTAATATTGATAACTTTTCTTTGAATGAAGCTGGGTATAAATGCTGTTTTAATAACTTGTCCATTATGTGACTATAAGTAAATTAACTTATCAGAGTTCACTTTCTATATCGGCTAAGCGCATCAACAGTTCAATGTATTAGATATAACCCCCCCAGTTGTGATGAATAATCATACTTATCTTATTTTCAAGTTTCGTGAAATAACATGGTTAAGAATCGAGTTACATATATAATATGTGTACCCCATTTGTGGGGCATGCCGTGATGGTATATTAATAGTAGAAGACTTGAGTTATGTTTCATCATTTTTGGGATATCTTTGGTAAATTTAACTAGAAATCATTAAGAAAATCTATCGTCACTCATAAACTTTATTTTGAAAAGTATCAAAGATTTCAATAAAAACAAAGCTTTCTTTTTATTTATGTGAATATATGAAGTGTAAATTCTGAAACAATTCTGCAACGATTCAGAATCACCTCTTCATACCAATATTTTTATTTCATATTTCGTTGTCTTATATTATTAGTATGTGGAATCGCCAACCGGTACCATTGAGACATAGTCAGACTGTCACCAGCTTCAGAAGCAAATTAAAAACTGAACTCTTCACTGGCGTCCTTGAGACGGACTAGGGACTGTTAAACGGCGTCAAAAGAAAATTATCCAAAATCATCATCATCATTAGTAAAAATACGTCGAACGCTCAGGCAATCAGGAACTTTGTGGATGGAAGAACAGCTTTCGTTTTTACCAAGAATCATTGAATTATAATACATATATTATCACGCAGCAAGCAGCAAGTATAATGAGGAGCAATGCATGTATGTTGCCATACTGATATAATAATCAAAATAAATCATAGATAATGATCATACAAGCTTGTATTAATGAACAATATCATAATTTATTTTATCTATCAAGAGCTTTCATATAATATTTCTTCATCTAAACTTAACTGTGTCTGTGTATCTCTCATAATGAACTATTATGTTATTTCATTTCATTTCATTCAAACGTAGGCTAACTGAGATGTACGTAGATTGTATCAACGCAGGTAATGCAAATTACATTCTGAGCGAAATGCATCGGTTAATAATTATTGGAGAACTAGTTGATTCACATGGTAAGCTGCGAAGATGCTCACCGATATCAATTATTACGTTCTCACTTCTACATACTTATAACATTTTTTGTTGTCATCTATGGATTAATTTATTTTACCAGGCTAGTACACTATTTACTTGACGTGTTAGATGAATTCTTTTTACTAAGACAACCATCTTATAATATTTTAAGGGTTCTGTTTTGCACACAGAACTCATAGTCTGATAAACATATCTTAAGTTTATTATACACAATTATCATTTTTCATTTATTTATCTATTTATTCATTCTTTACTGTACATTGAATATAATATATACAATTTTATAGAAAAGTGCATTCAAATAAAATATACCTAATCAATATACGGAGGACGAGTTTATCGCAATCGTGTGATCTCTTTCAAGTAACCCAAATTTTATGTGACTATATCTATTACTCTTTTAAACATGTATATATATAAAAAACGAGATATATCTATTATTCTTTTTAAGATATTATTTGAAAAACTAGATCTGCAATTTGTCTGCGATGTATATCTCTCTACCTGTTACGTCTCTTCATAATTCCGTAATATTATGAAGTGGAGATAACGACACGGCAGAGTTTAAACTATAATGACATGTCAGTTCTGTCAGACTAACTATGAAATAACAAATAGTTTCACTTTAAATTTATATCTTTTAATGTACATAGATACTGACTATCCGTACTCAGTATGTAACTGCATGTCCGTATCATAACAATTTAATATAAAGGTACCTGTAGACCTATTACTATTATCTCCTTTATAATATATTCGTATAAACAGCTGACACTTGAGAATGTTGTTATTTAGCCGCCTTCCGTCGTATAGTTTTGCTATAGTTTTTCTGTCAGAATATTATAATCAAAGAAATATAGAGTGATTGAATATATATTAATTCTATTCGTATTAGAAAATCATGCATTTTCTTTGCCTCTTGTCGGACATAGTAAGAGATATCAATTCTTCTTCAACAGTCAATTTTATTCATCTACTTAGAACATGGCAAGAGGGTAAATTATATCATGTAAGATTATCCTGTAATATTGCAACAGTTCCTCGGGTAAGGCGAGACTAAAATATTACAGTATCTACCAACATACCAACATAAAACACACTGTAGTCACTTGTTTGTTCCTAAGCTACCTGAGGCCTGAGTCAACAACACACTTTCGTCTCACGTTCCCGCTCCGTTAGCGTTCGGGTGCAGACGATGGTGCGCCAAAGTGTTGATTTTCGTAACTATTGTGTATCTTAGCAACGAAATTGACACTTGCTTGCAACATCGTCTGCACCCGAACGCTAACGGAGCGGGAACGTGAGACGAAAGTGTGTTGTTGACTCAGGCCTCAGAGGCCTGAGTCAACAACACACTATCGCGTCACGTTCCCGCTCCGCTAGCGTTCGGGTGCAGACGATGGTGCGCCAAAGTGTTAATTTTCGTAACTATTGTGTATCTTAGCAACGAAATTGACACTTGCTTGCAACATCGTCTGCACCCGAACGCTAACGGAGCGGGAACGTGAGACGAAAGTGTGTTGTTGACTCAGGCCTCTGTTCCTATCATTACTTCGTACCGAGATTAACTCCGGTCACCTTTGCATTCCGCAATATTGACGTGAATATTATTATCATTGGTCTGTACTTAATAAATAACATTATGTTATTTATGTCCATTGCAATAATATTGTACTGAAGGTATATATTGTAATAAATTAATAATATCCGCCTAGTCAACATTGGTTTTGTTAACATATTATTATTAATATTATTTGCATTGGTTGTTTTACTTTGACTATACCAAAGAACACATACATTATAATTTAATATCATTTCCTACCAGCAAGACACACAGATCATGAGGATATCTTTATAGATTAGAAAGCATATTAGTTTAAAGGAACATTTAGTTTGAAACACAATTCAAGAAAAAAATAGGGTTAATTGGAAGATATAGTGATAAAACGTTACAAAGTAACAAGAAATAACTTCAATTGTCCATTATCAGTACACATAAGTAATAAATTAACGATATCAGATTTACATTTTAGATTTATTGTCAGCAAATACATTAGCATAATCATTTATTAGATCATCCAGTCTGTTGAGTTGGTTCAACAGAAAATTTAATGCATAGTTATTTCTGGTGCAAGGCTTCCGAAATGTTACAAATTATTTGATTTTTCTGACAGGAATTGATTTAACTAATTCAATCACTTTGGCAGAATCGATTGTTCCATTAACATAACATAACACGTATAGACAATTCACACAGATCGAGCTAGTCCCAAACTAAGATATGAATCTTGTATTATGGGTACTAACACGACGATACACATATACAATGCACTAAACACATATACATGTAACACCCAGACCCAGGACAATCTGAAAAAGGTCATTCTTCATTTTGCCCTGGCCGGGAATCGAACCCGGGACCTCGTGACTCAAAGGCAAGTGCGTTAGCCTCCACGCCACACCGGTCGTCCATTGCATAATTTCTTTTTTAGATCAACAACATAAAAATTAGTGAAAGCACCTAGAAGTGCTATGATAGAACACATTTAATTTGGGTTGATAAATGATGAACGCACAACGCAAACACCTTCAGTTATAACTGACAGCACTTTTGACTTAAGGCTTATATCACACATGCTTAAAATTATTTTCATCAGTTGTCATTTCATCATATCAGATCTCGTTTCTTTTCTTCACACCATCAATCTAGGTGGTCATTATTGTAATGTTAAAAACGAAATGACAGTTGAAAATAAACGATTGTTACGTGAATTTATTACACTATACATGTTATAGGTATTTTATCACTTTTGTCTTATTACATATTATGTATGATCTTTTTTACAGTTGTCAGTTCATTTGATCAGTTTTCACTTTTATTATATTATCCTTATGAACAAAACTGCAATATAACATAATATTTCAAGATCTTCATTTAAAATAAGTAAACCTATAGTTTTATTTACTAATTTGAAAGTATACATGTTTATGTTGTAATAGATGCAGTACTTTTTAAAATGACAGTGTGCTGATCGCACGATAAGACGAGAGGATTGCAAGTGAACTCCAAGAATTCTGGAATGGAAACTAAAGACAAAAGAAGTATAGGAAAATCTCAAAAAAGGCGTGAAGATGCCCTTTTGCCAAAACAAAACATTTACAACAGTGTTTCAACTTTCCTTTTAAATTTTTCAGCGTACGTTATGTGGAATATGTCTATATTCTGGGCAATATTGTTAAACAATCGAATATCCTATTGCTGACTCCGCAAGAAGTCCATAATATGCACAGTGAGAATGAATTCCATGATATGTACGGTTATAAAAAGGGTGATGGGTTATAGCAGGAAATGTAAATAGCTGGTGGAATATGATACGAAATGTGTGAACATATGTTATGCTCTATTTAAACCTAATAGTGTCAACCCGCAGGCTGAGAAAATTAGTGTCAGATATGGTATCGGAAAACGATTAGCTTGTATGAACATTGAACATACGAGTACGGTGATAATAATATAAACAACCCAAACAAAACTCGCTAAACATGCTCCAAGCTACCGTTTTACATGAATATTTTAATTTCACGCATACAGTTACATATAGTGATAAGTATCTTCTTACTTATAATTACCTTAGAGTTATATTATATGTTTTACATATGCGTGATACAGTATGCAAATACATAGGAATATGTGATTTATTATGTGTAATAAAATATTTTACCTTTTCTTTAAATTGCTTGTAAATACTAAAAAGCAACATTGATGAAACATTATACGTATGATGATGGGTTATAGTAGGACACATTAAATATTATATTATGTTAAAGGAAGTTTAATCTTGTGTCTTATCTCATATAAAAGTACGAGTATATTGTATAGAAACCATTTATCGATCTTGTTTTTGTCAATGTAGATGAACCACAAACATAAAGTTAAATAAAATTATGTGTTTCATTATTTACATAATAAATGTTTATACTATTATAAAATGTACATTTTTTATCTTTATTATCTATCTATCCATCCCATCACGTTATCTGTCACAAGTGGGGTAGCCAACGAACCAAGTGCTTGTTATAAACAGGCATGTCATCCTTTCCGTGCCAATAAGAGTTAATACACTAAGGAGGATGATAAATGTGAGAATTTTAAAAAATGTATCAAAATAAAAACACTGTTCATTTTTTTTAACAATTATATTCAAAATTACAATTAATTTATTTCCTCAAATAAGCGTGTGCAATCCAATACAGTTTAAATATGCATAATTATGGCAATACAATTAATTCCATTTTGCCACCTCACTAGGCCTGTGTCGAGGCGGACAGTACAATCAGTGGTATTATTATGTTCGAGTGCTTTCTTAAGCTTGCTTGCCATTTGAAATTCTTAATATGTTTTTTCACAATGTAAACGCTCAAACTCTCGAAAGATATTAAATATCTTAAAACGTGATGTTTTACGAATACCTCCCACTTAGGAATACGAGGCCTATCTTCACCTGGGACTCCACATAATCTACAAAAATTAAATTATATATGTGTTTCTACATTATGTTTCAACGAATTAAAATACTGCCATATTATTAAAGTATTCGGTATAAAACGAAACACAAAGTTTAAGTAAATTGTCTAATTTGTAAGTACCTATTAATAAGTATTTAATTTTAATTGTCTTTTGTGTTACATGGTATCTGACAACTAACACTTAACTGTCATTGTTTAACAACAGCTGTATTGACCATGGGAATCAGAATAGAATTTATTAGGTATTATTTGAATGTATTTTGTTCACTCGCTTTTTGTATACAAATTGTTCATTTTGTGTTTACATTTCGTAATACAAATTGTTCATTTTGTGTTTACATTTCGTAATACAAACTATTGTTAATTGATGCTGTCATTCTTTATTATCTCAGAATGACACAAAACTTGATAATAACCAATGATAGAAACGAGTAAAGATGTTTAAACGTGAAATAATTTGAAATAAATTGTCTACAATACAAAATAATATGTTGTCTTAATTGGATATATTTTGCTATGTGAATTTTATGTCCTTTAGCATAAGATATTATTCCTAATATTTGTTTGCGTCGTAAATCAAATAATTTCCACGCAGCATTCAATTTAATTTATTGTGTTAAAAAATTGTGTCATAATATTGATATTCATTAAATATGTAATACAAAATTAATCGAGCTAGGATATTGTTCAGAATAGGTGACCCTTGGTAAAATACGGATTAATCTCTGTCTGCAAATTAATTCCTTCATTTTTTCATCAGTCTCCTCCATTATAAGCGTCTCCACGCCAATCGAAACACCAATCTCTACTATACTCTTAACCTCTACCAATCTCTACTATATCCTGAGACTCTGGTGAACTTGTCATTATTAGAACAATATATCGTAAAAGAATCCAGGCTGTAGGAAACTTTGTGAATGGAAGGACAGTCTGCATATTGCATGGTTTAAATGTAAAATTATTTGAAATAACAAAACAAATATTTTTTCACTAGATTGATTTTTATCGAGAGAAACGTCTTTCGCCTTTCAAGATAGACAATGCCCTTGAAAGACGGAAGACGTCTCTCTCAAAAGTAGAAAAACATTTGTTTATTAATTTCATTATGGAATTCCTCACCGTCTCGACGGAGTGAAAAGTAAAATTACTTATTTTAAATTTTGTAGATACCTACCTACGTTAATATGTGAATACAGTTTATATTATATTTTACGTAAATGTTGATGAATGTCATTCGTGTTGTTAGTGCATCACTAATTAAATGCATTTCAACGTAGTTATATACATATTATTATTATGTACATATAGGTATATGTATTAACTATAATAGTAAACGTAACAAGTCGTACTTTGCTCGTTTTAATTGATTGATACATAGCAATAATTACCTACGGTAAATAATACATATAATATAAATGTGTTTCATTGTAAACAGTGATTGATAATAATTATTAGAGAATCTTACTTCCTAAGAAGATAAGTTATGCATTAATGTGTAATAAATACTTTATTCTGCATATATTAAACAGCTTTCCTTTCAGTTCTTCTATACACAACAATAATGAGTTGTGAAACAGATATTTTTATCTAGCCGGATATATTTTATAAGATTTTAAGTAAGAAAAATAAATAAAGCTTTGTTGGAATCAATATAGTATACAAGCATATGTACACGAAAAATACCAAAAGCCGGTATCTGGTTGTTGATTTTCGGGTTTGCCATGTCTCGATTTGTTTAGTCGACGTTTCGGTGCACTTGCTGGCCCCATCTTCAGGATATGAAAGCCTTCAAACACATTGACCAAAAGCCGGGCTTGTTGTATATGCGATTTCTTCCAGCTAAACCGGCAGCCGAATATCTGGATATGTTTGGCATTATTACTTCTGAGCGAGATGTCTTGTATGCAGTAAAATGAACTGTTTCTTGATAAGATTTTCAAAAAGCTTCAAGTACACCGTAAAAAAATCAAATGTATGTATCTTCATCACTTCATAAAATATAATGAGTTACAATCCATTGGATTGGTCTGCAACGAGTTTTGACTTATTTCTCCACTCCTCCCTATTCTCAGCATTCTCTTCAACTCCATATATGAGCCACAGCTCATGTCCCTCTTCAGTTGGTCCATATAGGCGTCTCTCGGTCGACCTCTGCCATTTGTGCCTTCGGTCCTGCCCTCTGCGATTGCGATGAGCAGTCCTGGGTGCCTGATGTTGTGGCCAATCCAATTAGCTCGTTGTTGGCTTCATAATTTTCACTTCAGCTGTTGGCTTCATAATAAGTTGGCTTCATAATTGGCTTCATAATAATCACTTCATAATTTTGCAATAATTCCTGTCACTGCTGATCATAAACCTCCCATATATTTTCGACGTATCTCCGTCCTGGAATTTCACAACCATTAGCGATTCTTAAAATGTCATCAGATTGTCATGTAGAAGGCTTTCATTCCGCTTTTCATTTTATTTTCACGAGATTTCCATTCCATCACCCTTTTCATCCATCTCTGATCTTTCTCATCGATAAATGTAATACATAATTTATGTAGAACTCGTATATTTTACGAAAGATAACGACGCTCCGGTTCCATTAACGAACAATTCGAAATTCTTATATTCCAAGATTTGTCTCGTTCAAGTTTTCAAGCAGTATAGCGGTTTATCACAAAGCAAATATTATGTGCTACTAAAATAAATTATTCAAAATATAGATCTTTTTTGTGGGATTGAAAGAATATAAATTTCTACACCTAATAAGCCAAAAATCTAGAATATGACATTTTCTTTTGTTGTTGGTCTATGGAACTGGATCGTCGATAATTACTTTAAGGCATCCATCAGGATACTGAACTGTCTGGCTGGATAATAAAACCAAATCTGAATCACCGGATATCGGATAGTTACCAGATATTCTTTTCATATCTAATTATATCACAATTGTTGTTCCTAATGATTATTTTATTACACTCTGTTTTCTTTGTTAACAAAGTGATGAAACTTTTTTTAAACGCCTGTAATGAACAACATTAATAAAGCCTCGTTAGTTAAGTAAAAGAATAATTTATTTGATTAGGTATTTTATCAGAGATTAGTTTAGTGAAAGTATTTCGTTGTTTTTACAAAGTTTAATGAAAGGAAAAATAAGTTTTGTTATTAGTAGTCTGGTGTTTAATTCTTATTTAATCTGGAATTAAATTTCATTAATCGTATGGTATTAACTTTATAACACTTCATTTTAAATTATCAAATATTTTTTTTTTGTTATGTGTTACTGTTGAGTAAGAGTAACGGTTTCGCGGACTCCGAGTTCGCATCATCAGGTGCTGATCTATACTATATAGATCAGTATAGATCAGCACCTGATGATGCGAACTCGGAATCCGCGAAACCGGTTGTGCGTTAGTCTTACTCAACAGTAACACATAACAAAAATAATAAATATTTATTCTATTTTATTTGATAATTTGGAATTAGATTCTTTATAATTCATGAGTTAACCTTATAATTTTGAATCCAATAATTATTATGGAATCGTACAATAAACAATTGGCCCATCTATAATAATCTACGATTATTATATTTGAGTATTTTCTGGTGTTACTTTTATGATTTTTAATTTAGGTGTTTGTGGAGTCGCCGATAAAGAATAGGTTTCCAACTCTTTTTTGAAAGTTGTCTAGTCCCCTGTTTTTTACAAGTATCCGTCAAACATCGTATATTTTCAATTCAGAGATGATGTATGCCACCCAGCCATATTGTCTTAGAATTTAATTGGTAGGTACACAGAGGACACTTGCATAATATTTTACATGCGGTTTGTCTGCTGGCAACTCTACTTATGGAAAATGTCTTGATGGTACGAATGAATGCATTAAGGTATCCCAAATTACAGATAAATTGAAGATATAACAAATCTTTTTACTATGGATATAAGTACATCAATTTATCTGAAATCATAATTACATAATCAATGATAAAAAAAAAATTATACAAGTTCAGCCACTTACATAAAAAAGATTTCATAAAAAAAATTCTTACTGGAACCGGCAGTAAGATTTTTTTTATGTGTAGCTTACTAATCCAATATTGAGTGGTTTGAGCAATTGGTGGCTTCTAAGGAATTAAGTTAGCGAATTAGAAATGGAGGATAATTAAGGAATATATTTGTGTCAAGAGAAAAATTCTTTTTACTGCAAAGACACTGAATTTATCTGATATCATAATTACATCATCATTGATAAAAAAAATTGAACAAGTTCAGCAACTTACATAAAAAAGATTTCATAAAAAAGGAAACTTCCTTTTTACTGCAAAGACACCTATGGAGGTATACCTATTAATTTAAATTGAACTTTACATTTTATAGAAAAACAATCTTATAAAATAATGTTTCACACAACTACTTATCTATTCATCGTGTATTTTTTTATTATCAGATAATAAAGAAAGTATTGCAATATTTTCGCACACCAAGAGTTCCAAATACCTCAATAAATCGAAGATAATTAGCTGATATCATTATATAACGAGACTATTATGATGTAAGCGATTAAAAAAAATGTAGAAAAATAGTAATATGCTAATTTATAATAAGAAACACGCTCATATCAACAATATTATTATATAAAATAACAACTCATAATAGGTACCAGCTTCTATTGAAGTTGTGAATGATTTTAATATGGAAATGTTTCCCAGGAAGATATTGATCAAATAATTATTATAATAGATACATTCTTAACTGTATTGAATTGATTTTTAAACATATTTTTTTTTATTGAAATAGTGATTACTAAGGATACTATTTTTAAAAGTGAATGTGTGGAGTGAATGTTTTTGTGTGTACACACTTGCACAGTGAAGTGTCAAATGCTATGAGACAATTTATATTATATAATTTGGAGTCATAGCTTCGATTGAAGATCACCTGCTCCCTAATACCAGCACTATGATGCTGTCTGGGAACAAATATTCAAAATTAGTATGTAGCTATTTTTTTCCTGAAATATTTGATTTTAATTTGTACAATTATGATGATGAAAAAAATTAACAAAAAAATTAATGGGCCACGATCTATTACTATAAATGTAGAAATGTATTATATGTATTAAAGTGTTTTTATGACATATAAAAACACTATAATACATATCACATATTTACATACTATGGGTTAATTGGAAGATATCGCGCTTCTGCGATAAACTTGCCCATTGCACATATTTATTTGTCTGGTCTAAGTGTTTATATTTTAATAATGTTTGTTTTTTTCTACAATGTTTATATTTCAATAATGTTTGTTTTTTTTGTGCAATAAAGATTTTTTTATTATTACTATTTTGTTTGCTGCTGTGTACAATGGTACATTTATCATTTGTTACAAATATTATAGGTTAAACCGATTCGATTTTCAAAGTTTGATATCCTAATTTACAAATTAATAAGTGTAGCTTAGAATCATATAAATGTATATATGTACGTGTATATTATATTTGTGGAGACCTTGAAGAAGTAAACGTTCCAACTCTTTTCTTTAAGTTTCGGGTGTCCTGTAGAAGGAAAGAATTCGAAAAATATTATGAATAATACATTTTACATGTTCAATTCAGCGATGATATAAGTTTGCTATTCTGAAAGCCTTTGCTGCTAACGAAAGGACAATTTGCATGTTATTAGTTTTCAAGTTAGCCCACTACTTGTTGGAGATTCCGTGATCGTATAGATAGACTTACTCAAACATATGAAATAAGTATAGGTAGTATTCCATGACAAAGATCAGCATCAATGAATATTGTTAGTACCTATAGATCCATTTTTTATAACGCGGCGGCAGAATTGCCATCAACACTTCTCAGCATTATACAACCAGATAAGTCTCCATATGATCAGTCATGGTCACACACAAACTTAACAGTCTAATGCCGGGAAAAATTCACCTATCCAGATATACAGGATATCAAAGGTTTAGGCTCAGAACGCGGGTTCAAAATACCAGCATTGTGCCTGAAATATCTGTGTTCAAAAACTTTTTTACAATATTGCAAGTGTTTATTATAATAAATTTTTGAATGTACAAATTAACCGGTAAATCTAATTTTTGTAAATTATTTATTAAAGATACAACTTGCATGTTTCTTACATGCAGCTGGTCTGCTGGCTACCCCACTTGTGGGATATGCCGTGATGGTATAGTAGTAGTAGTAGTATTTATTAAAGATTTTGGAGTAACCCCTGTAGCTAACATGACTAAAGGTATTATATAAACGGACCTAGAATGCCAAATATTTTTTATTTCTCCTGCTAGTTCTGTATATTAGGTCCTTACATATGAAATTGGCGTTTCATATGGCAGAAATGAAAACGATTTTTTTTTATGAAACTATTTTTTTATTTAGTCAAAGTATGTACCATGGCTATCTATGCACTTTTGCCATCTCGAAGGTAGTTCATTGATTCCTTTACTAAAAAAAGTGTGTGAGCGAGAATCAATAAAATCTTTGAAGGCCGTTTGGACAGCCTCGTGAGAATTGAATTTTTTTCCTTGCATGAAGTTGTCCAAATTCCGAAAAAAATGGTAATCAGTTGGAGCAAGGTCCGGGGAGTATGGTGGGTGTCGAAGACATTCCAGTCGCAGCTCCCGTAGTTTTGCGGTCGTCAAACGTGCCGTATGTGGTCGAGCGTTGTCCTGAAGCAGCAGTACCAATTCATGCGGTACCCATTTTTCAAGTTTTTTCACTTTTCCAATTTGTTTCAAGTGAATCAAAATGGTTTTATCACTCACACCGAAGCCTGCCGCTAACTCTGACGTGGTTTGCGATGGATCTGCTTCCACAATTGCTTTTAATTCTTCGTTATCAACTTGTGTCTCCGGCCGTCCACGAGGCTTGTTCTGTAGGTCAAAATTTCCAGAACGGAAACGTTGGAACCAATAACGTACCGTATTTTCTTTTGCAGTAGCTTCCCCATACGCATTGTTAATCCTACGAGCCGTTTCTGCAGCACTAGTGCCGAGGTGAAACTCATATTCGTAAATATAGCGATATTTTAAGTTCTCCATATTGTGAACAGAACGATGTGAAAGAAAAACAAATGACGCGATAACAAATAAATTTCGTAATTCGAACACAGAAATACATGGTCTTAAATTTGAAATAAATTTGAATTTGGAATTCCTAGCCGAACGCCACATATTTTGAATCAAAGTTGCCAGTTCGCCAAACGCCAATTTCATATGTAAGGACCTAATATTTACGTATTTTTTCTGCGACGGTTGTTTGTATAATAGAATGAAATATTACGGCTCAATATAATAATAATATTTGTACGAGTGTTACTTTTTTCACGTATCGAGAAACTTTGTAGGCAGTACTACCTATGTGTAGAAATTCTTCCATGATTAATATTCAAACGCAATCACTTTCCTACAGTTGATTAATTTATTTGTTATTGTTCTATCACTCTTCTTTATTTTTTGCCCTTTTCTATCAATAGTTAATATTTTTTGTCTCTGCCAATTGTTTATCGGAAACAATCGATGTTTTCACACTAGAAAATAATGCATAGGATGTTACTCATACATACTAATAAACAACGTTCTCTTGAAATTTCTAATCTTCAAAAAATATATGCAATTCTATCTTAATTTCTTATATAAGTTAAGAAGAATGTTTATTTTGAATAGTTTTCTAGAATTTCCTTAACTTGATTGTCATTAGGATTTAATGTAATTCGTGTATTGAGTGATAAAATACATGTTTATGTAAAAAATAATAAAATATATACAGAAAAATGCATTCAGGTTTGTATACTTTTATAATAAACTCGACAGTTGGTCAGATACAATGCCTTAAAATTGCTATCTAAACGTGCTTAGACTACAAACCTGTGATTGGTTCTACATAATAGACATAAGTGTTTTTGCTTCTTAATCAGTTTTTTAGAACCGATTATCCCGATGACAGAAGTTTTTTTTTAACAAACTACACAAACTATAAGTAAGTAGAACACTATAAACATAAACATTTCTCTCTCTCAATTATGCCTGAAACATAGTTTGTAATGATGTTTCTGTCTGATAGTAATGCTAAATCAAATGTGTACCTACATCCAGCGAATTTTGTGCAACTTACAATAAGTGATTCAATTTAGTAGTAGCTATTAACACAAATCACTTTACTGCTCTTGTTGTGAGTGTTAGTTTGTAAGATGACCTTTCATGATAATAATGTTAAGAGATTTATGAGCTTATTGTTGTAGAAAGTTATGAAATAATATGCAAAAGTAATCCAATATTCCCATGGGCGGGGCAGACGGCCAGGCTCTTTGAAAATGCAAGCGTTATGACTTGTTTGATGTAATTTCATCGTAATTATATAAATATATAATCATTTTGATGTAATAACTAAATCATGCACACGTAGAAGGGTATATATGATTTTTGATAGTTTTGAGATATTCGCAAATAAAAAACGATGAAATCAAGGATATATCATATACTTTTGGTAATAGCCTATGCTGAATGCTACACAAATCAATAATTTCTTAATACCCTTGTTCGGTGCAACTTAATATCAAAAGATTCCCTCCCTTTGCAGGAGATATCTGTAATAGGGAAATATTATAACATAATTATTTGTTTATAATATTATGTTTCCGTGGAGTCTCTCGCACAGAATCTCTTTTCCGTTAGTTTTTGAGTGTCCTGTAAAAGGCTGGTGTTCTAAAAAACTCACCATGAATAAGACATATCATATTTTCAATTCAATGATGAGGTATGCACCCCTTTTGAATGTCTTATTTTTTTGCATGAAAAGGATAACTTGCGTGTTTATTTTATACATTTAGTCTACTGGATACCCCACTTATGGGATAGTTCTGCGAAGTAAATATATTAATTTTATTATGATGTTAAGTTGTTATTATTTCGGTATCCAAAAAAAATTAGAAAAATACATTTTGGTACTGATGCATGGTATATATACCCTTTTACGAGCGCACTATTAAATCATTGTTATTATATTGTACCTATAACAGGTGTGGGCATCAAATGATGCGGTATATGAAGTGAAAAGGTTAACTCCACTCCTTGGTACATTTTAATATGAGGTGATAATAATAGGAATTTCACTTGATGAAATATCAAAGTTTTGAATTAATGTTTACCCAAATAGATACCTACTTATATCTCTAATAATAACCTATCTAATGTCAGTAAAAATCCTATGTATTATACGAATATATTATTGGAACCAACAACTAATATGTTTGTGTATTGCAAGTTTGTTAACTCATTACATCGCGGGTATTGAAATGAGTTTTAAATTTAAATCAGTTTAATCAGTTCATAATAATATCTACATCGACACTTAAGCGATTGAAGCATTTAAGATCAATATATAAGTCGTTTAAGTTTAGGTATTTTTAGAATAAGTTTAGAATATTTCTTTATTTATTCATTCATTCTTTACTGTACATTGATTACAAACAATTATATAAAAGGTAAACATTCGTTTACTATTTTTTATTGTTTTATAAGGGGTCCAAATGCTTACGAATTGGCTCTAGGCTGGCTTGAATGTAAACATGTTAATTCAATCGAAATGTCTGAAAGTTTAAAGTCTTCGTTTAAATCAAAATGTACGCGGTCGTATACAGCAAAAATATTCCCACATACAATTTCATTCATAATTCATCTACTGTGACAATTTTGTCATAAATTGAAAGTATACATTACCTAATATTACATAATTGTCACACTTAACTATTCTCTTAATAAGAGCAGTTAGTAGCTATCCAATTGAATGTATTGTTCTAATGAAAACTTTTTTAATCATCTCGTTATTATGTTTAATTAATGCACCTGCTATAATTATTATTAACCGGGATAATTAAATTGCTCATAATATAACAAAATAATAATCTAATCGGCGAATCTCGTGTGAATATCACAACTTTAAACTGAACATAAATATAAGTGATACTTGATACATAAATAATAGGTAAAAAAAAGTAGATTTTCATCTGAATGAAAATATTTGTATAAAATGTGACATGTTATTGTGACTATTTTTTATCAGAGATATCGTGAATAAATTGTATTAATTGTATTATCATTATGACGAAATATAAGTCTTATCTATGTTGTTAATTTTATATAATAATAATTATTCAACTATGCGAATTTAATTAAAATTAATTATGTATTAAGAACAAAATTACGTCTGAATTTTGATAGGCGTAAAATGTTTGGTATTGTTAAAAATTCATCAAGTTTATTACATTTTCTCTTGGCCGACAAATGCCTATAGGACTTTCTGGTTGTTGGTTTTCGGGTTTGCCATGTCTTGATTTGTTAAATCGACGTTTCGGTGCACTTGCTGGCCCCATCTTCAGGATATGAAGATGGGGCCAGCAAGTGCACCGAAACGTCGATTTAACAAATCAAGACATGGTAAACCCGAAAACCAACAACCAGATAGTGAAGATCGCCATGAAAGCCTTCAAGCCTATAGGACTTACATATTTGATTTAAAGATTTTTATTGTTCCGTGTATCGATGATAAATTAATAATCACTTATTTATTTAATAGTCAATAAATATTTTTTTTATTTCTTTTCAAAGGTCCGGCTACTAGGCGGATTAAGAAACGAGAAAGATGATTAAGATAAAGATCACATTTTTTTTTCATAAAATAAACTTTTATCTCTATCTATACCCTCGCGGTGTATCCTAGGTGGGGTAGGTAGCGAGAACGGAACGCCATATAGGTATATCTACCCTTACATACTTCTTTCGCTTCCTCTACATTTATCCGGTTTCTCATACATGCATGCCGATTTCTCTTACTCAACACGCGTCTGTCCTTAAAAAATTGATCCACGTGATCAAGCCACGAGGTTACTGGAGGTTCGTACGTCCTCACATCCCCTCTTTCAGACAAATACATCCTCTTCGTCATCCTTTCATCGTGCATTCGCTCAACATGTCCAAACAAACCATCCTAACTTGTTTACACGCATTCTGTCAACAACACTCCTCTCACAATTTTTTTTTAACAACCCAATATTATAGCGATAACTAATCGAAAACAAAAAAAATATAGATATAATTAAATGTGTTTAAACCGATTTATTTTTATCAAAATTAATACATACATTCTTGAATTTTTTTTCTGAACGTTATCTGGAAATTCATATGTGTATTTTATCAGACTCTCACTCATTTTTTGATTCGGTTATACCTACTTTATAACAAATATTTTATCATGAATGAATAAATCAATCTCATTTTAAAAGTATCTTTTATGTCCATGCAGAAATATAAAATAATACCTAATCCATTTTCATGGCACAACATAAGTCGCCATCTGCAGAGAAAATCTGTAAAGTCTACAATGATAATGAAAAGCGGCGTGCAACCAGTGTGATTGCGTCTATCTTAGACACAAACCATTCGAGTGAAAGGCTTTTTCACATAGTAGGTACGGTGTAGAAAGGCTGATTCAGATATTTTCCGTGAAAAAGCATGACATACAATTTAAATAATCATTATGGTTCGCTGATTTGTATGCTTTTGCAAATTTGCGTTAGATGGCTCGCCATGTAGCATATATCATTCAATTTAAATTACCTTTAGTTTAAGATTGACCAAATATTGTTCAAGTATTTAAAAGATATTATGTACCTACTTTATATTTATTTATACTCATTAGTATAACTTAATAAAAAAATATATATAATTATTATATAATTCATAGTTTAAAATATAAATTAATTTCGAAGGTATTTTAAGGATTTTTCTGTTATTCTAAATGTTGTTTTTTTTTATTGTTTCAGGTATATATTCAGATTTCCTGTGATTTTATACAAAATCAACTTCTAAAAGGTATGAAATATATCCTTTATCATAAAAAAATACAATGAATAATTATTAATTACAGACAACAACTCAATTCTTGCTGGGATCATTTGGTCATATGAAATTGACTTATTCTTTTTCTTTTGCCTTTGAATGTTCTTTGAAACACAGAGTGGAAACAAGTATTCTCTTCTTACTATAATTAAAAATGACAACTCATGTTAATACATTTACAAAGTCCCATAGACAACCATATTATGTGGTATTTTGGGTACGAAGAATATTTCTCATATTTCGTCACGATAAGAAAATAAGAAATTTTTTAACTGCCGTGTTTGGTATAATAAATAACTAAAAATCAAACATGGCAGTAATTTTTGAAAAACTAATAAAACATAACAATTTAATTTCCCGCTCGAAATAAATTAAAAACACCCTCACAATAAAAAAATAAGTTTGAGTCTTGATTGACCCTAGTTTTAACTAACAAACTGTAAAGAACAAAGCTACTTAGGTGCTGTGAATACCCATCAGTAAACCTACTTATTAGTTCCTTGTATTAAAGCCAAAAACAGCACAATATGTTACAGTACAAATTAAATCAATATCCACGTCTAGTCGCCTCAATATGTAGTAAGTAGTTTAATATGATGACTCAGGGTCACTAGACACTTTTCACATTTTATATATTGTTAAATAGGGTGAAACTAGAGACCTACATGTATACCTACACCTAACTATTTATATAGATTAACTTGATAACTGATACTTCCCATTTATAATAATATGATGAAGGGTAGTGTTGATAAGGGTAGATTATCAGCCCCTTATAAAAGTTTCATATTCTACGCATTATATTTTAGTTAGTGGACTTAATTAGAATTTCGATGTGGTGTTTGAAGTTGTTTTTCTTTCTAAATTTTGTTCCAGTGGGTTATTTAGATAGGGTTTCCTAGACTTTTGTGAACATACCTAATTAAACGGCGGTTATTATGGCGCCGGGTCCTTTAGGTGGTAATAATCCAAATTTAGGTGCATCGCCAATATTAAAAAAAAATAGTAGAGGAAGAAGCCGGAATCATAAATCAAGTAGCGATGGAGTTGGGTTTTCAATAAAGCAGTAAATTAAGTAGCTTAATTTTGAGCGATCCACCTAAGACAATATTCCGACAAAATCACTGAGCATATATTGTAAGAAAAAACATGAAATTATTTCGGTTTCAGATTTTCTAATTTTATTCACTTTTCCGATTTGTGTAACATGTTGAGTTTTTAGCTGCTATTCGCTTAAATTTATCAACCGGTACCTATGTCCAAAATTTTATGTTGATGTCACTCGCTAATTTAATGATTTATCGTATTATTTTTCAGCATTGATCGTATTAATTATATTCGCATATCATTTGCTTGGTAACAATTAAATCATTACACAAGCTATAAACATTCTTGAACGCTCCTAATATTGCTTATTTATAAAACGATCACGCTGCATCTGTATCATAATATGTAAGAATAATAAGCATGATTTGTTTGATAGTTTTTAAATATTTTGTAGTTTATATTCATAATATTTAATATATTTTTTACATTCACTTGAGTTTTCCTATTTTTATGTTTTGATAAATTACATGTTTAGCACACTTATATTTTCTTCTCTTTCAGTAGACATAGTAATGATTTGATTAAGATATGTTTTATCCCCTTTATTTTATTATTATCTTGAATTCTATTTCGCAAGAGGTTTTATTTTAAGTATTTTTTGATATATTTTTTTAGATTTATTTTTATTGAACGGACAAAAGTGTAAGTGATAAATATTTTTTCTGTAATATTATGAGCGAAATATTGTTTCTTTTAGATAATAAAGTACTCACATATATTGAATAAATCAGTTCTCTTCTTTTTATATTTTTTTCATATACATACATTTGATAGTTGATGGTGGTGTCTTAGATTTTAGATTGAGAGATTCTGTGTTTGAATTTTCCTACGATTGACATACAATTATTACAATTTACGAAACGACCATATTGCTCGTTGTGTAGGGTGAATTAGAGTTTATCTGAAATCAAGATATATCCTGTCATTACAAATACGTGAATTTCGAAAAACGAACAAATCCTTTATGGTAACTTATCTTAGATACAAGTACAGAGAGGACGGTTTACAATTGTTTATTCCATGCAATTGGTCTACTGGCGTCTTCACTTGGGGGAGATGCCGTAAATGTATAAATAAATAGATACATAGATAGTTTTATTACTGCAATGGGAGCTTTTGCAGGAACCGGTAAACTTGTACATTGCAATTAGATATCAAACATGCATGAGTGCAGAGGAGGAGTAAAATTTAAAAAATTTAAAATTTAATTTAATTCAGCTGTGGGGAGGAGCAGAGTGACTCTCACCTACTGCAATGTCCGCTGATGCGGAATGCATGTAATGTGAGTGACCTGATGATGGCGAATGACAAGGCGATGTACGTCGCTGCATACTGGAGTGGCAAGGTCTGAAGTCCGGACCCGAAAAGTAAAGTAAGTAGTAAATAGAAACTATAGAATCTTTCCAAAGGATTAATCAAGCAAAGGTATCCTATGAAACAAATACCTGACTCACTACAAAAAGGTATAGTTAGAGAAAAGATTGCCCACTTCTGAAGGCATTAAATTGAAATTATTGTTTATATTGTAATTTTTTGAAACTCCATTTTTATTTAAAAAAAAAAAACAAAGTTTTACCACTTTTTAACTAGAGGGTGACATGGTTTTGAATTATAAAGCCATTGTCAATCTGGCTTGACTCTCAAATTAAAAAATGGTATAATTTAAATATTCCTATTAACTTTTTCTTTAAATAGGTATGTCAAGAGAAATTCATTAAAGATTTTTAAAGAAAACATGTTTCATTTATAACCCAAACCATGTCGTTATTTTAAATAAGTAATTATTCAGAAACTATTAAATACAACAAACAAAATTTAAATTCAGTTGTACACCTACTATAGTTTAGTGAGTATTAGTACTAAAGAATTCAATCAAATGTAAAATAGTGAGCATCAGTTTAAAAATGTGTTTTTAATATCAGCCAGTTAAAATATCTGAATATGTCAAAACACCACATATTAGTTTTTGAGGTTACGAAAATAAAAATAATTCATAAAAATAGGAACCCCAAAACTTGTTAACACTCATTAAAAAACCGATGATGATGAATCATTTTCCAACAATGCAATTCAGTCAATGCTCCCTTCCGTATGAATATTGATGCAGGCATATTATGGTGAGTGCTGACGGTTATTATGGAGAATACAATATAATATTATCAAGTATCTACCTACCTATACATTATATACATACTCCGCACCCAAACACTGTGGCCAAAGGATTGTTTGTAAATAATTGAAAACAGAGTCGTCATTTAGTTCAACTTCTCTGGTTACAATAATTTATTAATGATTGAATAAAATTATCTTCTTTTATCCGAATCGATGTTGACATTACTTCAGCATAAGTTTCTTATTCCTGACCCATGAAAAAGGATCACTTCGCGTTGCATTTCATCCAATCCAAAATATCCGTTTTCTTTCCACTCTGCATTAGTCTTTTTTACCTTTAAGTATGTACGCTGTGTAGGTATTTTGTACATCTTTGAGTTTAAATTTTACTCTATAAGACTATGATAGTCTAGTTTTAATTAGGGAGGACTGGCCAGAACCTATCATTTGCTTTTAATTTGTGTATTGTACTGTCTGTTCTCTGTATTGTCTCATAAAAATATAAATTAAATAAATTACAATGTATTATAATTGTTTGTTTTAATTTTTGCGGAAATGTCATTCAATGACAAACTTGATGATTTAATTGAGAGAGAGAAAAATTGCAACGTGAGAAACACGACATTTTAAAAGTTCATGGTTGAAAATGATGAAGATGTAATTTGTTACCTCGATTAAAATTCGAATATTTGATGATCTTTGAAAATGGTCAATTATAACAATTATTAATTAACAAAAGTATGATTCACTGATTAAATATGAATATTCTCTAATTCCAATATCGTGAGGAAACGATCAATGGCTATAAACGCGACAGTATAAATAGATTTATATAGATGGCTGCAGTTATTATAGCATCTTTCACATGTAAATGTAAGTTTGCCAGCGGACTGTCTGCACGTAATGAAAATTAAAGTCATCCTCTTCGTACCGTATACTCGTAAAATATGACATTCAGAACGAGTAGATAAGATATTGCTAAAGTAAGATGTCACATGTGTTATAAGATACTGAAAAAACTCGCAGAAAGGATTGAAAGAACTATCTTTTGCTGGAGACTCCACGGAAATTTTGGTCATCTTCGAAACTTCTAACTAGAGTCGACTCTGTAGAGCACCTACCTAACTACAGTACCTATTCTACATGTCTTGCATGCTATATGACTCATTGACTGTCCGTTTGATATGTTTTATAACATGATGCCTACTGCCTAGGCTCTATAGATAATTTTGTGGGCAAAACATATTACCCACTACTTAACATATGTATATATCAAAACGAATATTTTTTCACAGTGCATAGATTGAAAGTTAATGCATATTATAATACGAACGAGATTATTGCGTGGGTTTTATGATAATTGCATAAACTCTAATTACAATAAAGAAATGAAATTAATGTCTGCAATTTGGCAACTGCCAAATTTACTTTCAAATTCAAAGAAATCATAGAACCGGCTCTAATAGAATTGCTCAATTGTACAAGGTTACAAACTTCATTCATGATAGTTTTTACATTTTCAAAATAAATAAAGAGATCTCGAAAAAACATCTCAACATTTTGATGTTTAATTTATCTTACTGTGGTGGATTTTTTTTCTAATGGTTGCTATAAGCGTATTCAGAAGGGCAACTACCCCAGTTTGGCCCTAGGATCTATTAAATAGTAGAAAAGTTGACAAAAAGTATGTACAATTGGTATCGAACCCACCTCAGAGTTTAAAACTGTAGTACAAAGATGAAGAGAAAAAATTCTTGTACTGAATTGAAACTTTGACGACTGGAGAGTAGAAATTAGAAACGTTTTCCAAGCCTTCCCCTACAGAAAATCGTACATACAAAATTGTGGAAATACGTATGTACTTCTATTTACTGTATACTGTTATATGTTATGTACCCCTATCAGTTGTATTAACTTTAAATGTATCTTTACAAATCATAATTTAAAAATACGGGTTTAAAGAATTTGGATGCAGGATTTGAAGCTAAAATCATGATTTCAGTTGCATTCAAGATATCCTGATTTCGAATCATTTGATATCAACAATTATCATCAGCCTTTTTGCGTCCATTGTTGATAACGGCCCTTCTCGTTAGATAGATCTCCACGTCACCTGCCTTGAGCAGAATACGTCTGCAATCGTTCTCACTTATAAATTGTATTATAAAACAATACTTAAGATATCATATACCTTAATAAAACGGTAGATGTCTGCTAATCTCACTCTATCATTATATAAAATTTATGATAAAAAAATGTATTTCATATCATTCTATTTAAAATCTATGTAATAGTAATAATACGATAATTAATATTACAATTATCGATTACATTACCTAAATTATAAGTATGGTGTGTCTTGTTCTGCTTTTTTCTACTATATATGAAATCAAATATTATGCAAGTGGGTTTTGGGCGCAATACAGTGTGAAACGAAATATACGGCGTAGAAAGGATTTCATGTTATTCATTATGATATTGTTAAAAAAAAACGAATAATTGTAGTTTTATAACCAATACCTGTACGTATTTAATATAGCAAATAATCCTACATTTAGTATATTCGATATCAGTGTTCTTATTATTTATTTTTTATTTGTGGTTCATCTCTTTGCTTCCATAATTCTGTTCTGAGATAATTAATATGAATGATAATTTTGTAAAAAAAAATTTGAACTGAGGATTACCTATGTAACTATACTTCACTAGAATTTCTAAATACTTTCCCATACGTACCTTCATAGATTTTTTATATATATAAACAACTGCATTAGTCTATTTATTTACTAATTCATAATGAAGAAAATTCATTCTTATTTTTATTTCTTTGTTTATGGAGAGTTTTATTTTTAATTAAACTCTTTTAAAAAATATATTTATGCTTAGCTTACGAGTCGTACTTATTTGATTAAAATATCCGAAAAAATAAAAACTTATTAAAATTAGGTATGCTTCATTATTAGGGGGATGCATACACACAAAGCAACATACGCATTTATATGTAAATATCGCGGAAACTAGTAAGTAGAAGTACATAGTACAAACTCCAATATACCTCATTGCAAACGCCTGCGCATTGCAATCCTACTTACAGGCATGCTCAGTATCGTCAGCGCAGGAGGGCGCTTTGAACGTGTGCAGAGTAAAAAAGTACAAACACACTCGATATAATCAATTAGTAATATACGTATTAACAACTTAACCTTTTTCATACAAACAATCAATAATCCTTGATACTGGAGAGTCGCGAAAAAAAAAACAACACAACACTTTTCAGAACAGTCGAGTGTCGGTCGCGTTGTGAAGTGAAATAAATAGTATCGTAAGCACTTGTTTTTCTCGATTGTTTTTTTTTTTTTTATTTTTCTGTAATTGCAGATTATTTAGATAACGCGGTATCAAATTGATGAATTATATTATAATCTTGAATCTCTCGGTTGGATTATTATTGTAATTTTAATTTACTACTAATACAGCTGCTGACATTGTAGATTATTATTACAATGTTCAATTGACCGCAGACAGTCGATATTATCACGGCCAGTCTGTTCTCAGTTATGACAGAGGCTGGATGGTGGTGATACTAGACAATAACTAATCAAAATAATTGTTGTTTACTACTAAAAACAAAACCAAAAAGCCTCCCGCAAACAGAACACCAAATAAAAAATATTACAATAATAGTACACATGCCGGTTTTCTGATAGATTTAGAGATTAAAACCTAAGGAGTTAAAATCTCTTTATCATTATCATCAAAGAACATTTCAGTGAAAGTTTTGAATCTTTAGAAACCATTTTCACAATCGGAAATAAAAGTACAATATAAACGTATTAATTTTGATTTCGATTTATATTATTATTACTTTCATTATGTATTACGAATCAATTTATTACAATGGATTCCTTCTGTGCACGATCCGATAAATCTTTTAATCGATCTCAATAATAAAATCAAAAGTGTCTTTTGTTAACTGTGATAATACTGTTTTGAGATGTGAATGTGTTAAATCTAGTGGACAAGTGAATCTTTATGCATTTCGTGATTATTCATTTCATTTATTTTTTTTCAGTTCGTGATAAGTTTGTCTAGTCATTGAATAGTGATAATAAAATTATTTTTTAATATAATATTATGAATTATATTTGTTTGGAAAGTTATTTATAAAATATTCGATAGTTCTTTCACTTTAACTTGTTTTCATGTGAAGATCGATTATCGTCGTACATAATTTAATAAAATGAGCATCCTCGGTGGGAAAGCTGAGACTAAGTACAATGAAGGAGATGTGGAGAATACCAGATATATGTTGGATGGTAAGATTTATTTGGATTTATCATGAATTGTTTTATTTTCCAGAATATCGGTAACCGGCTTTTGCAGACCGGTATTACGCAACCACTACATATTATTTTCAAACATTGTCAAATAACCTTGAAGGTTGAATGTACACAATTCACATTCATAAATGGTATAACTAATAGCTGCAGAGATCGCTATATCAATTTTATAGTAAGGTATATAGGAATATATTACTTTATCAATCTACACTTCTATGCTAATCACTACAAAATGTAATCCAATATAATATAAAGAAATTGGAATCCTCCCTTTGCAGCACGAGCAATGCTTATATTAGGGAGTATTTTACACTACTGTGTTTAACATAATTATGTAGTTATATCGTGTATATTAATTATGACACATAAAAAAATGAATTTATATTCTCTGAATAGCATAAATATGGAAACAAAATATACCCATTATTGTTCTACAGAAAGTTATCTGTTTTGAGGTATTCATTGGATATTTTTTAATCCTGGAATAGTTTATTCTTTGCTATATATGACATTCTTTCACAAAACATTTTATTACGACATTAATGTTATAAAAAAAACTCGTGTATGTTTAATTTTTAACGAAATTCTTTAACTGCATCAATACAATTAACATCTTTATCAAGGAACTCTAGAAAAATAGTGCAAATATTTATTATTGAAAGAGAATAGAAGGGCATCATTGATTATTAGTAATTTTTTTTTGATATTTCTATTTCGACATATCTGTGATTGAGTCTTAAATAATGAAAGATTCTAAATTATATTGTATTGTATTCTACTGTATTTTCAAAGAACATCCATTCGTTTACGTGTGATTAGGAAAATCATGTTGCATGGCTTATAAAAATAATTGAAATCTTCATATTGAATACAAGTATTACAGAACAATTCTTGTTAATTAATTGAAGCATCAATGGAGGCGTTAAGTATTTCGTAGAATTAAAAGTAGTTGTGTTATGATGTTAGATATCATTAATTAAAAATGTGCCCATATACTGTTTATTAATGTATGTAGTATATTTTGTGCATGTAATGTGTACGTACTAAATAAGGTATATTCACCTATAAATTCTTTACTGTTGTAAGCGAATGTAATTATTATATGTACGTCTATGTATGAATGCGTAATAATATGTAGGCACATAACAACATGATAATTACTTTATTATTATTACCTATATATACTCAAGGTAGAGATACCTATTAATAGAAGTAGGTTTAATGATTTAATTTTAAATACATATTTTTCCACTATTTTCATTATTCTATCCATGTTTTTGACTTCCAAATAAAAAAAAAGTTAAAATAAAAATAAAAATAAGTCATAGTATGCTAGTTTCTAACCTACGCAGAAAAAAGATATTGAATCTATCCTTTCAATCGTTTTACGATAATAGTAATAATAAAAACTTTATTGTCAAAATAAATTTGTACAAAAGGCATACATGTTGTCTTGAAGCAATGTCTTCCAGTAATTAGCTTTGAACTTATCTTAATATATTTTTAATGGTTGAATATTTTTAAAGTTTTGCTTCGAAAATCCTTTTATACTTACCAATTATTCCCTTCGTTCTTGATTAGAGGTAAAGTTTCACGCGAATGAATGTATAATTCGTGGATTCTCTTTCTCTTACATCATCTTAGTTACATAGTTCTTTATCTTAATATATAACATCATAATCACACTATATCATTCCAAAATGTGATCATAATCTTTTGGTACATCTATGTGATTTTTAAGTTAGTATGTATTTCCTGCATACCAATGTTTTATTCGACTGTCTTCGTTTTCTTATTCACGTATGTATTTAAACTTTCATAGAAAACAATTGTGTCAAGGTGTTCATTTTGCCGCAGTGGCTACCGGCCGGTTATTCGAAATAAAGCCTTAGGTAATTATTTATATAAAAAATAATAACTTGGTTCTTTCGCATTGTTATATTACGTAGCATTGTTATTCAATCATTTATTTATTTATATTATTATGGTTTAAGATGTGAATTGAACAGCTGATGGGTAATGTATGATTTACCTCAATAATTTATTTATTAAATATGATACATAATAATCCTTGAGCAATGTGAAACATATGACAATGATGAGACTATTGTGTACATTTTGTACCAATTTAACTTGAATTATGCATGTGTGCTGTTAACAATGCTATAATAAAGAACCCAAAGAGAATGATTTCTGAATTTATGCATACATAATTAGGTAAGTATATCATGGGGTGTTCACATTTGGCGAATATCGCCAGGCGAATTTCAAAATATAACGCCAGTCGAAAAAACGAAATTCGCCGTACGCCCATTGATCGTCACACTTCACACAGTCCACCGATATAGAAACGATCTGTCAGATGCGCTTTGATTTTGACACTGTTTTCAAAATGGCGTCGAGATGGAGATCGCGAAGTGTTTATTTTTAATCGAAAATGTTATAGTAGAGGTTAAAAGGCGCCTTTTTATTAAGGAAACAAACGCCACAAACCAACAACAAAGATAACAGCTGTCACGAAGCGGGAAACATTTATAAAATATATAGGTTATAAAGTTTTTACCATAGATATGAACGCCGCGCACATCTGCGTGTGCGCGAATCTTTCAATCGGCCGAAAATGTTGGAAGGTGGTCAACTCGAGACGATATCGTTTTTACAGGTTTTTATCGTTTCAGACTAGCTGTCATTTATTTCACACGGTTCAAATGGCTGGCGATATTTTGGTGCCCGGCGATATTCGCCAAAGTGAGAACACCACATCAATGACAGTGCTGTGATTAATGAACGATCAAAATTAAAGAAAAAAGTTATGTACATTTCTGTAGCTTAAATGGCTACGTATTCATATATACTCTAAATTTCGGAGTGGTGTTGAGTTAATATTTATATTTTTTAAACAAAATATCAAAGTGAGTAGGTAAAATGAAGATATTAATTATCGTGAGATAATATTTTCAAATAATTATTCTTAATAGCTACAAACGTAAATACTATTTTTCATGGTATATTTTCTATGACTTGACTATTTCTATAAAATAACTAAATTAAATAAATCTCTAATGAGCAAGGAATTTGTCTAGCCGGATTATAAGATTAATTTGTTTCGATTCAATGGAAGTAATCAAGATGGAAAAGACGAGAATATGGATACATTAATGCAACATAAAGTGTGCCAGAAAAGGATGAATATATAACTATTAATTTTCTTTTAGGCGTTCTCTACTCTCCCAATTGTTCCACTAATTACTTCGCAGATCTCGAAAGTCAATTAGAGTTATTAGCTCCTCAATATAGCGATCTTATCCTTATGGGCGACTTCAATACATGCCTATTGAAAGACGATTATCGTTCAAACAAACTTCGTAACATAGTTACATCTACAAATCTCCAAATTCTCCCACTATCTGCAACTCACCATCAGCAAGACTCTAATTCACTTATTGATCTCATCATCACAACTTCCAATAACTCTGTATCCTCTCATGGCCAAATGAGCGCCTGTGGATTTTCCCGCCATGATCTCGTGTACATTACATACAAAACACGCTACCCTAGACAAAAAGCACGTGAAATTGTCTATCGAAATCTAAAAAACATTAATTTAGAACTTAATAATAAGCTGACGCTGGTTCTAATTATTGGTCTTCTATATACCTTCACGACAACATTGATGACATGATCTCAACTTTCAATGAGCTGGTTTCAAAACTTTTAGACAGTCACGCGCCATTAAAGAGAGCTCGAGTAAAACACCCCCCATCCGGTTGGTTGACCGATGACATCAGAAAAAACATGAAAGCACGGGACAGGAGATATTCCAAGTGGAAAGCTAGCAGAACGGAATCCAATTGGGAATCCTATAGAATTCATAGGAATCGATGTAATCAGCTCTGTAGAAACGCCAAGAAGGCGTACTTCAAAAATTCTCTTACAAATACATCTCCTAATAAATTTTGGTCTTTTCTACGTACCCAGGGTCTATCAAATGGTAAAAACATTGTTTCTAATCACCCGGTAGAAGATGATGCATTAAACATTTTCTTTTCCACTCCTCCTGTCATATTGGACTCTAAGCAGAAAACCAAAGCTCTCCAGCAAATCCACAGTTTGCCTCGAAAATCTCATCCTGAGTTCAAATTTACGCCGTTCACAAAAGAGAATGTTAGGAAAGTAATTCTCAGTATTAAGTCAAAATCCTCAGGGAGCGATGGTATTACCATAAAATTCATTCATATGATCCTCTTTCAGATTGAAGATGTTTTGACACATATTTTTAACTTTTCGGTTTCTACAGCAACAGTTCCAGCTAGGTGGAAAGAAGCATTCATAATACCGTTACCCAAGGTGGCATCACCCTGCGTACCCAAAGATTTTCGACCAATATCAATATTACCTTGTCTCTCTAAAGTACTTGAACGCCTGATCTTTGAACAAGTTTATTCCTTTCTTAACCAACATAGCTTACTTAATCCATTTCAATCAGGTTTCCGCACTCGCCATAGTACAACATCCGCTCTAACAAAAATTACCGACGATATTCGACTGGCCAAGGAAAATGGTAATCTCACCCTTCTTGTCTTATTAGATTTTAGTAATGCCTTTAATTCAGTTGATCATGATATTCTAATAGGATTTCTTGAAAGACTTAATTTTGGCCGCTCTTGTCTAACTTGGTTCAGATCATATCTCTCAAACCGCCAACAATGTGTCAAAATGTCTGATAAATTATCTGACTGGGTAAATGTGCAGACTGGAGTTCCACAAGGCGGTGTACTTTCACCTTTACTGTTTTCTCTTTTTATCGATACCATATCAGCAAATCTTAATTCCAAATATCATATGTACGCTGACGACCTCCAATTGTATACTCATTTTCCTTTAAGTAACCCCACTTCTGGCTTCGACATAATGAATCTCGACCTCGAAGCTATTTCGAATTGGTCCACTTCTCATGGCCTTCTACTCAATGCCTCTAAAACCCAAGCCATCGTCATCGGGAGTAATCGCAAAACAGTGAAATTTTCAATGGACTCCCCTCCACATCTTACCCTTTGTAACTCTAACATCCCTCTTTCGAAAACGGTCAAAAACCTAGGTGTCATATTTGATCAAAATCTTTCTTGGATAGATCATATCAAGGAGGTAAGTCGCAAAATCTTTTTCAGACTACACTCCTTCAAACGATTACAATTCTTCCTTCCAGTTGACACTAAACGAATGATGGCTTTGTCCTTTCTACTACCAATCCTGTTCTATGCAGACTGCACCTTTCTAGATACCACTGAAGAACTCAGTGCGAAGTTGGATCGGCTGCAGAATGCTTGCATTCGCTTTATCTTTGGTCTAAGAAAATATGACCACATCTCTCAATTCCGTACTGAACTCAAATGGCCATCATACAAGGAATCCCGTAATTTACATATACTTTGCTTTCTTTATAACATCCTTAAGCACGAAGCTCCTCAATACCTTTTCGAACGGTTTGTTCCCCTTTCTTCACATGGTCTATCGTTAAGGTCACAAAACAATCGTCGTTTAGAATTCCCACCTCATAGTACATCTTTTTATTCATCTTCTTTTACCGTACATGCTACCAGAATCTGGAACAACCTCCCCAATGATATTCGGTCCTCTTCAACTATAGGCTCATTCAAACATAAAGTAAAATCCCTCATAAACAACCCACCATCTCATCAATAGTAGATAGTTCTCACTTAGATACATATAATATAGGTTTATGGTTGTGAATGCTTACATTTTTATCTTTTATTTTTTTTTATATTTATATAGGTATTCTTGTTTCATATTATATATTTCATTTTCTGTTTATCTTTTGATCTAAACTCACTTTATACTAAAACAGTTCTCAAACATTGTAGTAGGTTTACTGGAAGACATTGCCTCAAGGCAATATGTACGCCTTTTGTAAAATATTTGTATATTTGACAATAAAGTGTTTATTATTATTATTAATGTTACTATTATTCATAATTCACATCAGTAGGGTTACTATCGACGCGATATAATCCAGAATTTTATCGGTTATCATTTAAACGATCAGCATAATTTTGATGTTATGTTTAGCAGAAAAATGTATTCTACCGACAAATATATCATGTTGATATGCTACTTATGCCCAGCGAGAATATTTTATTTCTATTGCAAATAATATGATATTGTAAAGCTCTAAATTTAATCGACCGGCAATATTATTATTTGACCGGCATAATGATTATTTGTCCAGCAAAATAAATAAATGAGCAGCAAACCGTGCGCTAATTTTAATTAAACTTGTGAAAGCTAAATTTTTAATCTTGTTCAAATAATAAATCTTTGTATGTAGCATCTTTTTATGTGATTTTATATGTAGCATCTGAATTAACGACACTTTTTTTTCGACATTTCAATTAGATATTTCGTTAATATAGCAAAGCGGAAACTGGCATTATTTTCGTAGTCATCATTAATTTGGTAAGAAATCACAAAAAACTTCATGTGGATCCGAAGGTAAATCGGTGTGTGAAAAATATTGATTATCTAATATTTTCTGCCGGTCAAATAATAATTCTGCTGCTCAAATAACAATTCTGCTGGTCAATTAATTATTTTGTTGTGCGAGTATTTATTAAGCTGTTAAAATTTGTTAATTTGCCGATATAACCAAGTTTGTTTGTAAAACAAATGTTGCGCTTATTTGTTATTTATTGCCGATGAAAACATTGTTTGCTGTGCAAATGACTTAAATTCTGATTTTTTCTTGCCGAACGAATGGATTAATAGCCGAACAAATGATTAGTTCCCAATTTTATCTAGTATCCTCGAACCGTCAAATTTATATTTATTCCTGAAAATAAATTGGGAGCCTCACCTATAGTCTGTAATCTTTTTTTATTCTTCGTGCACATCTTCATTTACATAACAAAATCAACAAATCAATTTACTTAAAGAAATATGTGTTGATGTTTTAACCGAGAGTCTTAAAATCGTTGAACTACCATTCTGTCCATATTTAATACTTTTATTTATTTATTCTTTACTGTACATTAATAACAAGCAAATTCACACAAAAATACATTTCAAACAAAGACAATCTGCGCCCTTGAGATGGTTTGTCCATTAAACGGCGCTGAAGAAATCATCCATCATCATCATCATCATCATCATACAATCAATATACAGAGGGCGAGTTTATCGCAGAGGCGCGATTTCTTCCAACTAACCCAACCAAACCAACCCAACCAACCTAACTTGAGGTTATTGGACCACTTTCAAGAGCACCGATTTGACTTTAGATAGATACTGGTTACAAATAGAGAGAGCTCCTGACAAAGATTAGGTTCATAATGAATATTTGGGCCACATCCTGCGAGGCAATAAATATCGGCTTCTGCAGTTGATAATAGAAGGCAAGATTGAGGGACGCCGTGGAGTAGGAAGGAGGCAGATGTCGTGGCTGCGGAATATACGGCAATGGACCGGAATAACTCGGATGGGAGAACTGGTCCACATAGCCCGAGACAGGGAGGCATTCTCCAGAGTGATCGCCAACTTCGAGGGGACCTGATACGGCACTGATAGAAGAAGAAGATACTAGATAAAATTTTAGATCAAGAAGGCGTCGGGAACACCCTACGAATGTCTAGACAAAATTGTTTTATTATGTATGTACATTTCAATATCTTATTTTCTCTTAAAGATATAATCTTTACAAAATATAGAATTATAATATATTTCGACCTTGACAAAAGCCATGTAAAATCGTGAAGAACTTTTTTCTTTCTCGTAAACATTATTAACTTTTAATGAATGTTGAGGTTTCATACTATCAACAAACCTCAGTTTAAAATTGTATTGAATACTAATTCATAATATTATTATTACCTACTTATATTTAAATCGATGTATTTTTATACATAGTTAATCAGTCAACCAGTAAATTCTCGAATATTTTTTGATTTTTAATTTATTTTACGCTTGCGGGCTGAAAAAGAGAATTTTATAATCAAAAATGTCAGGTTCGTTTTGACGATTAAAGGTTATCTTAGAAAGACACCTAAATATTTATTATTGTTATAATGATTGATAATGATTGATAGTATGAGTGATGACACCCCCAGACCCATTTGGTCTGGAGAACTGATGATTTGTCCAGGGAACTTCAGGGCCTTCTTGAAGTTTGCAGATGTCTGGGTAACTCGATGGGATCTCTTACGTGAGCCGGGCTCACCTGGAGAGCTACATGGTTGATTTGGTCTAGTGTGATCATGGATGTCGCGAGCGAACTCGTTTATTTGTTTTTGTGCTGTCCTGTCTCCCTTGGTGGAGAGTCTTAGGTCTGGGTGGGATGTCCCCTAGGTAGGGAAGCGTCTCTGCAGCGTTGACGGTATCGGCGACTCGCGTGCTCGCCGACCTAAAAACCTGGAAAAGTTTCTGGACACCTCAATTCAGCCTTGTGCTCAAATATGTATATAAATTTGTTTTTCTTATTTTATTTTATTTCTGTTTAATTTTTATTGTATGGTTTGTAAAATTGGCTAAGAATGTTTTTTTATACTTTTATTTTGTTTTGTTTCATATATGTTGTTTGCTTCTCTCGTATAGAGGTACATCGAAGGAGTTCAGTCAAAAGATTTCACACGGAGGTTTTGGCCGGCCAGCCCTTCAGGCTGCCCACTATGGCGCCTCCGTTGTGGACAAGATTTGTTAAGTGTAGAATTTCGGATAAATGGAAGTCCTCAGACTTCTGCGCTATCCGGGTGGTCGGTGGGTCCTTCAATATATTGTTATAAAGTTTATTGTTTTATAAATGAATATTTATCAAGACGCAATGAATTACATCCGTTGTTTTAAAAATGAAAGTGTCAATCAATATGTATTTCGTGTATCGTAGTATAAATATTTTTGCTGTGTGTAGGTACAATAAGAAATTCTCTAGTTTATAATCTTTCTTGACAGTTTTATTGCTTGTAGTGTTAGCATTATCGATTTCTTTTCCCTATAGTTTTCGTGTTGGTGAAATACTGAAACATTTCTTATACTACGAGTATATCTGTTAAAAATAGTCTACAATTCGACTGCATGTTAATTCTTTACAACAATGCTCGAAAACTGCGATTGGAGAAGATATTGTTTTTTTTAATCGGTCTTCCTTTGCTTTAAGAAACAAAACACTATTAATTGCTATTCGTTATGCTATGTGATTATTTGGGTAAGTTGGAAGATATCGCGTCCCTGCGATAAACTCGCCCATTGTGCAAAATTATTCGTTTATACCATATATATATTAATATTTTGTACAGTTAAATTTATTATTATTATTAATAAAGGCAAAATTAGAGGCAGACATGACAAAAGAAAACGGCAAATTGAAGGAGATCAACTGTTTACCCGAATACTGCAGAAGTCTTAGACTTCAATTTTCCTATCCGAGAAATATTAAAGAGTAGGTAAACGAGATTCAAGAAAGTGGGTGAGGATTTTAACAACCAATGGACAGGGCAGCCTACGCCAAAGTGATACCCGATTATGGGGGAACTTAATACCAATCAAAGAAATATAAACATTAGAGAGTTACTTTTTTTTAATATATATATCTGGGTTTTGTTATAAACCCAAATACAACCTTATACACCTTTCACAGTGTTGGAACATGTAAGCACACCTTTACATTCAGATCCATAGAACTGTTGTTTATGGTTATAATCATCTATAAAAACCATTGTAACTTGCATTTCTATCTCTGTATTACCTGTCACTTGTTCTGTAAAATATACTTGCTTTCTTCAAAAAAAAAAAAAATCTTGTCGTTGAAAGCATCGCTTGAGCAGAAATTATTGCTCTTGAATTGCGATCAACGCAAGTGAAAAATCACTTTAAGGGTGAAGAAAAATAAAGCCGGCCGTATATTCAAATGGGTCGAGCTTGCTAATTAATTCTTGATTGTAATAGTCAATCAAGAAGAAAAAAAGGGTCTTAAATGGTCCGTAACAAAAATACTCTTGCCATAAAATGCATGAGCGTTACATTAGTAACATAATACCTGTAAATATGCATTTAAAATTTGAAATTGTCTTGTACAATAAATATTGCATATAACAAAAATTACATAAAAAAATGAGATATTTATCTCTAGTAAGTACACAAAGGTGTCTTATAAAAAAATATACTTATTGTATTGAACAGAAGTTTAAAAATTGTTTGGGTAACATCAACCCAATAACATAATTGTTTATGTATACTTATATGTAACAGTAAAATTTATGCCTGCTTGTTATAGGCAGATCTGTATATTGGTACCTATCATAAGAAAAATAGGAAAACATGTCCAATAATAAATATAAAAAAAACATTATTTACCAATAAGGTAAAAAATTAAAACATGTTCAATAGGAAAAATCATTTAATTTAAATTGTAAAATAATGATTTTGTTAAAATGTTCAAATATTTAGAACAATTACCATTAGGTATACAAATAAAATATAAAAAAGAATCATGTTTAATTAGGTCAATCTTTATCCTGGGAGATGTGATTCGGGTTTTAAATTCAAACACGCAGCGTCGAAGAAAGCAAGTATATTTTACAGAACAAGTGATAGGTAATACAGAGATAGAAATGCAAGTTACAATGGTTTTTATAGATGATTATAACCATAAACAACAGTTCTATGGATCTGACTGTAAAGGTGTGCTTACATGTTCCAACACACAGTAAGCTACTAAAAGCTTGTGTCGTGAAAGGGGAGTTTGCCGGCACCTGATATCGAACCACGGACCCCTTGTTCACGAGGCCGGGACTCTATCTCCAGGCTACCGACGAACTCACTTGATTATTTATAATTCTGCATTGTATAAATGTACATAATATTGTGCCTGTTGTAGCAGAAGTTATATCGGTTCAAATAAACATAGCTGATAAGTAAAATAAATTTATTGATACATGTTTATTTCTAATGTATGTATTTAATTACCTAACCTGTGTATATTGTTTGTAATCTTTGACCTATGACCAGAGATCGCTCACAACTCAGTGACAGTAACCACATCGCCTGATAATATCATACGTCGAGTTAATGACATGACATTGTGTTTTCAATCATTGCATACCTATAATTGTTCACTTTTTATTCCATATTTTGGAAATGTAGTGATGTGACGAATAGATAAAGACACGTATTGTTGTAAAGTAATATTTGTAGTATTTTTATTTAACCTATGAAACAGACTAATTCAATGATATACTTATTTGATAACATGAAAATTCTTCGAAATACAATTGCTCGAATTCACAATTGTTCGAAAAAATAATGATTCGAATTAACAAATCTTCGCATAACATTTGTTCAACTATCAATTATTCGAATTACAATTAATGGAAAGTGAATTGTTCGACTAAAATTTATTAGAAAATCCTATTACTCGAATTATTTTATATTAATCTAAATTCATTTTATTTTGATCTTCAGAAGCAGGTCATATTGGCGCAATTAGGTATATTACGTTTCATATAAAACTCCAGCCATACCTCATCCAACTTTAACGTTTTTTAGTTTCTTAAGAAAATGAGGCAATTGCGTTCATACCTAATAATAAATATATTTAAATTATTTTTCCAAACGTTTGACACTATTTAGATAAATCGATTGCAAACTGAGTCGAATTATATAATATAACTTCGCTAAGTACGTCACTTTTCGCCGAAAATAGGAGCAATATTATCTGTCTTGATAATAAAAATTCGAAGAATTGTGTTTCGGATAATTGTTGCTATCAATATAACGTATAAAAATTCGAACAATTGTGTTTTCTGATAATTGTGGATTCGAATAACTGCCATTCGAATAATTGTCATTCGAAAAAAAGTTAGTTCGTACAAATGTTTTTTCGAAGGATTGTCCATTCGAATAATTGTGATTCGAATAATTTTCCTGTCACCTACTTATTTATACCTGGCTGCATTCTCTTTATTCTGACCGAAACATCAAAAATTATCTATTTTAATGGGAAAATAGTAATAATAAACTTTATGGTACAAAATATTTGGATGAAAATAATAAGGGTACAACAATATGGAATAAACGAATAATTTTGCGCAATGGGCGAGTTTATCGCAGGGGCGCGATATCTTCCAACTAACCAATATTACTAAGTGAAGTAATATTGGTCTATTCATTACGGCAGTTCCTACCAATGTGGGGAAGCCAGCAGGCCAATTACACGCAACGAACAAACAAGTTGCCCTATTTTTTTCCAATAGAAGTTAGAATATTCAAAATGGGTTACATACCTCATCGCCTAATTGAAGATGTTAAATACCTATCTAAAATGTTATTTTTTACGAATACCTTCTTCGCCTCTGACAGGACACTTGAAAACTAACAGAAAAGAGTGGGATATGTATTCTTTTCTGGGGTCTCCCTGAAAATCAATAACATTATCAATTACATTAGATATAATCTTATTCATAATTTTTCAAAACTTATAAGATGGCGCAGTGGCAGTATTTATAATGCATCTATGAAAGTATAATTTAAAAAATATTATAATAGGAATATAATTAAATATGACGTAAACATTTTGTTTTCATTGACTTCTAAGCGGTTGAAATTGCATATATTATAGTTTAATTTTGGATTCGCAGCAAGAGGACATACAAAGGACAAAGGTGGTAATATTATATTTAGCAATGACAAAATCTTGCCTTATATCGAATGAAATAAACATCAACTAGAGGCAGGTAAGGTGTAGGTATACCCAAATGAAAATTATTGTCTCTTTTTATTTTTTATTTATTTACTGTAGGTACCTACATTTATTACAAGCAAATTTACACAAACATACATTTAAAACAAATACAATCATACAATCAATATACAAAGGGCGAGTATATAGCAGAGGCGCGATTTCTTCCAACTAAGCCAAGTTGATGTAACTATCACATAAAAAATGTTAATGGAAGGAAAAGATCATTCATTGATCTACAAGTAAATAAATTCACACAAACACTTTTTGACACGGAAATAATGTTCAATATATTTTTAATCAACTTTGATTTTGATTGTCTTGATATTGCCAAAGAACTGGATTGTTACTACTGCTATTACTACTACCATCCATACTTTACCATCACGGCATATCCCACAAGTGGAGTAACCAGCAGATCAGTCGCATGTAACAATAAACGTGAAAGCTGTCGTCTCCGTGACAACAAAAAAATAAGACATTCAGGATGGGTGGTATATCTCATCGCTGAATTTGATATGTCAAATGTCTTGTAATTGAAAATGAATTGGAAATTTATTATAAGTATTTGGACATTTTGCGCAATGTTGCATGAAGCAAATCTACTGACGACTCACATCAAATTCGGGAGAAGTAAAGCATGAATGAATAAATAAATAAAATAAAAGGATGTTTATTTAATAGAAAACATTCTGATTTTTTATTACATTAAATTCATTTGCTATTATGAGAGAATAAACTTTAAAGTTTGGGTCTTTAGAGTAATTTTGTTAGTTTTAAATGCAACGCAGTAAAAGGGGTGTTATGTGGGGACGAGAATGTTGTCTTGCAGCGCTGCATCCCTCTCACCCTGCACAAGGGGTGCATTACAGGATGTGTGTCGCCTTTCTATATTGATTTTCTCTTCCCACGTGTTATGATAGGGTTGCTTCTAACTGTTCCCGTTTCTCCCTTTATATTGCACTTTGCCATTTACATTCATTACACTTTTTACCAAAAAAATTTTGGCAGTAATTTTAAACTTATAAATTTTTAACCAGTAAAATTATGACAGCAATTTGACATTTGTATATTTTGGCGTATATTAGATTGCTTGCCATATATTTTAACATAAATATATCATATTTCAACACATATAATTCGGATGTAACGTTTTTTTTAGAATGTATTGATATTTATTTTAGTTGTAGGGAAAAAGTAAACTATTTTTAATGAATTTATCAATATAATATTTATTGTACTGCTTTGGATAGAGGTCAAATGATTTAAGGTTTATCGCATTCTTGTGATTCGTTCGTTTTAAAACAATCAACCATTATTTTTTGTCATCTAATATATAAAAGGAAGACGTGTGTGTTACAACACTTATAACTCAAGAATGGCTGTACCGATTTGAATGATCTCTGATTTGTTGGATTCTTCTCCGCCCGGATTAAACTATAGGCTATTAAAACATCTTACAAATTCACGGGAAGAAACAATATGAAGAAAATTATTTACGCCATACATTTTTAATTTCAAAAATAAAAACAATATGGAGAGTCCATACGCTATTAGCGCCCCCACGTCGCCTGTTGCATTGTGCTAAAATAATCCGTAGGTTCTGCTATATTAAGAACCAAATTACTATAACTAATATGAACGAAATGTGTACTAATATTTGTTTACTATAATTCGGTAGTTACATGGCAATAGGTTGTATCTCACTAAAACATAATTTTACAGGAGAGCAAAAACAAAGTTTGCAAAACAGATATTTCAGCCAAATTTCGAGCATTATATATCAAAATGAAGGTAATTATTATTTCTACAAGATAGATGTAACATTCTCTTAATAATTTCTTCTACAAGATGTATGTAACATTCACTAAATAATTTCTTGCAGTTTAAAAATATTTGAGTTTTTTTGCCATGTTGAAGAAAACAATCTTTCTACATGTCAATAAGTTACGTCTTTTCTCTCTTTATTCTGACTATAAAGAGACATATCCTTTTGCCACATCAAATATTACACTATTTTGAGCATTTTATGGAACAAACTTGAAAACGCAAAAAATGCGAGAGACAACCTATTGCCATGTAACAACCGAATTATTCGACTAATATTTATGTATCGATAGATCGGCTGTCACATAAATGTGGACGTGCACAGATTATATTTGAAATTGTATTTTATTTTTGCAGATGGAAAATTATTATTGAACCAAAAATTGTGCTATTAAAGATGAAAATAAGAATGTGATCATGTAGGTAGTTCTGATGCAAGATTGTGTAGTGAAATTTGCAGACAGAGAAGAAAAATTACGAAGAAAATTATTTACGCCGTACATTTTTAATTTCAATAAAAAATGCAATATGGAGAATTATACAAAATCAACAATGAAGTTTTTTTTATAGATTGGCCTATTTATATGATAATTTTTCTATACATTCTCAAATTATAATCGTTATCCATACAATTTAACATCTGTAGTTCTGATATTTCAATTTTTAAAAAATCATGGAAAGAATTTTTATAAATTTTAAATGAATAGGTAAAATCTACCTGAAAAAAAAATTAGTACCTACATACATAATTATATTACGTAGGTACTGTAGATAATTTATAAACAAATCTGAGTTAAGTATAATTGTTCAACATAAATTGTTCATGTCGGCCGGTGTGGCGCGGAGCTCTTTCCTTTGAGTCACGAGGTCCCGGGTTCGATTCCCGGACAGGGCAAAGGGAAGAATGACCTTTTTCAAATTGTCCTGGGTCTGGGTGTTTCATATATATGTATTTGTATATAGTGCATTGTATATGTGTGTATCGTCGCGTTAGTACCTACCCATAATCAAGATTCATCTAAGTTTGGGACTAGCTCGATGTGTGTGAATTGTCTATGTAAAAAAAATGAATGTAACTTTCGCAGTTTAGCGGCCCCACCCGTTGTCGAGTACTTTTTTTCCATAGAAAAGGTAATATTTTTGAAACTTGAGGAAATTGTTGCCATATGTAGAATTATTTTAATTTGCCGGCAAAAAAAATCCACTTTGAAAATTAATTTCCTGAAATTCCGTACATATTACTCGACAACGGGTGGGGCCGCTCAAGTTTCATATTGCGATTTTTTTTTCCTATAAAAGAATTTTTCAAAAATTTGGTGACAAAAAAATAATTCACCATATGGCAACAATTTCCTCAAGTTTCGAAAATATTACTTTTACATGGAAAAAAGTACTCGACAACGGGTGGGGCCGCTAAACTGCGAAAGTTCCAAATGAATTATATTTTTTTACACTATACCTTCGATGACACACTTTGACAATTACGGGAGTTTGTAAAGAGATTAATAATATTAATCATTCATAAAGTCAGTGGGAGAGGGCAGAAGATAGGGCAGGTGTCGAACATGTGTTGAAAGGCTAGGTTTGGAGTGGCCAGAGGTCCTGGAAGCAGCGGTGGACAGTTATCTCTGGAGGAGATACTTAGGAGCAATGGGTCCCCGACCGAACTAGGACAAGGGGAAGAAGATGTATGTATGAAATCGTTCATTGATTCTTAGGCGGTACGAAGTTCGCCGGGCCAGCTAGTTGTTTCATACATTGCAAACATAAAAAATACAATAACCACGATTTAAAATCACATAGTATGTATTAATATTGATACCCAAACCTCAATTGTAAGTTTATAAAAGTTGCTGTTTTGTACTCTCCCTAGATAATATGTACAATATATTATAATGACTAAAATTAAAAGAAGTTCATCCTTAGGATTGCATTTCCATTGTCTTATTCAAACAATCAAAAGTAATCTTAATTTGTGTGAAATTGTGTTACGTAATCTCTTTACGTCTCTTTTAAGAAGATCAACCACTGTGATTAACTAACACACTTATGTGTTTTTTCTTAGTTAAATATTACTTAAGTGCATGTGACTTTAACAATTATTTGTAGTTATCTTATATTTTTTCTCATAGTATATATGTACATAGTTCTGTAAAACGTAAAGCATAGAATTTCAAGAATCAAGAACTCTGCTCATATTATGCGAGTAATGCAGAGTAAATAATATAGTATCGAGTATTCTATTATAGAAACCGCTTTTTATTGCGCAACTAGTACTCAAGAGAAAAACGTACTGTTGACAAAAATAATTACAAGGTACCAACTATAAACAACTGCAATTTACTAGATATTACCTAGATTGACACTATAGTGTGGCCGTTATAAGTTTACAAATATTAGACGTTGGCAATCACTCTGGCGAAGGCTTCTCTATCCTGCACAGCTCCTCCACATGTCTCATCCCGGTCTAGTCTCTTATGTTCCGCAGCCAAGACGTTTGCCTTCTACCAGGACCACGCTGCCCCTCAATCTTCCTTATCAGTATCAGCTGGAGCAAACTATACTTACCTATCGCCACGCAGAACGTGACACAGATATGAGATCTTTCGGACTTTAACGTTCTTCAGCAGCTGGTTTATTATGAACTTAATTTCAATTTAAAACAGGATTTCATAAACTAAAAAAATAATTGTAATTCTAATGCGTATTGATTCGGTGTTTTTATTATGAAGAGTGAAAGAGACCAGCACGTTTAATGTGCAAATTCGTAGCGGATGCACTATAATCTTACATTAATTTATAACGTTCTACATAGTCAATAAATAAAATTATTAGAGGTAATAGGCTTATGAATATACCCCGTTTTGTACTAAAAAAAGAACGTTTGGAATGCAGTCATAGAAAAAATGTTACAGTTTCTATATAGGTACATAACCATTCTAGTACTTAATGTAATATCTAGGTGATAATAGTACAATATTATAATCTACCAAGTAGATTATTATTTGCTCTTCGATTATAATGTTCTATGTATTAGATGTTATTATTTGAAGTTCTAAAAATAATTTCAGTTTCACAATAAAAAAAATATGATTAGAATGCAATGTGCTTTATTTTATCTACACACCTACATATTGTTTCCATTCATTGATTCTGAATTATTTAGTCAAACTGCATTAATTAAAAATTTCATAACACATAGTCTGTTTAGAAAAAATGATATCAAATCGAATAAATGTAATATGTATTACACACATCCGCCTATACTTACCCATTCAAGCCATTTCTAACAAATTTGATAGTCAAAGATAGTCAAAGACTAACGAAACGTAATAAGCTTACATAATAAATATCATATCCTTCATGCTCTATTGTGGAATTGAAAATGATAAATATTCACATATAAAAAGTAAGTCCTATATATCGTTAATCAGTATAATAAAGGAGTGTTATACATGTGATAATTACACTTATTCGTATATTAAATTGCGGCAATATAAAAATATATGATTTTCCAATAACTCGTTAAACTAGGTTCGTGAACATTTGTGTAAACTGTACATATTCATAGCGAGATTATATACTGACGATTCTTGTCTCAACTAACCCCCTTAATTGACCACTTCCAGGATTGAGAAATACCAGGAGATTTCTTTAATCTTCCAATAGTATTATAAAATATACTTAACTACGACTCGGTTTCTTGATACCTACCTATTTTATAATGTTAAATTGACTCATTGATTACCGGAAATTCCTAATAAGTCCCTCCGCGAATTTTATATTGCCATTACAAACTACAATAAAAGTGTTTCAATAATTAGCACCTTTTATATCATAATTTATTTCTTAATCATAATCGCATCTAGTTATTGCAATAACTCTTCGCCGATAGAGACGATTATCACTTAGCGTTAACGTTTTTGACTAGGAAGGACAGCCTATGAAGCCATACATACAATGGTTTAATTATACTGCTAATGTACCTCATAGAGAATATCAAGGTTTTATATTTAAGTAACTTCTCTTAGTATCAGAAGCATGATAAAAATGGGTTTTGTATTTCGTCGATTTGAGGCAAAGTTGTATATTTTATCACTTTTTAGCAAAGCTTTAATAATATTTTAAACAAAAAAAGGCGAAAACTGAAAAAAATCTTGAAACAGCAATGTAAAATATGTTTCATCGAATTAATGAGATTTTTTTTCGACGAAAGCTCTTGAATATTCTCAGCAACTTCTTTATAGGTGTGCATTTTCATGATGTGAATATTCAAACCTTTGAAGAATGCAAGCAAATATGTAAAAGAAGAAGAAATAATAATTAGAAGTGTTATGAAAAAAAATCGCAGAGTTTGATTTCGTTGAAGTAATCTAAAATATCCGCTATTTTAATATGGGCATTGCTTTTATCGCAAATATTCTAACACTGCATTATTTCCGCAATGCATATTATTATTTTAAACAGCCATGTAATACAATGGCAAACAGTTAATATCAATAAATTAATATTGTTTATCTCTTTCTTTATCTATTGCTGTGATTTTAATCGATGATTTAAGTGTCTGTTATTTATAACAGTTATTTCCAATGACATATATAAAATCGGCAATGAAATGAAACGAAATACTGACCAATAATTTTACAACTTAAATGTGATTTGATTTTAATTTGTATGCCTATTCGTTATTTATCTTTAGTACTGTCATTTGACACTGAACATCGCTATGAGACATTTGACATCTTCAAATCTACGATACGATAAGAAATATAATATTTTCAATTTAGCAGTAATAACTACGCCACCCATCTGAATTGCCTTATTTTTAAGGCATGGCGAGAACGACATGTATGTTTATCATACGTAGTTTGTTTAGTGGCTACTATATTTGCATAATTAGATTGATACAAGTTTTACAAGAAGGAACATTCACACTGTAAATGGATTTTAGTGCAACCGAGACTGCATATTTGCGAAGTCAATTAGTTATGAAACATGCATCACGGATATAAAATTTAATTAACCTTTTATATAGTTACCGAGCGGAAGTCCGATTCATACGTAACAAGTTTAAGTAATTAGGAAGTACTCAAATAATATGACTTGAAGAATTATGTAAAATAAAATGACAAAATAAAACAATGGAACATTTTTAAGATCTAATGCACATTTTTTTATTTAACCTTTAGCTGTTCTTGCATAATTAGCTGTGCAAATTTGGATTCGGCAATTAATGCAGATATTTGTGTTTCTTTTTTCTGAAATATTTTGATAAGATAATAATATTATGGAGTGTTTTAAATAACTCTAGTATATACACGTTTTCTTGCTTATTCAATCAATATATTCAGGTATTGAAAGCCTTAGCTTGAAGTGCCAGTGGTACTGGATGCAGCGATGGACTGAAAATTTTGAAGGGAAAACCGAAGCGCAATGATCTCTGACCCAAGTAAGACGAGAGGAGGAAGGTTTATGTTTATTCAGGATGCTTGGCATACCTCACTGCTGGTGTGAAATATCTTATTCGTTACGTTTTATGAGTTCTTGCTTTTCACAGACACTCGAAAACTTACGGGAAAAAAACGAGAGACGTATACTTTGCTAGGGACTTCACAGGGCAAGCAGTTGTTTGTGAAATATTTTTATAAGATATTTTAATATAAGGTACTTCATTATATATTTATGTAATTATACTCGTATTCATCTCCGTCGCGAATGCATTATCCAATTAATTGTTCCAAGGGCGACGGTACTTTACTTAGCAAATAGGTATTATTTGTATATATTTACATGTGTTTTTATCTTGTTAATCATTCCAATCATTGTATACGTATGTTTTTACAAGTTGTACAATCATGCAGTTGCTCACAGGTGAATGTTTCATTATATCTATATATTTAAATAATTCTCTATTATTAGAATGTCTCTATAAAAAAGATTGTGACACTTGAAGGCTGTGAACATTTAATATAAGTTAGAATAATGAAATGTTCTTTGCTATATTTATAGAAGATATTATATTTATGTACCGTACAAATTTGTGTTTGATCAAAATTAGTTGCAGTTTGATAATATAATATTAACTAAACGATTTTAATCATTATAACTACCTATTCAATAATACCTACTAGAGCATATAAAGCGTTATAAAATGAATGGATTCTTCACAAAATATGTTTTTGATGTTTTCATTAAAAGATTCAATACTTATTGAACCTAAAAATTTTTGGAAGCTTAGATTTCAAAATGGTTATTTTCTTCTGCTTTTCAATTGTCCTTCTCTGTTATATATTTTCCTACTTGACTCTGTGGCTCTCTTGCTTACTTTTTACTAATAAAGAGGTAAATGACTATTTTAGCCATAAAGTGCATGTATTACACCTACACCTACATTGATAATATCTTCTTACTACTTCTGTCAGAATTCTACTTTTAATTTCTCAAAGCGTCCAAAATATAGATATTAGGTATCTTTCTGCCTGTTTCCTGTCTATTCAGAGACTTGTCCACTGATATTTTATCTTTCACCGAATCTTATTAACATATTTCAAGTTAATATTTTTGGTGACTAAGTCTTGTTTCTACAATCATTATATTTCTTCAGCAGCGTCGCTTCGTCTTGACATCAACTGGTAATACAACAATAATCTATATTATTAGTTGCACAGCCAGCTGCTTGTTGAATAAATCACCTGCCATTACCAATTATTATTTTATTATTCGTTCATTTACTAAAAACTGCCGGCTGCCTCGATAATAAGTATTAGGAAAGACTTCATGAAGGAACGTTGAACCTTTCCGGCTCTTTATTGGTGACAGTTGTAGCATCTTTATACCAAAATTGTCGTTATCTTTCTGTTAGCTCCTATTGCTCCAAATTTTTCATCTTTACTGTCATCTTTAGATGATTACTGGCAACATTTTTAGATGTTAACTAGACAAATAAAGTATTACGTTACAATTTCAAAATATCATTAAATTACGTCACAATTTTCAAATATCGAATGATGGGGCGAGGGGATATGATTTTTACTCCATTCAGGGCAATTCTGACAAGTCGTCTTTACACGTGTTATTTCTCAATTGCGAAAGAGGATTTTTAAATGACAAAGGTATATGAAATATTTTCGTAATAAAATAAGCACTAAATTACGGTGATAGTTATGCGACCAACAAGTTTGTAACACGTTGTTAGTTATTTACATTTTCTATTACAATCAAACATATACATTTCAATTATCAAAACGACACCACTAAGAACTTCTTATTTTAACTATGAATACATAAATAACGAGGTGTCATTACAATCAGTTTTAAATCGATTATATTTACGCAGATGTTTCAATGGTTAGTTTTTTTCAATCGATAGTTGACCGCAAGGAATGAATCAACTTTGTTTTGATTGCTTTTTTTATTTATAATACTTGCATCAAATCGATAAGATAATGTCTCATCGCTTTCTCTCTAAAATAATGTCATGTTCCTTGCTAAGCACATAGTTTTTCTTATTTTTTTCTTTTCATCAAGGCTTATTCATTTCGGATGGATTTTTTTGTTACCGTTGTAAACATTTTATTTGTATGAAAAAGGTTATAACTTATATCTATATTATAAAGACAAACATTAGTTTTAGAACAATTATTATTATGAAAGTAAACATATAAATATAATTAATATATCTTTCTTTCTTTCTTTTTTTTTCCGGCAAGGCACCCGACATCGAGTGAATTATGATATAAATATATCAACCAATAGATATTTTTTTGTGATTAAAACTTTGATACAAAATGTCTTTAGAACGAAATTTGTAATTACTGAAATTACGTAAAGAACAAACCGTAATAAATAGAGATTAAAGTTCATATCATCAAGATATATAATTTTATTACTCAGTATTGGAAAGGTTTATGCACTGTTATATAACTTCATATTATTTAAGTTTTAGTCTATCGAATATAATTGGGGACACATCTAAGTGAAATAGTTATGTTGCTTTTAAACAATATATAGAAATATTAATCACCCACCTTATTTCATGCTATTGTTTATCGATTAACCTGTAAATCATGCGAATTAACAACATATCAATTCTACATCATAATTTGCGAGTAATATAATATGACACTAAATTATTGTTTTTGTTCTCTGTAAAAAAAAAAGAAAATAATCTCACAATATAATAGTATTTATCTCCAATATAAGGCATTCGTTAAATTGCTATTACCCGCACTGCAATTATGTTTATTTATATTATTATTTGAACTCAAAAACACTTCACGAGATCCACAATACATGTAGCAGAATAATAATTTGCTAATGCTTTTGTAGGTAAGTGGGCACTCTATTGTCCACAGGCACACACGATTTTTTGATTGAACTCATGAGTATAAGACAATCTGCAATAATTACATATCCATAATATAACGGGTTCTTCAGATTTATGCATAAGTACACGAGTACTTAGTATCATAACCCAAATCTTTTTGTTCGTCGATAGCCTGGAGGTAGAGTCTCGACCTTATGAACATGGGGTCCGGGGTTCGATCCCAGGTGCCGGCAAACTCCCCTTTCACGACACAAGCTTTTAGCTTACTGTGAAAGGTGTATAAGGTTGTATTTGGGTTTATAAAAAAACCCAGATATATCTTTTTCAAAAAAAAAAAAATATTCTCCAATATATTTGCTTGTTTTTTATTGATTGATTTATCGTTTGTAATTGAAGATTGTTTTATTTTTTGTTCATGTTATTTGTAAAAAGGCGAAAGCCGTATATTTCATAAATAAATAAATAATTAATTTTATACTTTAATTACAACACAGTTAACTTTTCACTTAGATTTATTTAAATCTCGAGCGCTTTCGTTAATGTTAATACATTGACATGTTCAAGAGTATTTTCAAGAGTTCTCTTAAAAATGTCAATATATCAACATTGACGAAAGAGCTCGAGATTTAAATAAATCTAAGTGAAAAGTTAACTGTGTTGTATTTGGGTTTATAACAAAACCCAGATATATCTTTCTTTTTTTTTTTTAAAAAAAAAGTATAATATCATCATAATGAATTTTCACTCTGAGAATGTACCTACAAACCTTAGAGTTATTAAATAAATAATTTAATAACTCTAAGGTTTAGTTTCGTCGTTTCGGTTCAGAGTTCGTCGGTAGCCTGGAGGTAGAGTCTCGGCCTCTTGAAGAAGGGGTCCGCGGTTCGATCCCAGGTGCCGGCAAACTCCCCTTTCACGACACAAGCTTTTAGCTTACTGTGGAAGGTGTATAAAGTTGTATTTGGGTTTATAACAAAACCCAGATATATCTTTTCTTAAAAAAAAAAAATTAACATTCTTGTCCTGGTTTGGACTTAGCTGGTAGCAAGAATCGAACCTGAAAGTTTGAAACGATAAAATCTAATAACAACTCCTACTTGAACTGTGTGCGTTCAGTAGCCGAACAAACTTTACTCGTTTTCTGGTTTTGTTCGATCTTAGTCCTTCAAGATTTTTCAAGAGCCTTTATTTTCGTTTTCGTATAGGTATGTAAGAAAACTATTTAATTTTAAGTTTTTGAGAAACCGAGAATATTGGTTCCTTGTTCTTAACAACTTCAGAGAGATAAAGTGCTATCCCATTATATTCAACGAAAATGACAGATGCTTTTTTGCTTTGCGTGTGCAGAATTGATATCTAATGGAAAAAGTTTACGTACACATGCGTGTGAAAGTTATTAATTTTTTTTTTTTTTTTTTTTTTTTATTTTCACAATATTTAGAATCAAACAGTCGTTATACAATATGTTGACAATTAATATATTTGACATGTAGACCAGCGAAGATTCCACTCTTACCAGAAATATTTCAATCTTGAGGAAAAAAAAGTAAAAGTTAAAATGCTCCAAAAAAGTCAAAGTAAATTTAAATTTAAAAACAACGATAATACAATACTTAAAACAATACAAAAACATAAATATAAAAGCAAAAAATCCTAAAATACTAGAAATTAAAAATATTACTAATAATTTTTGAAAAAATTATTAGTAATATTTTTATTTTTATATATTTTATTTTTATAAATTTTTTTATAATTTATTTATTTTTAAAAAAATATATTTTTATAAATTTTTATTTTTATAAATTTTATTTTTATAAATTAATCCTAAAATACTAGAAATTAAAAATACTAGAAATTAAAATACATAATACGTATGTATATATGTATTAAAGGTCGTAATATCTCTGTACATTATGAATATTTTGTTGAGTAGATTTTTACATCATGACAGATTGAATTATGTGTTTCATAATTTATTGTTAAGCATTAGATATTAACGAATACATGGAAAGAAATTATTTATGACATTTGAAATAATAATTAATACCTTTTTGATAGAGTGAGACTAAAAAAAGACATCAGTAATGTCATTTATAGCGTGAATATTTTTTGAATATTTTCAAAATTAAAATGGGATTTTTATTGAGGACCCACACGTACGAAATTTGAAAGTTATTTGATTGATGAATGAGAGGTAGACCACTTAGAATCACAATTCACAGCACCTTTACACATACTAAAGTGTGGGATGGTACAGTAATAAAAGAAGGAACTCGAATTTCAGAACCCCATGAACTTTGGGATGTTGAAATAAAATTTTAAGAAGCTTTTGCGATAAAATTTTACAGTGCATCATAATATTATGTGACATTGTCGAGATAGTTGACAAAATAATGTGGTAGCCTACCTATATGGTTTCGTTATTTCTATTTTATTATATTTTTCTCTGAACTGTGCCATATTTATATTGTTTATTTAAGCATTTTTAATTATTGTCTATTGTCGAATGGTTTTTGATTGAATTGTGTTATTGTTAAAAAAATTGACAATTAAAAAAGAAATAGTAAATATATCATAGAATAAAAGTTGGTGTTGCATGCACCACGTATTTTGTTATTCTGTCTTTCTGAATAGCTTAGTGCAAAAACGACGTAAACAGTTATCAAATTATATCAATTATAATTCAATACCATTAGGAAGAAAGAAGGCCAATCAACATAAGACTAAATAATTAATTTATTGATTGCCAAGGTATGATCATTGTTCAATGTTCATATAGCCTGCAGATCAATATCAAGGGTGGTGTGTGTAACCACATATAGGATCAAATTATCATGACTCATTCACAATAATAACACCTATCCATTACTGCGTATTGTATGTGTGTGGTTTATATTTTAATATAATATCATATCATCTGTAGGTTTGTATACTATTAATACCCACTACTCTCTCATACTTGAGGTAGCCAACAGATCTACCGTGTGTAATGAACAAAATACTAATTAGGAAGTTTTTTGTGCTATAAAATAAAACGTAATAACTGCCATTTTTGTACATTAATTTGAAATGTTTACGAATTAGTTTATCCAATTTTCCAATCTTGCAGAGATCTATCCAAATATAACAACCAATTATTCATTTGTTAAGCGCCCTTGAGGTGATTATAATTATCTTCATGATTTAATGAAATTATCTCTAGCAAATAAATTTTGTCATCATTTAAAATGCACTTATTACGATAATGAATTGATGTATATAAAAATATTGTTTAACAAAAATTGAATCCTGCGTCAACAGCCTGATATAACAAGCAGTATTTTCAAACTTTGCAATAATATATTTATTACATTAGACACAGTTTACTTATATTACGGAGAAGCTGTTTTGCGTGTGGGTGTGGGTGTCTACTTTCATACAGTATATCTGCTTTTTATTGTTCATACGTACATCAATAATTGTGTATGAGTTAATGGCTTAAACATCAGGTACTGGGTAGGTATACAATTTAGAGACAATAAATTTGCGATTGCTTATCTGTTTAAGCTGTAAGTAATAATTATATTCGTACACACGTTTGTTGTTGCTGCTTGACACTACAACATGATATAGTGCATCTAAATCTCTCTACTTGTTCTCTCAATCAGTCATTGATCTTTTTTTATTTGGCTTCGTTTTATAATATTAAACTAATACTCGTGTACATTGTAGTACCTACAGTGGGAGATTTAAAGAGTGTTAGTTACACTCTTAGGGTAAAATTTCTCCGCATTTATTCGACCAATCAACAAAATCTTATTTGAATAAAATCTTTTATTATACCTATTAAAGTTAAATTAGATCTAACATGAATGCCTTCCAAACTTTAAGCGTTACGTAGTAAATTAAGATAAAAACTAGAGAAAATATGGCGTGCAAATGTCCTGATTAAAATATGTCGTAAAAAATTGGAAATCAAAGTAAGAAAAAATTGTTTAATCTTACAGCAGAATAAAGAAGTAATAAAATTCGATAGAAGAGAATTTGACATGGTACTAGGGGGAGAGGAAATGTCTCACATTCTTTCTTGTGTAGAGTTTCGATTACGAACTGTATCGTTATTTTTTCCTCGATTGTACCTTCATCTTGTACGTCATTTGAATAGCTATTCGGTGTTAAGATACAAGGCGTGTACATTATTACGATTAGATATTCATACAACCTTGACTTTGAATAAATCTTATTTCCATTATTTCTTCCATGTAATTTCACTGCTGTTACTGCAATTATTATCTATGATTGTGCCTTGAGGCATCCAACAACAGATTAGTTTCACCTATGTTAATATTATTTAGAGATGTTAAGCTTTGATTCTCACTGGTTCGCCTGATCCGCATGATTCAACATCATCTGTGAAAAGGTAAAACCCCCAGACCAGCTATAATTTCGATAGCCGCTTCTCGAGCCCGAGCCCATAAAAATATAATATTTATCTTTTTTATGTATGGAAAAAGGCTAACACAGTTCGAATACATAAAATCATCATTTGGTTACCCGGGCAGTTTTGTACAAAAAATGTTATAAAACACGGTAATGCGAAGATCAAATTTCTTCTAGCATATTAACGTTATTACATTTTGGATTATTCTGACATTAGAACAAAAAACAAATGATTGATAATGTCAATTTTATTTTATTTATTTTTTATTTAAAAATGTCACCACTCACTCATCTTTATAGCCTTTACATTTGCGATTAGTAGTGTTCAAAAGATACAATTGAATTTTTTCAAAAACATGCTAACATGTTTTGAAAATTTTGAAATTTTTCACCAACACAGTGAAAGATATTATACGGGAGATAATAACTCCGGTTCAAGCGAACCGGTAAAACCTCACGCTTCACATAAGACTTACATCTAACCGAACAATTACCATTGGTAAAATACGACTTGTAAAGTTAGATTACTACTTTAGTTATAATTATTATTTTATTTACCGTGATTGACAGACAGCGAGTGATTGTCAATTATTAATTTTATTAATACTGTTCATAATGTTATATATTTATTACAATTGATTATTGAGTATGAATTTGATTACTGTAATATTCTTATAATTAGGTACCTACATGGTAGACCTTTATGTCTTTATTATTAATCTCAAATTGAATGTTTCAAATAACACAGTAATAATCAAACATCTAATTATAACCTAGGTATTTGAATTTAATTTTATTATTTATTTTGTCATTAATTTTATTAACACTTTCACAAGAAATCTTATCAGAAGTTTTTTTTTAGAATTCAAATTCTTTATAAACCCAACTAGACGGGTTCTGTTAGTTTGTTTTTACCCTTATATTTACCTTTTTTGCATAGGTGATTTTTTTTCAACGTGCATGCTGTAGACATTATTAATTGGGGGGTTGGTCTGACCAGATCAATTGTCTTTTCTTCTTTTTTTTTATGAATGTTTTGTCAACTCTTTGTGTGTGTTTCTAGTAAATAAATAAACTATACCTACAACAGATACCTACAGATCACACACAGTAAGCAATAATATGCTTGTGTCGTAAAGGTTGAGTGGGTCGGTAGCAAGGAATTGATTTCAGGATCTCTCTCTTCATTAGGTTATTCACCACCTTGTTTATGTTATTAGTAGGTATATTACGTATGCATACTTTATTTTATTATTTTCTGGGTACATTTCTAAGAAGGCTAGATTTGCTATGTTATATAAAATTTATTTTATTGTTTTTATCTGAAACAATGCAATCTGATTTTGATGATTTTGTGATCCTCATCAATGACTGTAATCATTCAATAAGAATTCCGGAAAAATTTGAATCATTGTTCTTAAAGTTGATGAACAATCACATTTGCAATTCCTAATAAACAAATATCTGTTGATTAGCAAACCTACTATGCAAACAGGTTATCTCATTTTAATATAAAGGATAATGAACGTTAAAAAATGTATTTTGCTTTGGGATATCATAGTTATTTCATATCAAAATACGCTATTGCTGTAATTAAAAAAAACGACAAATCTATTATTGATAAAGAAATAGTTAAATGAGTCATTCATTCATTCACGTACCTACAACTACCGACATCTGTTCGTTTCATCAGATTTCACTATTACTATATCAAATCATTTCTATCAACCAGACAATTAAACGAGTTTTTTAATTTCATATCAGCTGATCAGCATTAAGATACTATCAAAACATAATCATTTAAATTGCAATGAGAAAAATGAAACGTCACGTAGAAATAATGATACCCTCAGATAATTAAAAACGGTTTCCACAGCTCAAGATTAAAATGTTGTGACAAGATGAGATACATTCAGCTGTCGTTTTTTCTCTCCCAGAACAGGTTTATGATTCATCAAACGTAAGTAATTCGATAGTAAGGAAGTCTACCGATTTGGTGTACTTTGTTTATTTACTAGGGAACGGTTTAAGCCTGTGATATCGAATGACAAATAGATATTTACAACAAAGTCATGTTTCAAAAAAAAAATCTCTCGAATAAGATAAGTAATTTCAAACATCTTCTAATGAACTATTTAAGCTGAATTTTTCCTTATAAAATTGGTCAGGAGCTAATTGCGTCTGATTCAGAGACTCTGATTATTCATTGTATTTAGAACCTCTTGCGATTCTAATGGAAATTTGACCCATCATACTTAATTTTAGCTCATACTTCTTATTTTGTCTCTTTCTTGTGAAGGATTGGACAAAGGTCTCAGTTTTGGATCATCACTTTGCTCTATACATAAGTCGCTATCTTTCTCCAATAACTACCCACTGTTTCGGTGGTATAGTCGTGCAGTAGTGTGTCTGCTATTTATCCTTATCACCTGTTGTTAACAGGAAGTGGCAAGTTAGGAAATACTTACATAGTACCTAATTAAAAGCATCTACTCAAAAATATTAACAGATGGTGTAATAAAATAAATTATTTTTTATTTGATGCAAACCATGATTATGTAGATGCAATGATCCATTAAGTGCTGACAGGAAGTACGGGTGCTGCCAAATTTGTAACATTTAATGAAGTGTCATACGCTCTTTAAAAATACGCGGTGGTCTGTCGAAAAAATGCGTGAAAAATAACAGTGAATTGCTTACTTAGTAGGTATGATAATTATATTACTTTTGTAGGCTTGTCACAACATTTATCTGTAATTTTGTAAAAAAAAATATCGCCATTAACTTTTTCTGTGATCTGTGTAAAAGACGATTTCTAAGTATCTGAACATTCTTTATTTTTATAAATTTAGCTTCACGGATTTGTTGATAGTTGAAAATATGCATCTTTTTATTGTTTCTAGTGATATCAAATTTGTAGCTTTGAACAATAAAAAGAAAGAAAAGAATAAAATACTAAGTAGTAATTACCTATTGTGGAAACCGTGCAACAAGAAAATATATTCCTTAAAATAACTAGGTTTATATTAAGGTATCAATATTGTTTTTACTCTGTGGTACTTTCAAAAACATGAGAAAAACAAGGTATAAATCTACAGCTTAATTAATATAGTGTGTATATTAGAACCTATGTGAATAATTATGTTATTTGATTTGCTATTTTTCTTTTACATCAGTAGGCAACTAGGTAATATTCTCAAATGACAAGATGATTTATCAGTGACTGTTACAATTTCAAATCTACCAGTCAGCTGATATATTATCATTTGACATGTACATACGTACAACAATAAGAATATATGTCTAGTAATAGAATAATATAATACGACTTATGTATAATAGTAAGTAGACAGACAGATACATACCAAGTTCTTCGGACAATGACCTGGACAATACAATTTTATTATTCGAATACCGCAGTGTGGCATTAAACATTATTTGATGTCTTGTGTTTATGTAGATAATATATTAAATGTTTGAATTCGAGGCCAATATAGAATACTGGACCAGTTGTACCTAATGAGTTAACTGGATGACCTTTAGTTTAGTTCAAGTTGTATTGTGACGATATGAATATCCGTATGTTGAGTATTTTTAATATGTTCCGTTCACACGTTTTATGTTTGCAAAAACTGTTCCGAATCGTACGTAGGTAAATATTGAATGACCTTTAGATATTCATGATTTGAAGAGTGTTGAGCTTAGTATTTAATATAGTAGACTTAGTATAAGTTTTTATTCGTTTACGTTTCACGATTTTTATTGAGAGATAGGTCACATTTATAGGAAATATATATTTTTCATTTATTCTTGTCAATGATGATATAAGTGGAATTGCTCTCGTAAACTTCTTAGTAACTTAAAAAAATACTATGGGTATTATCTATTTGTAACTACTTTAGGTAAGTATACATAGGTAGTTCATGAACTATCTTTTTCCATACAAAAAATAGAATATTCTCTCTTTGAATTTTTTGAAATAATGCTAGGATATTGTTATTAGAAAAGCGGAGTAGTGTGATAAAGAGGATTTTATGGCATCGAAAAATAAAGCTTTCTTATAAGGAAACCATGATTAATCTGTATAATTATTACTCTGCTAATATTTTCGCGCTAAAAGCTGAGTTTTTTTAGACATTTGCCGCAACTTAATTTATGACATTTTGAAATCTGTATAAATTTGATCATTACAGCATAAACATTCTGTCCTACATACCAGTCGATCAATACTCATGACATTTTCGTCACTTAACGAAATCTACGAGTACTAAGCATATAGATTTAAGTAATATTGTATATTCAATACACATTTTTGTGTTTTCCTAAGCCATTCATCTGGAAAATTAATAAAGACAAGAAGGTCGCATTAATTAAAGCATCTTCTAAGATTAAATAAATATTTTATAAGTCACTGAATATTCATGGCATCTACGAATATCCAGAATATGTTCATCATACTTTCCTTTAAGTTTGGGAGTGTTTATTAATCATCACTATAAAGACTGATAATATTTTTATTTTTTCAAACATTCTTATTTTCGTTAAACTTGTTAATTCTACTAGGTACATAAATTGGCCATAGAAAAATGAAATTTGAATCGGAAAATAGCTATGATTATGTAATTCTTCTTCTTCTTCTTATGGCCCGCTAGACTTGGATCTCGAGGGTCCGAAGCCATGTATGTGCGTCGTCTGTTACAGTATGGAGGCCTTGTATACCTCCGATGAATGCAAATATAGGATAGTGGTCAGTTATATGCTCCGTTGTTTGGATTTCTCCACATGCACATGTCAATACATTATGTAATTGAAACAAGTGTTTCTTTCTACTATAGATTATTGATTCCGAGAGAGACGTCTTTCGACTTATCAGGTCATTACTAAAACGACTCAGTGTGTTAAAATTTAAGAGTGTGAAATTGGCTGGAAAATCATTTAATGCGAATTTCAGAAATATTCGTCCCCTCAAAGACTTTTAGCGATTATTAAATTTGTTAAAAACTTAAAGTAGTTCGACTTTAGTCAAAAGTACATTCTTTTCTCTGAACTTTTGTTCTCTGAATTGTGAAAAAGGTTATTGTATAGTTTTAAATTACATTTTCATTATACTTAGTGAATGTCTTGATGAGAATGAAAGTGAATAAACCGTGTGATGACTCGTATCATAGAATTGATGTTAAACAAATTAAATTAAAAGATCAAAGAAATACTTAAAAAGTATATAACGCAATTGAAAGTGTAGACATAAACAGTAACACCTAAAGAATACAAACAATTTCAGTGTCGATTTTTTTTTATTACCAAATAGATATTTTTGTTCATATTATAGTGTTAAATCCATTAAACAAATTAGTTTTGTGAAAAGCATTCAAATAATATTATATTTAGTTACATAGCTTAAATCACATTACTTTATTATTATCGATTATTTTATTTTTGCGTTTAACAACTATCTATTAAAGTGAATTAAATTATATAATAGTGTTTCAATAGTATTTACCATCGATAAAGCATTGCTTTTTAATAAACTGGAAATTAAGTTTATTTTTGAGTAAGAATGTAATGGAACTTCTGCTATATTTGAGTTAGTTGGAAGATATCGCGTTCCTGCGATAAACTCGCCCATTATGCAAAATATTTGTATATACCATGTTGTAGTCTCATTATTTTTGTTAAAATATTTTGTACAGTAAAGTTTTTTATTATTATTATATTCAGAAATATAATGCTTTGAAACTACTTTAAACTATTTGTTGTAAATTATTCAGTATAAGACATTTAACAACTTAGGTATGCCACCCATACTTAATGTTTTATTTTTTGTTGACACGGATAGGACGATTTAACGTTTATTACATGTAGTAAGTCTACTGGATATCCAATTATCTATTGGAATAGCTGTGATGACTTATAGATAGACATATTTGTGACGATTGTTGAGAATGTTACACTACATATATTTTACATTATCTGTTTTATCTTCGTTCGAGTTTATCGGTAGCCTGGAGGTAGAGTCTCGGCCTCGTGCACATAAGGTGTGTGGTTCGATCCCAGGTGCCGGCAAACTCCCCTTTCACGACACAAGATTTTAGCTTACTGTGAAAGGTGTATAAGGTTATATTTGGATTTATAAAAAAACCCAGATATATCTTTTTTAAAAACAAAATAATAGTACCTATATAATATATAATTTTTCTATCCACATGCATTTACTACGGATGCAACTTTTCCGAAAGACACCGGTTTTTCTCTTTTTCTTGTCTTGTAAAATGCGCCCAGTAAACCCTTTCCATACACTTTTTGTCTTTATATATATTTTTTTTTACTTTTACTCAATTTAAAATTAAAAATGAATTATCTACATATAGAGTCAACCAGGTTTGTCGTCATCTTGTTTGATGTCTTTATTTAGGGTAAAGGCTGAAGACTTTGAAAAATACAACGTCCGTCGCTTTCCACCGATATTGAGACAAGAATATATTTAGAATTCTCAGATCTTCACCTGACTCTTCTCATTTTCCGTATATTAAAAATAAAACTAAAATTTTGTGACAGTCCCGAGAACATCAAAAGCGTGAGTCATCAGTCCCACTTATTTAACTATAAAGTCAATCACCTTTGCTCTAGTAACCTAAGAACTAGCAATAAATAAATAAAATAAAAATATTATGATTTATTGTACGTTTAAGATAATGATTTTTTTTTCTCTTATTGTCCGTTATATATATTTTAATTACTAAACAGAACCGTTAATTACCTACCATAGTGAAACGGAAGGGCTACTTTCAGAGCGGTTTTATCTAAAGTTTCATCTAATAATAATTTGTTTATTTATTCATTTATCTCGACTCTTTTTTCTTCTACAAAGATAAGGTTACATAAAAAAATTTATGTAATGTAAATATGTACATGTCATATTTCAGTAACAAAACAATACAAAAATTATTTATACATATACAGTATAGGTATTAGAATATAAATAACCTATATAAGTGTAAATATAATTATATTGTTTTTTTAACCTCAAATAAACTTAGCCATAAAAAAATGTAAATGATTGTATATGGTGCCATTTAATGACCCGTGGTTATCTTTAGAGCGCCGTGACTTCTTATGAACAGTAATATTTTTAACTTGCTCCTGAATATTTCAGTAGGCTTGTTCTGTTTTAGATCCGCTGGAAAACGGTTCCAAGCAGTTGGCCCCGCGATCTTTTGCCTACATAAGGAACGCAAAATTACATAATATATCTATTTTTACCTACTAGTGATGTGAGAAGAGAAAATTCTCCAAAGAAATTTCTCGAGAACGAGAAATTTCTCCGACAATTTCTCCTCTGATGGAAGAGAAATTTCTCTCCATAATTTTTCTTAGCGGTAGTTTTACCTTTCGCCCAGTACACTTAGCAGCCAACCTGATTGATACAAAAAATTGTGGGTCTGATTAAGGCCCAAATCAGAGGTTTTTAACACTTTTTTCCTTGTATGTACCTGCAATTTTTTTTAAACTTAAATATGGGCATGTGGGGTGTCAAACATCAAGATTTTTCATCAGTTATTAGCACTTTTTTCTATGTAGGTACCTAACATTTTTTGTATCCATAATTAATTGTAGCCATATTGGTGATAAATTGTCTCAACATTTGTACATTGTTATTGATTGATTGAATATAGTATTTATTATTATTATACTGTTAAATAAAAAATTTACCGAGAAATTTCTCAGTAAATTTCTCCAAAAATTATTTCTTAAGAATTCCACAACACTAATCACGGCGCATCCCATCATTGGGGGATCCAGCAGGTTAACAGCGTATAATAAATTTGGAGATGTTAAATGTATTATTCGTGATGTTTTATGAATATTTGCTCTTTACAAGACACTAGAAAACTTACAGAAAAGAGTGGAGTACCTTTTTTTTGCTGGGGACTCCACGGATAACACCATTATCATCCCTATTTTTGAGTATGAAGTACGTTCTAAATTTAGTTGACGTTCTTACTGTGGGTTTTCAAAATCTTAGTACCGTTCATTTTTGTATGATATTTGATAGGTACTCTTGAGACCACTGATTAGACGTTTGTAAAATATTAGTCTAAGCAGGCGTCGGGAATAACCCCTCAGCTTAAAATGAATATTGAAAGAGTTATTGGTAAAGAATGGGCATAATATTGTTTATAATTAAAGTTAATTGGGATCATGCGGAGAAATAGAATTTGTATATTTTTACTACTTCTGTGCCATCAAAGCATATCACACAAAAAAATAGAAAAAGCAGTAATGAAATTGTAAATGTCATATACCTAGTTTCATCATCTATTCAAATCTAATCTATTCAAAATCTCATTGATTAATAACGTCAATCATTTCAATAAAGTTCTCCCCGAATAGGTCCCACACTTTTATATGTGGGTAAGTTTTTTTTTCTTATAAAAGGCTACATGAGTCAATACTCGTGCAATTAACATATATAGTTGAGCGATGAGATGTGCCTCCCATCCTGAATGTCTTGTGCTTTTATTGACATGGAGAGGACAATCTTTATTTATGACATGTGGTTAGTCCATTTACAACCCCATTTGTGGGATATGCCGTGATGGTATATATATAGATAGTTTGATCGAATTAGGTAAGCGATCAACTTTCAATCAGACCAAAAATACTTAATTTTTTCATGTATTTTGTATAGGTGCGTATGAACACTGCAAGATTATTAAATGAATTTGAGTGAGTTGGTAGAATTTTGTTTTATTTACAATAGAGATATTTTGGGTTCGAATATTCTTTCTGCCAACTTATTCCATTTTCATGACAAAACATATTGTATACTGTGAGAGTGTTAAGGATGTATTTGGGTTTGTTTTAACTCAGATTCCTTTCAAGAAATTCATAATTAGCTTGATTTTGGATGCTTAGCATCAAAATGGAAGTAATACATTAAAATAAAAACATATTACCAAGTATTGAACCGCCTCCATTTGCCCTAAATATCTATTCGTAAGGTGTTTATAAAATATTATGTCACTAATACATGACAATGCTTATGTTATCGATACTTTTATTCGTCAAATAAAGAAACCTTATAAAGTTAAGTCGTGGTTAGTCAGAATACTTCCTAATTTAGCTGACATACATTTTGACTTGTAGAAATTATATAATGATTTGCTAAAATCCCATTATGGAAGGATTAAAATTATTTTTGTGAAGTACACAATGTTTGTCAAATAAGTTCAGTTATGTTTAAAAGAAGGCATTGTTCTGTATACAAAATTATATGTCTTTTCATTATTTAAATATTAATTTTAATGCGCATTATCAATTTAATTGAAATTGATTAGAAAAGAATACTGATAGATAAAAGATTATAATAATTATCATTGGCAAGTTTATCAATTTATAGCGATTTCTTCCATGATGATAACGTTAGATGATTGGTTTCTTTGGCGCCATTCTATAATCCTTCAACCGTGTCAAGGGCACTGATGAAAAGAGGATTTTTTTTGCTTTTTAAGCCGGTGATGATGGCGCCGCGGATCGGCAGACATTCTATTCTACATAAGCATATCATTTTCTATATATTCGTCAGCATAAACTATTTTTTTTAAAGTGCTCGTGCCGTACTTGGAGATATGTTTCTCCATAACGACACACACATGCACAAACAGGATTTAATGTCGCTTTAAAGCGAGAAATGCTGCCCCGAGGGAGCACTCTAGATTCAGTGGCCACACACCAAAAATGTTGGTGCAAAAAGGGAAGGGAAGAAATGGGAATATGCCTTCCTCTCTATGCAGTATCGTTAGTTACTTGAAGGGGATATTAAGCTACCAAAGAAAGGATATTAGGCTACTAAACTCATATAATCTTATATGAGGTAAGAAAGCAGTATTTTTAGTTTCAGACATGTACCTACCAGTGGCGAAACTCGACTTTTTAAATTAGCCATGCTTTCGTTATGTATTTTTTAAATATTTTATTACATCTTGATATAATTATTTATGAAAATACCAGACTTTCAAATTTCTACACCCTACGAAAAATTTTCAATTTGGTAGATACTTTTGATAATTTGTGATATTTATTTATTGAATCGACGTATATTTTGTAAAATTCCATGCTTAGGTATATTACCTATGGAAGAAAACACAATTGGTTTAAGTTTTACTTAATATGTTATTGTAGTTTTATTAGTTTGACAATGACTTTATAAGTCGAAACCAGGTCACTATTCAATAAAATATTAAGTAAAACTAAAACCAATTGTGTTTTCTTCTATAGGTATATAATTTGAGATATTTCATGATCTCATTGCTTTTATATACCAACTTTTGTAAGCATGCGGTGCTTTTTGCATACATGAAAAGCATGATACTGGTACCTTTCACTATATATTATTATAAATCGAATTTTCTAATTGAATTTTAACACATTTAAGTCTATTTTGAGGATCTATGCGTCACATAACACATGCAGTGGCTGTCCCTTTTATAGTGGATGGTTTCCCATTATTACGTAGCCGGTCCATATTTTAATTATTGTAGAATTGGCTAAGCCATAGCTTAACATTTGCAAAGTTTGGATTTAAAACGAAACACATCATCTCTTTTAGTTTTTTTTAACCGAATAGTCAGAATTTCTATTATCCGTTGATGTCAGAATCATTAATGTTTGATAAGCGAAAGTTGTTCACTAAATGTATTTTCTTTTATTAGTTAGTTCGTTCAAATGATTCTTAGTGATGGCATATCGATTAGGATTTATTGTGTATGAAAATATCAACTTCACGGGTAAATTAAGAACATTGAATATAGTGTAGAGATATTTTGTTCTGTAGAGATCTTTTATTCTGATCGGCCCGGCAAAAATTGCCTACGAGTGCAATACATACCTACATTTTAATAACTTATGGAAGAAAATTTTAGAAATCGATCTAAAATATTTTCTATCTATTTATGTATACCATAACGGTATATCTCACAAGTTGGGTAGCCAGCTGATTTACTGCGTGTAATTAACAATTTGATTGTCTTCTTCGTGCTGATTAAAAAATAAGACATTCAGGATGGATAGCATACTTCATGACTGAATTAAAGGTGGAGTGGAGTCCTTCTCCGTGAAACCCCGGCAAAAAATAGGCTTAAACATTTTTTCTGCAAGTTTTCAAGTTTCATTTAAAATCTCAGGTATAAATTAATGTAAATATTTTTTGTAATTATTATTGATTAGTTGTATTATTTTGCAATCCATTTATTTGATTTGTTGATGCACTACTCCATTTATATAACGATCAATGGAAAAATGCGTTCCTACTAATATTTTTCACATACCTACTAGTACAAGTGTTAGAGATTCCAATAAATTGTACATAAAGCATACATATAAGAAATGCCAACATTCTACTTATCCACACATTCCGCGATAGTAAATTACAAATACTTCTAATATATGAAATAGTTAAGTCTACAATAACATCGGAATACTTCCTTTACTATATACCATCGCGATATTTTTCATATATGTGGGGTAGCCAGCGGATTAACTGCAAGTAGAAAACATGCAGATTGTTCTCTCCGTGCTTATGTAAAAATAAGACATTCAAGATAAGTAGCATGCAAGTAAGTAAAAAAGTAAGTATGCCTCATCGCTAAATTGCAAATGTTAATTTTTGATCAAATAAATTGATAACATATTAGGTATTTATTATTGGAATTAGATTTGAGTCATTACGAAATTGTCTTATACTTGAGATCTTACGTACACCCGCCTTTCACGGGACACCCGAAAACTTACAGTGAATAGTGGGATACCTATTCTTAACCGGAGATTCACGAGCTACATTACCTACATCTCTATCTATACCTATCTATAAATATACCAAACATTTACTCTATCATATTTTTCTGGCATACTCGTACAATTGGCAAGTTTGTTGCCTAAAAGTACCTAATCTATTCCAACATCGATGTTTTGATTGAGTTGTACTTTGTTGGCAACTCAACACTTTCACGCACCTAGGCATATTATGGTTCATTTATATGAGAGATGAGTTTTGTATTATATTGTGAGTTGTGGTGCTCAATCAGCTGTAATATTATGTTGTAGGTATGTGTGTTGCATGAGGAATTCATTGTAATTAATAGACACATTGTAATGCTGCATTTCCTTATGCATGCCTCATTACAGTCACAGAAGATTGGAAAATTTTAATAAATTAACTATTGCAGATTATATTATGTCAGTAGATATTAAGAAGTGGATTGCCTTTCGTGTACACGAAAAAGTACCGTATGCATATTTAATAAAACACAGAATGTTGTGAACGGAATTATATAGAATTACTAGCTTATATGGCAAACATTATTTTGCCATATACTAATATCGCTATTAAAAAAAAAAAAAAAAAAATTCGGGGTGGACCACCCTTAACTTTTAGGGGTATGAAAAATAGATGTTGACCGATTATCAGACCTACCCGATAAACACACCAAATTTCATCAAAATCTGTCCAGCCGTTTCGGAGGAGTATGATAACAAACACCGTGACACGAGAATTTTATATATTAGATATTTAGTGTAATGGCAAATAATAATTTAATTTTTTGTGTAATGGGTATCAATCCCCATTATTGACTGATACATTTTGTAAAGATAAGTAATTTTGTAACATGGTAGAGATGATGGTCCCAACTGAGTAATATTTCGATAAGTTTCAATAAATATTGGCTAAAAGAACACCTTTTGGTGACTTTTTTCATTTAACCATAATGTTGTTGTAATGAAAACCACCTATTGTAAAAGGAGTTCATCTAGGCCAGCGGTCGGCACACTTTTCTGGTCAAGGGCCACGTTGTACAATATGAGGTACCATTGAGATACGGTGTTCACATTTAGATATATCAACTTTATAACGACATTTTAACCAAGAAATAACGTAAGGGCTTGGTGGTTATTGTCTAATAAAATTCTTATTTTGCGGGCTGCACAAATAAAGACTGCGGGTCACTGTTTGGCGATCGTGTTTCTAATCCCATATTTTAGGAAAAGATAAACAGTTAGTTTACTCAATTTTTATGAAATAATTTCGTGCACATGTTGTTGAGTGGATGCATCACGTTATATAACTGCAAATAATACAACTTATTGTATGATATAAAAATTTACTATTATGTACGTATAGATAAATACACTATGATGATTAGTGTTGCATTTATAACAATTTATTGTGTGTTAGGTACCTACTCGTTATGCAGGTCAAAAAACTGTAATACAAGTAAATATATTAAAAATTAAATTTTCAATACATATATTAAATTGTATGATTTAAATGTAAGACTCTTGTAGTGTAACAGTGATATACGAAAGGAATGTGGAATGAAAGTTGGGGAAATAACAAGGATGAATGCAAATAAGTTACGATGGTTTGGGCATGTGGAAAGAATGAATGAGGACAGAATGACCAAGAAGATATATTTAGCTGAGAGGAATGGTGCTCGGAGACGTGGACGTCCGAGGATCAAATGGCAAGATCATCACCAAGACGATACTAAAAGAAGAAAAATGAAAAATAATGATAATCATCGATAGTATGAACATGCTTTTATGCGTACGTTTATGCAAGAACGCCTTAAATATTGTGATGAAAAATAATTGAATTCTATTTTATTCTGGGAATCGCGACTTATTCAAACACATGTGTATTTGAAAAACTGGAACATCGTTCATTAGGGTATGACACATTTTCCTGTCATTAGTATTACACCTTTCCCTATTGTCACAGTTACAATAAAGTAGGTTAATTGCTATGTTTACTTAATTAAAAAGCATCATATGTGGACATATCAAAATGTTTTCTATTAGATTTGCAAAAGGTTACTAAGTTTAAAACATTATTGTCAGACTATAGATCGTTCTACTTTTATCTCTTTCAAATTTTCTATAAAGAGGTTTAAACTATAATCACCTGCTATCATTATATAAGTCAAACAATAGGGAACATGCATGTGTGAGGAATATGAATAAATGTTATCAATTCATATTAATAAATATACGCTGATCACGAATATCCTAATAAGAAACCATAAAATAAAACTTTTCATTCATTATTTTCATTTTAAAAATCCATATTTTCTGTTATTGAATTAGTCCGGTGTGACGTCGCTAGGCGCTATTTTGTATTGCCACACATTTCACTCTTAGTACTGTTTGTAGCGCCTGATATTGTCAAACACTGCTCCGCCACGAGTGAACCTTTTTGCGGCGAAGTGTGAAAATTGCTTTTTTAAATGGTGATAAAAACCTCAAAAATGCACATTTAAAAATATAAAAAGTACCATAATTTTTCTAATTTTCTGTACTATTTTTTGGATTGAAATTTTTTTTTTGTGAAAGTTCCCCATTACATGTTGCATATTATACGTACAGATATCCCGCTGGTGCTATCATGATAAAAGTATTTAATTCTTGTATAATGCATTATTAGTATAAATATTTCACCGTGAGTACAGTACCAATACAATATCATGCCGAGTTTTGTTATGATTTCACGTTGTTTTTTATTATTATTTTACATTAACGTTGTATTATTATACAAGTTTCCATTGCAGTGTTGTGTGGGATAGTGTAGTCATTAGGTATTATAAATTGTTTCTTACGTTTTGCTTCAATGGGTCAATCTAGTTCATTATTATTATTACAGGCCGGTGCCGGTGGACTGACATTATAATATGCTACGACTGCTGTGATAGGGTTTCGCAAATTGTTAAACACGAGCTATTGCAAAAAAAACTGATAAACATTTAATGCTTTCCTGGCTTCAGAACATTCGAGAGTGGACCGGGATGAGAGGTATGGAGGAACTATTTCGTGCTGCCCAGAACAGACAAGGATTTCTCCCAGGTTATCGTCAGCATCGAGGGGACCCGACAAGATACGTAAAGAAGAAGAAGAAACATTCAATGTCAATTTATCATTCTTCTTTTGAACTTATAGGACTGGTTACCAATCAATTGCAATTAATGCAATTGATATGCAATATACGAAAAAAAACAACTCTCCTTTACAACTTTTTGTACGAAACGTCAGTGTTTTCAATTGTCAGTAATTACTACAGAGCATATCTTCTCATTTGATTAGTGAGCTTTTAGTAGAAGTACGCGAAATACACTAGCGGGGAGACACGTTGCCTGTCAAGAGGACGATAAAAAGATCACTCAAGATTCATCGTGCTGACAAATGTTGTCAAAACTGTTGTCAAAATTTCCATCTTTCAATATGGAGAGGTCGAATTTTTCACGGAGGAGATATTTTCTAAACAAAATTTTTGATGTAGTCTAGTATTCATTTGAAATTTACGATTACTAAATTTTATGTTGTGTCGATAATAAATAATTCATATAATTTTTTTAAGACTTAATAAATCTCTGCTAAATTTGGAATCATTGCTGATCCACATATCGAATGTATATTATGTCAATATATACTGTGATAGACTGTTTGATTCTAAGAAAAATGTAAAATAAAAACAAAATTGACTAGACTTGACTAGTTCATTTTAGATTGATCACAATATGGTAAAGAATTCATGGACAATTTTGACCGTACTTCATATTTATGTAGTGGTACATATTGCAGTAAATTATGGATTGTTTCTACAAAAGATTTAACACTGCTTCTTTAAATTCAAAAATATTCAATAATATACTTAAATTTATCATTCTATCTGTACAATCATGTCATCTTCCACAAGATAAGTAATCAATTTTAGATTGCAAGATCAAATATTTCCTAATATTATATTAAACACGTTTTATTCAGTTTTTATTTAGCCTTCGATTATATCTGTGTGCCTTATTCTTTTCAATTCATTAGTTCTTCTATAGCACAGCATGTAGAGTTGTAAGTTCATTGTACCTTTAACATTTTTGCATCACAGACACCTGTTACTTTTTAATATACCTTTTATTGAACAAGCTCTTGATATATACGAGTAGATACTATTGAAGCCCTGAATGGTCATTATTGTGGTAATATTAACGCCCCACCAATGTATGTACATAATATTGCTCCAGTCGCAATCATTATTCAGTACGTAACTACTACCGACAGTCTGCGTTAGAACTTAGCACCGTTCACTGCCTTTACGTCGAAGTTCTATTAAAAGTGCACACGATAATAATAACAATAATAATAGTCTAACAACTTTCAGTGACTGTTCTTTTTTCGTCACGTTAACGCGTGTTTCGAACACGATTCTTACAACACAAAATAATAATAAAAAACTTTCAAGATGATTTTATACAATAATGGTTTATAGCGTGATTGAGTAAAATGTTGTTTTAATAACAAATCGCTATAAGTTAAATTAATTTCTTTTGTAATTATCTAATAGTCTTTCAATTCCGCTTAACTATTAAATGTAATGCTTATTGTATCGAGAAATTCTATGTAGAATGAATTATTATTGTAAGGTTGTTTATCATTGTAGTTTGATAAAAGCGAGCGCGATAAGGCTGTAGTTACTCTACTTGAAACACTGCCTACAAGTGTTGGAAATAATATAATGTCGGAAAGTGCGGTTTTTCTTGTACAAATGGAATAAAGTTTATATTCTAAATATTTTAATAGAAAACCTCGTTTGAAATATTTTTACCTTACTTCGTATTTTTATTCTATCAAATAATAATTTTGTTGTATGAGTGAGTAATTTGTTAGAGGTTATATTGTCATGAAAATAATATATTTTTTGTTGAACCTCGACCACTTCGTTCGTAGTTATGTATTTGGACTTTGATACAAAACGTCTTTGAATAATACACTCAAACTATTATAAATGTCGAGAATATTACGAATTATGTTTCACCTGAAGCAGAGAGTTAGAAAAATGTATATTAATCTAAATTAGATATTGACCAAACTGCATTATGTCTGCTGCATGACAAACATATTGTTCTAAACATCAAAATGAAAACGTATTATATGAATACCATCCCACATTATCAATTATTTTGATAAAAATTATTTTATCAGTGTGGGGTTCCTCGTGGAGAATGAAACAACCAATTATTTCTGTCTGTGAAGGGATTCGGTCGTCCGTACCATGCGGTGAATGTATCCAAAATTACATTCAAATCCTACTTTTACTATGACGGGACAGCAAGGAAATTACATTTTCATAATGGATTTTTCCGTTTTATGATTATAAAGTTGTAGATTCTTTGAATAATGCTCGTGATGTCGGATTTAATCAACTGCTACTAACATTCTTTAAAGAAATCTTCATCGACGTGGGTGGTTTGTGTGTCTCTGCTTTTATTTTGTGCCGGTTTGTGGTAAATTGAATCAAAATGAGTGAACAGGAACCGGAGTCCATGAACTCTATCAGTTCGTGGGAGTTGAATGGGCTCAATTCTTTGGATCTTTGGGATTATACAATGGAGCTGGAATGTCTGAAAGGTCCTGAAGGTAACATTATTATGTGGTGTATTTTTAACAACAATTCCAATAACATTTTTGCTTTCCCTTATCCGCCGCAATGATGCATAAACATTTTACCTTATCGCCGATCTATGTGTAGCACATTTTGATTTTATGTATTTTTAACAGTCCTGATTTTAATTATATATAATGCTTACTCACGCTTTTGAAAGGGTAAATTAAGAGCTAAAAATACCTTTACGGTGGATTAATTTGGGAATTATGTACAAATGTTTATTTTTCTACATAATGTTTGATAATTTCAAGTATCCTTCATTAAATTCTTGCCACTTTTTTATTATTCATGAAACTCGGTATAGCAAATATGTGTTACGTGTAAAGGTATAAATTTGAGCTATCGTTTTTAGTTCAGTTAACAAACTTCATTTCGCGCATGTAAATGATTTCATTGGTCAGGTATAAATTTATCTCTTGACGTAATTTATTAATGGATTAGTGATAAGGACTAATATGCAATGTAATAAAAGTCATGTCATTAAGGTCACATAGGTGTAATAATATATGAGAATAATAATCATTATAGATACAATGTTTACGACGACATGGACGTTCATATTTCACAATACAACGTTCAAAGAATGTCTTGGAAAAAAGTCACTTTATTGGCGCAAAGGCGCTTTGAACGCGGGAGGCTCGTATTTGCCCTATACTCCCGGGGGAGCGTTGGGGGAGCGTTGAGTTGAATGCGACAAATATTTTTTTATTAGTTCCATTTAGATGATTATTTCTATTATTATTTTAATTGTTAAAATTTGTATGCAGCTTATATTTCAATATTAAACAATAAATTGAGAAATGAGTTTTAAAAAAGTCAAGAGTTGGGTTCACTTTATTAATATTTATTTTAGGCAATACCTGAAGTGTACACATGTAGTTTAACATATATTTTGTTTTAAATATTCACGGCTGGAAGAAAAATACATTTTTAAATAATAAATAAATTTGTAAACTTATTAATCATAAACGAACTAAAACATGCGCTTGCAAGCAATGAACCAAAATTTTATTATTAACTAAGTAGAAAATATGTTGCTAGATACATGGAAAATAATAATTATTTATTTTTCAGGTAATTCTCAAACCTACTAAAGCATGATACTATGAACAAATTCCATAGCGTGCAAACATTCTGTGGTTATGGTTGTAGGCATGGGTAGCATTTTTGTGGTATCTATGGAGAATTTAATGTTATTTGAACAACAATATAGATAATATTGAAAAATCAAATGTCTGTGTATCATCTCATACCTACTTTCATTTGTTTTTTTATTTCTATATTTAGTTTTTTATTATTATTAAAAGGGAAACCAGTGGCCTGACTACTTTTAATAAACTGTCCTTTCCGTGCCAGTGAAAATAATAACATTCTGATGGGTGGCATGTCTCATCGCTGAATGTGAATTATCTTATATGTGAAGTTTTACGAACACACCTGCCTTTGCAGGACACCCGAACATTTACTGAAAAGAGCGGGGAACCTATTCTTTACCAGGGACTCCACGGTCTGTGTAGCTGTAGGTACTTTATTTTTTCACCTCAAATATATGAAGAAAAAATTAATATATTTAGACGTAGGTATGTGGACAAAATAAAGACGGAAATTCCAACAGAGATCAAAAAAAATATAAGTCGAAAAATAAACAAAGATCGGTATATTACGATGTAATATTGCGATCTTTTTTTAAATAAAGAAAAAACTAATACAAAGCACTAAGCTACCTTGGCTAATAATTTATCAAAAACTAACCGCGTAACTAACCATCCATAACATCACAATGTTTTCCATAAGCGAAATAATCTGTAAACTAACAGGATCTGAAGAGTCTGCAGGTTGTCTTCTCCGTGTTCAATAATGTCTTATAAAATATGATATTATTCATTTAAAATAATATGTAATACTAAAATCGCACGTTATAATTAATATTTTTAATAACACTAAGTAACAAAGTTGCAGTCACAATCCGATGTAATGATAGCAATAACAATATTTTTTATTTCTCTTGTTATTTTTAACATCAATTATTAATTATGTACATGCATTATGTGTCTGTTTATTGTATGCAATATTGTGTTATTTAAACACTATATAGAACACAGAAATCCACGTACGTGAACACCGAGACTTACAAAATAACATCGTTCTGTAATAATATTAGTACTGCAACATCAGTACTATACACTACATAGTACTACTTAGTCAAAATTATGTAATAATTCTCTATCATTATAGCTGATTTAAATCATTCGCTACTTGTTTACAGTCCTACTCAATCAACGCTTTCCCGTTTTGTGATTATTTGCAATGATGTTTTTAAGTTGTTTTTTAAATGTTAAAATCTACATTTAAGTCTTATTTTATTTCATAAATTTACTTTTATTTCATCGCTGAGACTCTTCTTAAGTAGACAAAAAAGTCTACTTGTTTCAATGTCTTCAAATTTTTTTTTATATATAAAAATAAATTAATTGCATGATATAAATATACTAACATTTATTACACTTTTCACCGATACTATCTGGATTTTCTGAGATAGAACGAAATTTGTTGATGAAAAAAAACGAGATGGTTTCTTGTACTCAGCTGTTATGATTTATAACAGTTGCTAGCCTGACCAATTGAAGAAATGTAAAAATCCTAAGGAGTTTGGAAAGAGGATTCAAGAGTTAGTAATGACTTCTCAATGTTTGTGATAGTGTTTTGTGTTTTTTGTTTTCAATAGTGTTGCTGTTCTGTGATTCTTTGCTCTGGTGTCTTATATTTTACTATAATATCAAATAATTTAAATTTATGAATTGTTTTACCAGATTTGTAATACTGCACGCCTCTGACACCAGCAACCTTAGTTGCTGTTTTGAGGTATTGTTTATAATTGAATAAATTGAATTGTTGCTAAAAAGTCGGTCGCTTATTTTGAAAGTCTCTTTTTATGGCACTAAGTAAACTTTCAAGTTCTTTTGTTACCCCATTCATTAAAAAACCACTGATGGAATATAGGCAGATACACAATAATTATATGGATTATTGCTTTTATCAGTTTGTTTCCATCATTCTATTCGTTTCTTGTTCTTATAACACTAGTCATGTTTAAATTTCGACAAGTGCATTTAAAATTGAAATTACAGTTGTCTTGTATTTTGAAACACTTTGTTCCAAATTACCCTAAGCATATAATTATTACGAATAAACGCAGTACTATAAAGAAACAGTGAGCAAGTCATAAAGTAATAATATTAAATCATAGTAGCATAGTATGCAATGCTTTATCAAGTTACATTATCGTCATAGTTACTTACTGACATATAAATGTATATGATAATATTATATTAATTATTGTGATTGCTTATGTATGAATAAAATTGGTGTAACTTGCGTGTACCAAGTGCATTTGGTACCTATAATAAGATTTGTATTGCAGAATTTGGAACAAATATAATTGATTTACATTGTTTTTATTTTTCATTTAATGTTGAATTGAAAAATAATAGATTATGTCTTTAGTTGCTAAAGGCGTATTTTTTTTACTTTATTTTTCTCTGTCCTGCGCCTATCGGAAGTGTTCTTCTACACGCCTCATTCCATTCCGGTTCTTCACGATCGCTTGCTAAAAACTTCTACGGTGACATGAAAATTATTCGAAAGCTAAATTATTCGAAATTCAAAAATAATTGTTCGAATGCTCTTTTCTTCGAATGTCAATTATTCGATTTCACAATTATCAGAGAATACAGTTGCTCAAATTTTTCTTCAATCTTTCCCATCGATATGAGTTGGAGGATTTCATATTTATTTCCTCGCAAAATATGAGCAAGATTAGAAATTTCGTAGTCGTTGATTAATGTTATCCAGAAGGTAATTATCATTATTGCATAATATATTACTTTTAAATTGCTTAACATATTCAAACATCAATATTTTTCATTAAGATGCACACCACAGCCTATATTTAATGAAAAATTATTTAAATAATGTTATGAATAAATAAGCCTTCCAAAAATTGAAAATATCATCGTATAAAAGAAGCTATGACTCATCGAATGTTCGTTAAATTTTCTATGAATTATCTTCAACAATGACAACGAAAGAGATTTAAATAAAAGAATTTCTTTACTTTTTTTTCTTTAAAGAAGAAAAGATCTTTTGAAACTTGAAAATTTCAATAAAAATGTAATCATTGTTTGTCATTGTCAATGATAATTTAAGTTTAAACTATAATCAAAGACATTAATAAACTTTTCCTTGACTAATTGATTTATTTTTGACAATAAATAAATATAATATTTTTAGTATAAGTAATTGATTTTAAATTTATTAAAACTTTATTATATTATTTTCATCAATACATGTTATAATAGACATTATTATTATTATCACATTTCATAATAATATTTCTCATTATATAGAGTTGTATTAATGTATATATCTAATTGCACCACAGAGCCAAGATTATAATTTCTACCTACAAACCAAACACATGAAATGGTAAGCCATTTGTTTGAAAGTGATTGAAAGCAATGAGAGTTGATTTTCTTGTATTCAATCATATTACTTTATGGTATTATTTAGGTTGTTGAGATGAAATGACAATACTGAATACGGCATTGGTTCTAAAACTAGGGTGCATAAACCTATCCCCAAGAATACAAAATGTGAAATACTTAGGGCTACAAGTCAGTTAGTTAAATTAAGAATAGAGTTTAGCCATCTGACGTTACTAACCAGCATTGGAATAAATTGATTTTCAAACAGACCAAAACAAAAAAGCATTATATTAAATTGAAATTATGAATAATGCCCATTTATATAAAGGGGGATTTATACTTTTCAGCAGCTGTCCTTTTCATCAAAAAATTATCTATCTAACAACACCGTTACGGCACATCCCACGAGTGGGATAGGCACAGATAGCATTTATTAAGTGTAAGTTTTCCTCTCCGTTCCATTAAATACATTCAAGATGGGTGGCATATCTCATCATTGTATTGAAGATGTTAAATGTCGTTAACGTGATATTTTAAGTAGGTACCTTTTTAAGGAACACTTGAAAACTTACAACTTTTTATAATATTCAAATAACTATTGCATCTACGATTTTTCAGAGATACGCGACACTTAAAAAATTGGTAAGGGGTACCTAGTAGAGCAGAGGTTTAGAAACACTGGAATACAGAATCATACAACTTTCAATTAAAACTGTACAGTATGGGGATAGTGAAATTAAAGTTGATTTTGATTAATGATTATTGACAAATAATCAAGTCAGTTAGATGTCTACATAGGTGTACTTGTTTAGAATTACATGTAAGGTAATATTATTTGTTTGTATAATGATCTTTCTAAGATCATCCACTCGTTTAGTTATATGCATATTATAGTTTTTACTCTTGTACTAATGGTGAAACCTTTGTTCATAATTATTATTTTATACCAGACTGGTTTAGTTTCTCGAGTTATTGACATTTTTTTAAGTAGGTACTGTGTGAATACATTCAAACGATTATTAGATGTATCAAGAATCGATATTACCTGTTACGTTCCTTAAGTTAACCCTTATTTTAGTGTCCAGTATTGGACATAATACCTCCCTCTTGGAAATCCACTACATATAATCATATAAATATCATCATGGCATTTGTGCCAATACAAAAATAATACAATCAAGCAATCAAGCTTTATACCTAATTGCTGGACTGAAGCTGTTAAATGTCCTTAACGTGGTAGAAATTTTGAGTGCAAGTTAAATTCTCAAAACCGAAACATAATATGTTATTTATTAAACTCTCGTTTCTTTAGTCTAATTGTTTTGTGTCTTTTTTGTAACAGATCTTTCCTTTGTATACATGTTTTGTATGTATACAGAGGTTTAACATGTAAAAGGCTTTGGCCGTAAATATTTGTAAATAAATAAATAAATGTTGGTATTGGTTGGTTGGTAGTGGGCGCCTGTTGACCAATTTGACAAGGGTCTTTTTTACTCTAGCCCAAGGGTCTGACCTAGACGTGTTTAATTTTCTCTTCTCTTTCATAAAACAAATATACTATCTACTTTACTTTAGTATATAGTATGAACGTCTTTGTAATTGTGAAAATTCTTTTTTGTGCAAATATTTAATGCTATCCATTACAAGTCTACATAGAAATTTCACGTTTTGTTGCGAATTAAACATATATTCACTATGATTAAACATGACATCATTTTTTGTGAGCATTACGAAGATTTTATTGACTTAATTTACAATTAAACATACAACATGTCGTGGTATCAATATAGAAGATTAATTTAAATTGCAGCATCAGTGAGATTATTGCGTGTAGGTACTAGAAAAGATTTTTTTATTTATTATTAATATGATAATCTAGTTTGGAATAAACTTTTTCAGAAAATGATTTCAGAATATTTTTAAATTTATTTTATTCTTAATTGTGCATAATTAACATGTGCATATCATATAATACGTATTTTCGTATAAAATAGTTGCACCACGTTCTTGTGGATATTTTTTGTTTATGTAATTATGTAAGTATATGGAATAGAACGTCATTTTTGTAAAATTTTGCAAATAAAAGCATCTGCTGGTAGCCTTCATCGTGGAAAATGCTAAAAAGGAAGAACTGTTTTTATTACCCATGTTTTTAAACCATTGTAGCATACTATATTAAATAATTAATTTTCGTGTTATATCATTGAGTTTAATTGACCAGTTAGTCTGTTACTTAGGTATTCATATTTTTGTAGATTGAAATTGAAGGTGAATCTTTACGGAAAAAAAACCTTATTAAGTATATTTTATGATACTTGAAGTACGTTCAGTTGGGTAAGTCTTGGAATATACCTAAGTATGTATTTATATTTTAGCTGATCATAACTGCAGGAAGAAGCCATCTCAAGGTTTTATAGAATACCTAACCTGTTATAGTCCGAAATGGTCCACAAGACCTATTTAAGATACAGAGCAATACCGAGTATCAAGCTAGTAACTATTATTTTTATATATTTGTAAGTAATACAACTTATGTAAAAGTCTATGAAAAGTATTTTAATTAGCAACATAATGAAAGTATTTGTATGAATCGTGTAAGCATAATCAATAATGCTAATGCAGACGCTGATTGCTGTATCAGTATTTGTATTTTAATTGAGACAAATTATTGCAAAATAGTTATCCCTTTAGAATGTTTATTGGGGTTGAGCACAACGTGCTGTTGAAAAAACAAGTCAGATAATCTTAATTGGAAGCAAAATCTAAACGCGAAAATGTCTGTAATAGCGTTCACGTGAAAATGATTTTTTTCATGATTACTTCAATACTTATTACGTGCAATTAGATCATTGTCTACCCCATTTGAGGGAGGCGCTGTGATGGTATAAATATTATATTTTTTTTTACAAAAACTAAAAAACAGTAAGTACTATAAAAAATCGATAGTTATCATAAACGTATGGCACATGCAGTAACTTATATATTTTAATCATTTTCTATTTCATATATTTCAAGTATTTTAAGGAAAATAAAATATATGCAAACATGCTTAATACCATAATGATTACAATTAGGTTAAAAAATATATAATTTCTGCGCTTTAAGACCACAAAACCTTTCCACACAAATTTGTATGAAATGATAGCTGTCAAGTTATTTCATGGAGCACAGTGGCAGAGGGCGTATATGTTACTTTACAGACGTATTTCGAAGAATAAGTATATTCTCATTCTCATTTGGCTACTGATTTGTCAAATTCGGAATTAATAATAATGTCATATTATAATAAATAGATCAATCATTGTAATTAATGTACTTAAACATCACGCCATATATAAGTATGAAGATAAAGCAGTATTATCATTAATATCGAACAGTAGCATCCTTTCAAAATATATTCACTTAATCTTATATCCATCTTTAATTAAATTTTATTAAAATGTAAAAACAATACAATTTGAATACGTAATTATCAAATTGCTAATTTATCTTATTTTCAATCAAATTAAGGTACATATAATCTATTTATTATACCTAGTCACGTTATCAATACACGAATTATATTGTTTTATCTTGTATTGACCAGCGTTAGTTTAGTGCCAAAAGTCAGTTGGTGATAGATAAAACTTTTTGTGTAAGTAGGATAGAATATAACCTTTAGGTGTATATATGAATCAATATACCAATCGATAATTTTATTGTCTCCAGATAACGATGTTTTTTCCACTTATGTCATAATAATAAAGTTAATGTAATAAGCCATGTACATGAATATTATTGATTTTTAATACGTACATTCTGTAAAATTAATCATCATTTCGTAATTAAATTTGTAGCATTTTGATCTTTGACCTGAAAGCAATCTTTTTTATTTATGACAAAAACACTAGTATTAGATACAATAGATGCGAATTTTTTTATTGATGCAAATTTGTAGTTATACAAATATGTGAAACGAATGTTGAAAACGAGCGAGCATGAAAACAAATATGTGAAACGAATATAGAAAACGAGCGAACATGAAAACAAACATGTGAAACGAATATGGATACGAGCGAACATGAAAACAAATATGTGAAACGAATATGGAAAAAGAGCGAACATGAAAACAAACATGTGAAACGAATAATGGAAAACGAGCGAACATGAAAACAAACATATTGTGAAACGAATATAATATTTAGTTCTTTAACTCTCTTCTCGGGAGCACAGAGCGCTGAAAGTATTTTTTTTTTGCTTGTCAAATTGTTTTTTCTTTGTTATATATTTAACGTGTAAAAGGCTGAAGCCGTGTACAAGTGATAAATAAATAAATAAATATGAATACGAGGGAACATGAAAACGAATGTGTGAAACGAACATGGAAAACGCGCGAACATGAAAACAATTATGTGAAACGTAGCTGTAAAATTTTCAGCGTAGGATTCTATTCCGATGTATTTCACTAATAGATTCATGTTTGCAGTTGTGCAACAAGTTGATATTTGCATAATAATCATTATAATATTATTTATATTACATTATGACAGATGATCGTCACTAACGCAGAACCATTAATGTAATGTAGTGTAAAGTCATCCAGTAATTAGTGTCGCATGTTTTGAAAACATGCAGCATCCATCAACACGCGATATTATAATGTGATTCTGAAAAATTACCTATACAAATTCTTTCTATGTATAATATATATCTGTCTAATGCATACTTATATATACTCGTACATATATATGGTATCTTCTGCAAGTGAAGTAGTAGAACATTGTTCATAATATTTAGTTCTTTAAAATTCTTCCATTCAGAGAGATAGTGTTTCCTGTTCTTGAGACATTCCTAAAGTTCTGATGTCGCTATGGTAGTGTTGTGAAAGTGGGTTGTCAAGGTAATAGAAAACTGTTAGCCAAAGAAATAATTATGGAGCTCTTGAAAAAAAATAGTGACAATATCATTACTGGATTTCAAAAAAATATGGTCTAAAAATTTACAGAACGTATTATCTGCGTCTACGAGTATTCACTTTTTTATCTTTATCATCACGCCATTTTCTATAAGTGGAGTAACCAACAGACGGGTTGTCCACTTCGTGTCATAATAAGTAAGATATTCTGAATGGCTGGCAAACCTTGGTTCATTTGTGTCATAATATTGTAGCATGAGGTAGCCTAGCGGTAGTCTCAGCAGGGCTACTCTCGACAAAACTAAACACGATCTTAATCTAGTCTTGATCTTGATCATACGACGCACGAAGTGACTATTGGCCAAAAATACACGCAAACCGATCGCGCGTTAGCGGTAACGCGATGTTTTTGACTATAGTCCCTTCGTGCGTCGTATGATCAAGATCAAGACAAGATTAAGATCGTGTTTAGTTTTGTCAAGAGTAACCCTGCAGATTTAATATACAAGTATAAACTCGATATGTACAAATGACGGAAAGAGATATTCGCTGTTTGTGTTGAAACATTCTAGGCATTGTGGTTAAGTTAGTATAATAATATGGAGAGATTGGCTGCTTGCACTTACATTGGAAACCACACTATTTACGACTTGACGAAATTTTCAATTTACGATTGCTACAATTGGGTGATTGTAAACTCACTTAAATAATTTTACCTACTTGAATTCTTGTGTCAGAAACGACAGAAACTGTATACTTCACCTGCTCAGAAGTGCATATTAAGCTAATAAACTAGGTATTTAAGATCCATTCGCATATTTTATAATGTAATGTGAATTAAAAATTCTTAGTTTTATATAAAAATCTATTTAATGCTATTTATTTGTGTAAAATTAAACGACTAAGATAAAACTAATAAAGTTATGTAGGTATTATAATATTTGTGTTAGCTGGATGAACATAATGCATGTATAATTCTATCCCATTAATAAATACGTACGATGATATTGTTACATTAATGACACGACAGTGCCAGATGAATTCATGAAATAATAAAGCATATCATGGCATTTAATATACCTAACACTTATCTTACAATAATTCGAAATACCAATTTGTCTTGTGTCATGTGGTGTTCTCACTTTGGCGAATATCGCCAGGCACCAAAATATCGCCAGCCATTTGAATCGTGTGAACAAAATGACAGTTAGTCTGAAACGATAAAAAACCAGTAGAAACGATATCGTCTCGAGTTGACCACCTTCCAACTTTTCGGCCGATTGAACGATTCGCGCATGCGCAGATGTGCGCGGCGTTCGTATCTATGGTAAAGACTTTATAACCTATAAATTTTACAATGTTTCCCGCTTCGTGACAGCTGTTATCTTTGTTATTGGTTTGTGGCGTTTGTTTCCTTAATTAAAAGGCGCCTTATAACCTCTACTATAACATTTTCGACTAAAAATAAACACTTCGCGATCTCCATATCGACGCGATTTTGAAAACAGTGTCAAAATCAAAGCGCATCTGACAGATCGTTTCTATATCGGTGGACTGTGTGAACAGGTGTGACGATCAATGGATGTCCAGCGAATTTTGTTTTTTCGCCTGGCGATATAGTTTGAAATTCGCCTGGCGATATTCGCCAAATGTGAACACCCCATAAGCAAACTTGTTCTTCAATGCAGCGCTTGCCAGTCTTCAGTCTTCAATTTTATACACCACATACCGATAACAGATATGAAGTCATAATTATAATAGATAGATAAATATTGATTCTTTAAATTTATACGATAGTGTTAATAGGTCTTCCACTTTTTTATATTAGTTTTCGAGTGTTCTGTAAAAGGCATTTAAATTGGCAATGACGTATGAACGTCTTATTTTTTATTGGGACGGAGGGGAAGACTTATGTGTTTATTACGTTCGGTTGGTTCACTGGTTACCCCACTTGTGTAAAATGCCGTGATAGGATAGTAGTAGTAGTAATAGATGATAGTACTTGACATTTTTTCAACTAATTGGGCATCTTATACTTCCTTGAGGCCTATATTTCATGTTAAAAATGTACAAAATTAGACATTATTACTAACTTATGATGTGAATATTCGGCAAACAGGTATACTTATTTTAAGGTGGAATAAGTTGATGGTTTTAATATTATCCAAGTAAGTTTATGTCACCGCATTTTTATTATTCTATTAGATATGTCATTATTATTCTTATAAAATGTACTACTTATATAATATGTCAATTATTTGTTAATAACTATAATTTTGTAAACGAATAGACAAAAAATTCAGTTATATTAACTATACGTATCATGTTTTGAGATCCCTATTTCATATTGTGTATTACATGCTAGGTTGATATTATAATATTCTTAATCGTCTCAAAGAACCTTTTTTCAGATAATGAGTTATATTAACTTTTTCATAAAAGATTATTTTTTTATGATATTGTACTCGTACAGATTATGGTCTTTGTATGTTTTTTGTCACATCAATTCAAAAATATACGACTTGTTTTGTGAGTATTATAATTTTTTTGATAATAATGAGATGATAAATTTAACATCCAGTTTGAGTGACATGAGATGTTGAATATATATTCAAATGTCTGTCTCTAGGTTGATAAAGGAATAACATACGCCCAATTTTAAATTTAAACTTTATTCTTTTCAAATTAACTGGATAAAATGAAATGTTTTTATCTTTGGATTTTAATCCATGACAGAATCATTCTGTTCACTCCCAGAATCGAACCCTCAAATCCTCACTTACAAGACGAGTGTGATGAAAATGTCTGTCAACCAATAGTCCAACCTATGTGAAATAGGTATATTAACTAGCTAGATATGTGTACACGTTACGCATATGTGAACTTCCTTCAGAAATGTGTGATAGAGAGTCTCGAAACTTACATACGAATCGACATGAGGCAACATTCCCAATTCTTCTAAATCATGTTAATCACATGTCTAAAGTAGCATTCACATTGCTTCACTTTGGATGATCATCCAGAGTGTCAGGGTTAAACCTATTCATCGAAAGTGAACACGTCTGTTCACATTTGTTCATCCTATGCTTTCATTGCCATGTCAACACTCTCACTCATGTTGTATGTAGTTTGACGTATTTTCGTATAAAAATAATTAAACAAATTCAAAAATGAAAAATAACACTTAAAATAAATTAATATAGCTCTCGACTGCATAATAATTTTGTACATGATTCTGACATTCAATACAAATTCATAGGGAATTAAACAAATAATAAGATAAAACTTGTTTATGGTCGTTTCAGTGAAAGGACCTTTCATCAAAATTATGACGAGTGGTAATCTCTTTCCTCCGTCATCGCTAGTGGACACTACGTTGAAACTCCTGTTCACACCTGTTCATCTTGGAGGATCATCCGGAGTGAACAAATGTGAACTCCCCTTTTTTTGGCGGAGGATATTTTTGGAAGAAATTTCTGAAAGTTCAAACACGATTTTTTTCTGATGATCTGTTGATATTTTATACATTCTCCATATAACCATCAACTGTCGTGAAATGCATCGTCTGTCGTAGTTTTTATTGAAACGTTTTTACTCAACTATAACGTGCAGGGAGGGAGTTTTTTTGTGCATGGTCTGACTTTACAAACAAATCTCATTATTAAATCAAAAGATCACCGTTTCCAGTCGTCACCACATACAATATATTGTGTACGATTTCTATTTCACAGCTTATGTTACATAATTATGAGTATTTGTTGCAAAATATAAATACCTAACTATAATCTTAAAGCCATTAGCAGTTAGTAGTAAGTGACAGCAAACAGTTCATAATATAAATGCATATATTAGGTATTATAGTATATGATTGTAAAGTGCAATGACTTGGCGTTCATTCATTGATATAATATATAAGAATACAATAATAATATGGTGATGGACATTATGTTTCTCACAAAGTATGTACCTTATTCAATATACATTTACCTGGACGAAACAAAACATTACTACAACAACAAACGTACTGCTATTTGTAACTATTTGTTATATATTTATTTATATAGGTACTTATTTAATTGATAATTTTTATACACATGATTGGTTCAACAAACTATTTAATATGTAAACGCAGCGATCGACTCTTGAATATATTTTAGCAAAAGTTTAAATCACTATAGTTGTAAATAAATTAGTAAATAAATAAACTTTAAATAAACGAATAGTTATTTTGATTATATAATTTTATAATTTTTAATATTAACATTAATTTCTAAAGTTTGTTATAAGTATATTCTAATATTGTTATACTTTTTGTATTGTTTTTCTTCTTGTGTTTATATGTTAAACTGTAGAGTGTAGAGAAATGATATGTATTGATGTAAATGGTATAAGTAAAGTATTTTATTTTGTTTTTAAAAAAGGCAACAGCCGTTTATAGTTTAGTAATTAAATAAATAATGAATTTCGTCAATTGATTTTAAGTCTCTATAATTATTATCATCTCGACATCTCCTGCAAGAATCACTGCGCCTTCATGTGGGGTAGTCAGCAGACTAACTATATGCACATGTGTTGGTTTTCCTTTCCGTTTAAATAAAGACGATGGGAAGCATTTTTCATTACTGAATTGAACCGGGTATGGAAGGGAGTCTTCAATGTTTAGGTCTAGACAAATCACATTAGAAAACGAATAGAAAACGAAATTGAAAACAGACAGTATTACTTTTGAAATAGAGTAGGAACTTAAATACTTTAGATTTTCGAAAAGCTCTCGTGAACATTATATAGATTTATAAGTTAATAGATAATGTTATTAATATATTTACTTTATATAGATTTATATTAACAATAGTAAATGATAACTCTAAGGTTTGTACATTCACAGAGTGAAAATTCATTATGATGATATTATGCTTTAAATATATCACAGTTTACTTTTCACTTAGATTTATTCAAATCTCGAGCGCTTTCGTAATGTTAACAAATTGACATTTTCAAGAAAATGTCAATTTGTTAACATTGACGAAAGCGCTCGAGATTTGAATAAATCTAAGTGAAAAAGAAACTGTGATATATTTAAAGTATAATATCATCAATAGTAAATGAAACTGTATTCTTGTAAGTATAATGTGTATCGAAAATGTGCACATTTCTATTTCTACACATTCTTGATCTATTTGGGATAGACATATCGATTTGTAATCATTATAATAATAAAAAAAAAAAAAAATAATAGTTTTTACAATAATCCCATTTACTAATTCACTGCAAATTGCAAAATTGTGTAAACGATCTAATCGACATTTATTTTATTAATAATAACAATTACGATAGTTTCGGTTCGATAATTATTAACATTGATTTCCTAGAAAGATCTTTCAGTTTGATAAAATCAATTGATATCGTAAATAGTATGTTTTCCTGTAATAATTGATCTTGTATAACAAAGAAAATTTATAAATTATAAATGTTTGTGTGTGTGGTCAGTAGTTGTGTTGTGTGTTTGCGATGTACACGTAACGGTCGATTTGCTGTGAAAATTCATTGAAAGTTTAATCTAAATCCACTTAGTTTAGTAGTACGAGTATTTTTCTACGAGACCTACCTAACCCACCTACCTGGTTTAAATGTATTCTAGTACCTACTCAGGTTTCTACACTAGCTACCATATAGATGTTATAATTACGTATATATACCAATTATTTGTTGTTATTTTCATGTAAATAAACAATAAATTATTTACATATATACATTATTTTACGTACCAGGTACAATGTGTCGTATTGTGAGTACCAACCTTGTTGAAAATAATTGACATTTTACTTAACCCTTTACGCAGCCATGTTGCAGAGGTGCAACACTGTAAATAATCCCTTCGCATTTATTAAACAAAGTTAACACGCGTGTTTTAGTACCATGTAGCAGAACTACAACGTACCTTTTGTATGAAATGCAGTTCAAAATTTGTAATTAGATGGCGTTAGTGGTAAAGAAAAATAGTTGTATTTGAAGTGTCGCGTGTGTCGAGCGTCTGCATTTTGGTTATTTTCAAAGTGTTTTTTTCTCATAATTATATTTCTTGAAATTGTGAACATTCGCAAGAAAACGTAAGTTATATATGTTTTGTTTACTATTTTTTAATAACATTTGGATATAAATAAAAATATGTGTGAATAACCTCCAAATTATGTTTGTTGTAGTTCTGCAACATCGCGTCATTACGCATAGTTTTTCGTCATTGCTCAGAGTACTAAGTACAACATTTTATATCAGAAATGAAGCCATTGACGGATTCGGAAATAGAAAAAATAATTGATTACTGGGAAGATAGTGAGGATGGCTTGGATTTTTCTGATGATGATGATGTAGCAGATCCTTCATGTGTAGTCAATATTGATCAAAATGTAGATTTAGAAGAGGATGGTAATGATGATGTTGGAACACAGGAGGTACCATCTTCAAATGAAACAACTGAATCTGTTCCTGGTGTACCTACTGGTTCTTCTACTTCTTCAGTTCCAACAACAAACTTGGGACGGAAACAAGCCAAGGTATTTGTTATATAACATTTCTCAATTGTTTAAAAATATTATTCAATTCTCAGCTTCTTCTGAATATGATATTTTATTTTTAGAAAAATATAACATGGAAAGTAAAGAATTTGGAGCTTCCTGAAGAACAACTACAATTTCTAGGAAATACTAATTTACCTGAAGAATTATTGCAATTAGATACTCCATATCAAATTTTTTCTTGCCTTCTAACTGACCAATTGATTGAACATATTACAAATCAAACAAATTTGTACAGTGTGCAAAATGATGCCAACAGACCAGTCAATATTACGTCTCTTGAAATACGACAATTTATTGGTGTTGTGTATTATATGTCTGTGGTACACATGCCTAGTGTGAAAAAGTATTGGTCTCAAAAAATTGGTTTTGGACCGGTCATGGAGACCATGACTTCAAAACGATTTGAGAAATTGAGAAACGTCTTGCATTTCAATGACAATACAAAAATGCTAGATCGTAATCATCCTAACTATGATAGACTCTTTAAAATTAGGCCACTTATGGAACACCTCAATGATAGCTTTGGAAGAATACCTTTAGAACAATACTTGTCCTGCGATGAACAAATGTGCTCCACTAAAGCTAGGAATATTATAAAACAGTACATGCCTGACAAACCAAGCAAATGGGGATACAAACTTTTTGTACTTAGTGGAGTAAGTGGATTTTGCTATAATTTTGAAGTGTATAGTGGACAGGAGAATAAAATAAATAATAATGAACCCGATCTTGGTGCTTCTGCAAACATCGTTGTTAGGCTAGCACGAAAAATAGCCTCTAATAATAATTATCGGCTATTTTTTGATAATTATTACACGTCTCTGCCGTTAGTAGAGTATTTAGCCAGGAGAGGTATTTTGTCGTTGGGAACCATCAGAAGAAATAGAATTGCAGACTGTAAACTGATGAACGAGAAGGAAATGAAGAAAAAGCCAAGAGGCTTCTCGGAGGAACATGTGGGAGATGTAAATGGAGTGGACGTGTCACTAGTTGCATGGAAGGACGATAAAGTTGTTACTCTAGCGTCTAACTTTGCTGGGAAACTCCCAGTGTCATCAGTGAAGCGTTATGACAAGTCCTGCAAATCATACATAGAAATAGAACGGCCCTTTATTATTGCAGAATATAATAAATATATGGGAGGAGTGGATTTATTGGATTGTTTAATGGGTCACTACAAAATAAAACTAAGGAGCAAAAGATGGAACATGAGATTATTTTACCATTTTCTGGATTTAATTATGTGCAATTCCTGGCTTCTATACAGAAGAATACACGAGCAGTCAGGAAGAACGGATAAGATACTGGACTCTGCAGATTTTCGAATCGAAATAGCGGAGACCCTTTGCAAATATCTTACAAAGCAGCGAGGGACAAAGCGAAAGTCTGAGTTGGAGTCTGAGCTTCAGGCGAAGAAGAGGAAGGGGAATGCTCAACATGTGCCACCGAAAGATGTAAGGAGAGACCAATGTGGTCATTGGCCAGCTTGGGCAGATAAAAGGATCCGATGCAAGTTGCCCAATTGCACCGGATTCACACAAACTATTTGCGAAAAATGTGGGGTAGGTTTGTGTTACAATAAAACAAATAATTGTTTTAAATTGTTTCATACACAATGAGGCAATGTTGCAGACGTGCAACATATATATTTTTATATAATAAATACATTAAAAAAGCATTTATATTTTTTTTAATATTTTTCCCATATCTTGAGGCATATTTAGAACTTATATAACATATTATTTAGAAAATTGTTGAATTGGCGTCACAAAGGGTTAAGTATGGATTGATAGAAAAGTATTGATAAAAGTTAATACACGTATAGATTTTATTAATTAACTTGGTACAACTTTATGATAATATCTTTACCTTTCATAAGTGCACAGATAAGTAAATGGTAAATTTCCAAATTGAATTGAAAAAAAAAACACAATTTTTGCTGAATGATTTTGAATGAGAATGTGTTACATATAAGTCCTATTTATAATCTAAAAATAAAGTAAGGCAACTACCAAAATAGTAGCTTGATAAAAATAATAAATAAGTACTACATAATTTTTATTTAGTGAAAAGATTTTTTTGGAATAAATGGATTACCTACTACAAAACATACAAATTTTAATGTTTTTTGTTATATTATCTACGCATGAACTGCTTAAAATGTTTGTTTCCTGAACTTGGATCTAATCTATGATGTCTTTGTTACAGATCTTCAGTTAGCAGCTGAGTTGGGTAAAACTTTATTGGAGAGAAACAAAGAGTTGGAGACGGCACTCAAACAACATCAAAATGTGATCGAAGATCAGGCACAAGAAATAGAGGTGATTAATTATATTAACAATTTATTCTCTTTCATTCGTCCTTTGCGTTCTTAATGATCAAGAAAAACAGCGTGCCTAATAATTGTTCAATTATAATCAGAAAATGAATCGTTTTTGAAAAAAGTTTGTTTTTTACAGAAAAATAACACAATTTTCTTACAATCATTCCATATTTCCGAAACAATAACCAAAGATTTATAGAAAAAGCAATGAGCGTTTTTTACAATCTTGCGTTGACTAATAATGTTTATCTACCGATTCAGATTTAGATTGATGTGGTTGATTATTGTATCAGGGTCAATCGTCGTTTCAGTTGAATAATTACGATGGCATTGATGATCTCTCAAAAGTTTTATCTATTCATCTATAACAAACAAATATTTTGAAATTTAGCAGTGTAAATAATCGGTGAGAAAAGATGCAAAAAAGCCTTGAATAATTAAGCTCACCATTAATTATTCTGGTTTACGTATTTGCCCATTTAGTCATCAAAATATATCAATTCTATGAAATATTTGTCTCTGACTCTTACAAGTTCATAACTTTATTTAGTTTTCCTCCCCTTTACCTTTGAAAATCATCAATTTTACTCGTACCTGGGGTAGCCGAAGACGTGATTGTTACTTTTTCTCATCTCTGCATGAATAAAAGCGTCAAACAATGTCAAAGATTAAACGTGAGAAGATACCCATTACTTAAAAGGTAGTCGAAATCTAGTATAATATTATAAAAAAATAATTTAAGGCTAGTCGGAAAAAATTGATTTGGAACAAAGCCGTTTTCTGAAACAAGTAGCTCGCTGGAATTCATTAGTTTTTAAGAACGCCAATAAATATACAACCACGAATTATATTTAATTTATGGAAGTCTTATTCTATTCCAAGAAACTGAATTTGGTAAGGCGGTCTCGCAAATAGTTTTGTCTGATATTTTAAACATACCTACTTACACAAAATCCAATAAGTATACCTACTCAGAATTCATTCTTAGTATCTACACAAATAATTGGAAATTTTCTATGTTTTGTGAATAGCAATGTGGTACAAAGCAACTGATGTTAGAACTAGCAATGTTTGTACTGAATATTAAATTTGGTAATTTCACAATGTGCCGTACGATAAATGAAGACTTGAAGAAGAAGTGCCGTACGATAAATGAAGACAAAATAAGACATCAAATAGAAATATTATATTGTATTATGTTACGAGAGTGATGTAGTTTATCATTGCGAATTTTCTTTAGTAAACAAAATGAGGTAATCTTATGAATATTTATGTTTTATGTCATAACATAGAGATCTGTCTGCTCTTTGAATATTAAGATAAAACAAAGATAACATAGAAATGTCGTCTCTCAAATATTACAAAAACATAATCTTACATCACACGGTTTTTATTTATGTAACGACTCGTTTAGTATGAATTTTAGTGAATTAATAGACTTATTATCACACATTCTAAAAATATTTTGTACAAAGAGCCTTTATTCGTGAATTTTTATTTGTCATTTAAATTTATTTTTAGCCAAAGAGAAGGTCGCTTTTCCAACTCTAACGATTTTCCCGGCAATTATTTTTTTTGGGGATATTTTTTTTATCAACTCTTTTAATAACATTTTAAATATTCTGACATCATTACCTAAGGTGCATTAAAGAATAAAGTGTTATAATGTTATGTTACCGAAAACCTAGAGGGCGAATAAATACTGCGCTTTTTGGATTAAAATAATTGGACATTTTCAAAATATAAATAAGTCAAGACGATGCGGTCTTCTTTCTTGTAAGTATCATAGAAAGTACAGATTTTTACAGATTGCTTCAGAGAAAAGCCTCATTTGTTTAACACGATCATACCTACCTACATGAAATCTATTAGATCTCTAAGAAACTTCAAAAATTACGACAAGTCGTGATTTATCGTTATTTAAAAGTAACTATAAATAAAACACTGATTTATAGTATATCCACAGTATGATCCACAGTGACTTTTTATTGGACGCGAGCCGGCTTTCAAGAGCTTCCGCTCTCATCATCAGCTAGCCTGATGATGAGAGAGTCCAATAAAAGGTCACTGTGGATATACTATAAATAAGTGTTTTATTTATAATTAATTCAACATGAATTTCCACCAAGTACTGTCGGTTGAAAATATCAATGTTATTTAAAATTTTAATACTGATAAAACATAATATGTATGCCCTGATCACTCGTAAACAAGTGGATGGTTGCTGATACGTATATAATTTTGTTTGACATAAAAATGTCATTAACAGGAACATTTAATCTTTCAGACAAATATGAATATGCATTAACCGGACAATTGACTTTATTTATCGACTCTCCAGTTCCATAAACCAACAACTCGAAATGCTAATATTCCAAGATATGTTACGTCAAAGTTTTGAAACAGAATGGCGGTATTAAAAAAAATACTTATATGTGTTTCAAGTAGAAGTTATTCAAATTTAGAATGTTTTGTTTGTAGGGTTGAAAAAAATATTTTCTGCAAGCCCAAAATTTAGATTTTGGAAGATTTCTAGTTGTTAGCCTGTGGAACTGGATCACCGTTTTGTGAAAATCACTGGACGTCGTTTATGTCTACGTGACAGTTCGACTCCGGCGTCTACCGCTTGTGACGTTGTTTAATATACTTTGTCGACAATTATGATTTTTATTTATTACTTTACAGAAATAATATTTTTACTCCCGTTTCACAAGTATTTTCAGTTGTTTATTACATGTATTTATATTTCGTATCTTTGTTTACATATTCGAAGTTCACGTGTAATTTCAAACAACATGATTGCAATTTGTGATACAAAACACTTTTTCTTGACACACTTTTTTGATAAAAGCGTAAACAATAGGAAACCACCTACCTAGTTTGAAGGTCATATACATATTCAATGGTTTTTTTTATTGTGACGAAGAATAATTGATATATTTATAATTGGAAAACTTAACAAAAAAACATGGATTCGTACCTATGTACATACTTTTATCTGAAGACTGGCCTCTTGAAAACTTTTTCATCATTTCCTATATCGAACAATACAAATACATTTCTTTCCTATCTGCTATTATTAAGTTTGGAAAACATCAATAGGTGTCGCATAAGTGCCAAAGTAGTACAAGGACACTGTCAGTTTATCAATTCTAGGACATTACATCCACGTCATAATATGAAATATAAATGGGAATCTACGATACATACTTACAGTATTCAATACATAAGTTACATAGGTGCATTGTATTACATTATATTACCTTTACCATCATGGCATAAGTGGGGTAGACAGTGGATTAACTGCTTGTAATAAATATGCAAGTTGTCCTTTCAATGCCAATAAAAGATAAGACTTTCAGGATGGGTGAACTGAAGATGTTAAATATCAATTTTTTTTAGGAACGCCAGCCTTTTACAGGACACTTGAAAACTTACAGAAAAGAATGGAAGGCATGTTCTTTACCGGGGAGAATACTCCACGAGAATTTTTCCTATTGGACACTATCCTTAGTGAATCTCTTTTGAGATTTTCTTACATTTCTTTTGTTCTCTCATAGTAGGTATTCATTTTAGGATCCTTCACATCTAACTGTGTGATCTGCCTACTGCCACTTCAACATGAAGTACAAACAAATTTACACAGAAATTGCGAAGTACACATTTTTAACCCTATAGTAAAAAAAAATGATAAAATAGGTACTTATTTGTTATAAATTCTACAATGATAATTTTATTGATATATTCATTTCCTTTTGTCTTCCAGTATTTGACAAAACAAACCGTGGCACTCCGGGAGGTGAACGACTCGAGGCTTAGAATCTACGAGCAGTTGGAAGTGAGCATTCAGGATTTAGAGAGGGCCAACCACAGACTTGCTTTGGATCATTCTACTGACAAGAAACATATTAAAAGGTATACACTATTTTATTTATTTCTTTGAAAATAGAAAATTAATTTAGTATAAGAGTTTTTAGAATACAATAGAAGTTTTTGAATGCCCTGCAAAAGGCAAGTATTCACATCACTAGAAGAGATTGAATATTTTCAATTTAGTGATAACAGGAGTCATCAATCTTAATTTTTTTTAAATATACGGGTACAGAGAGGACAACCTGTGTATTAATTGATACCATGATGGTGTGAATGCAAATATATTCCATTTTATGCAGTAAGTTATTAAGCTTAATAGTAGGTTAACATGGACCTTAAGTAATGTTTTTTTTGTATCTTTTTTCAGCTTAACAAGTACAATTGAATCTTTGGAAACAAAAAATGAAGATCTGCAAAAGAATGTTGAAGAATTGACAAAGTTATTAGATTTACAAAAGAGACAAGCAGAGAGGCAGAGCAAAGTACAAGAAACAACACAAATAGAATATGCTCCGAGTACTCCCACGGTTACTAAAGGACAGACCGAAAGTCTACCTCCTGTTCTCCGTGAGAAGAACTTATCCCAAGAGGTAGAAAACGTCTGCGAGGAAGAGTTGATGAGATTAAATAAGGAAATCAGTGAGACTAGGTTATTACAGATTAAAGAACAGAGGCGAATAGCTGAACTAGAAGAGCAACTAGCAAGTATGGTACAAGAGAACAATAGACTGCAAGAGAAGATAAGAAACTGGAATCAAAATGAGGATGCCATGAAATCTATGCACGAGGAATTCTCTATCCTTGAGGAAGTAAGGTATGTGAGGAGCAAGCAAGCAGAACATTCATTTACACAATAATATTAATCAACAGTCATAAAACATGGAGTCTCTCTTTAGTTATGCACTTCAATTTACATTAATATTCAAAGAAAAGTGTCTGTTAATGATCACATATTGGTAATTTAAAACATAATGATGTGCATGTTTTAAACAGTAATATAATTGTTATTATTAAGGAATGTTTTATAGGCATTTGTATGTCAGAGTGAAACTACACTATGTCGAATTGAGACCAAAGTGACTTATGAACACAACCTTGTAGTTTTCGTTTCGCGGTTTTTGATAGAAAAAATAGTTTAAAAAAAGTGCCCAATAAATTAAAGCCATTAAAAAAAGTGTGAGAAATAGTAGCAATAGTCCATAATAATTTTCAACAGTAATTTTGTGTCAACAAACATATGAAACGCAAATATAATTCTGTTAAAGAAAGTTGAAAGGACATAATAAAAATTATATTTTGTAATATAGGGTTGTTTTGCTCTGACATAATGTATTATTCTTAAATATGTTTTAATAATTGTTATTGCTTTCAGACAAGGACAGTTTTGCGGCAGGTGCTTAAGGAGTATTGATCAGGGAGGAGATGATATGTCATCTATAATGGATGCTGAAGAGGACGATGATCGCAGTGTAATGAGTTCGTTAGCTAATGAACCCAGAGCCATAGTTCCACACAAGTTGGTACAACTGCAGGTGAGTCCATTGATCGCCAACTTCTTGGGATTTTTGTCCTTCCATGAGAGTTTCCTGTGAAGAGGCAGTCTTCGATAATAACACATCTGTTTCATTTTCAGTTTACGGTAAATACAAAAAAGTTTTTTCAGTTTCTCCGCCTCTTGCGCTCGACCCTGGTACATCATGCCTTGGCAAATCAGACATGGGATGGCATGAAATCTTCATATATACCTAAATTTATTTAGCAATTTTGGTTAGGTATATCGGAAAAAAACTGACGAAAAGAGGATATAATTTAAATGTTTTTGATTTTGTTATCTACATTGATCCAATTGCAATTTTTCAATATGGAGTTTCGTATTACACAATTTATAAGTACAACGTTGGAAATTGTTTTAATTAGAAAATCAGTTAAACGGCCAATAAAAAATGTCTAGAATACTTTTCATTAATGCATGCTAATAAAACTATTTATTACTAGTGTTGCACAAACCTTGAAATAGCTTCAACGCAATATATTATACACAAATTCAAATTTCTATCAATTAGGTGATTTTGAGTAAATATTTTTGCATATTTTAAGCTTTATTACGCATTATATGATACAAATTGAAAGTTATTTGATTATGTTTAAACACTAAAATAAACAATTCTTTATGATACATAATGCATATGATTCAATGGAGAATTTTACTGAGGAACTAATGGAGTAATGTCTGTACCTACAATGGTCATCTCACTTCCAAGGTTGGTATACATTTGGTAGTTTATAAAACAAGTTCCAAATTTCCGTACCAGTAAAATTTTTACTGGTAAGGTATCAGTACCTAATCAGTACCTTTATAATCTTGATGAATTTGTATCATATTTTGTGTAATTTTCATTTGAATTGAGCTATTGAGTAAAATTGTTGTAAATACAAGTAGATTTGATCACAGCACTGTAGAATATATCACATAAACTCAATTTAATCAATGCAAAGATTTGAAAATGTTTTGATAACTAATCATTTAAGGAAAAATAAATAAAAAGATTGATATTTACAAGTTAAAAGATATTTTTTTTATATTTTTGGATATTTTTACACTCTACAACTTTTGTCAAATTTCAATATTTATCGAAAATATTCTGCATATTTAATGGGTGTGTTGAATAACTATATGGAGTGTTGTATATGGAGTATGCAACTGCTCATCATCATCATGTATCTTTTTATGGTAATAGCAACACAGTGATCTGCATCATTTTTATAAAAAGGTATAGTGCTGTCGTATTGACTGTTGGTATATTACGTATGAATAGAAATAAACTTTTTATAAAAATGTTGGCTATAGCTATGTGACTATTAACATCAAAATATATGTGATACGGTTGCTTGTATTCAAAACAAGTCGCATAGTGTAAATATGGCTATTGGCATAAATATTAAATGATTTTTTTTATATTCACTGCATGCATTAGTCACATTGTGATAAGAAAATGCATGACATAGTCGTTGCGTTTGAATATAAATCAACATAGAGCATAAAAAAGTAAATAATGTCAAGTTTAAATGTCGTAATGGGCCACTTGCAGTCGTGGGGGATTTTAATAAAAATGATCGAATTCAGTAAATTTGAGGTCGGAAAACACAAATATGTCATTGAAATTTTTTTTTATATCTAAATTATGGAGAATTTCCAAAAATAAAACCCAAAATTTTTGACGTTTGTCAAAACACTCTAAACAGCTGATGACGTCACGGAGTCCCGTGAATCATAGTAACTTTCGCAACCACAGATTATAATCTCATACAAACATAGGACTCCGTGACGTCACAGCGCTGCCATATCATTTTTGATCATTCCGAGAAAATCCAATTTTTAAAAGCCAATAACTAAGAAAATAGTGCAAGAAAAAATAAAATAAATTGTGGTTGTGTTTCTTTCATACTAATTTACAATTTTATGTAATAAAAAAAAAAATCTGCAAGTGGCCCATTATCAATGCATACACAGAGTGAGATAAATGTCTTACAAATTAATAATTCAACAATTGAAATAATGAGTCATTTAATTATACAATTTTTCATTGTTCATTGGATTGATTTTTTATATTTCATGCATATTAAAATGTTACAGAGTAATAAGTAGTTATATAGTTTCTAATCTGATGCATATTTCATAGTTTTCAAACTCATACTTGTTGCCTTGTCTTAAATGTGTTGCAATATCATAACAGAGATATCTGGTTAAGCACAATTGAATTTAATATAGTTTATATGATATTGATGCATTATTTTACAAATTCTCAAAGAATGAGAGTAAAATTTGAAAGAATATATTTAGTTGCCTTGTATAAAACTGTTTAGAAAAGATATTTTGGTAATGTTTCTCAGGCTGAGAGTATAATACACCCACGACTGATGTTGTTACTTATGCTTTGGATATACATATTGAGAAGGTTTTGCCGTAGTTTACTTTGGATTGTACACCATTAGGTTGGTATTGCCATCACATCAACACTGTAAATACATCCTTAATAAATAATATTCAAGTGACGCCAACATTCAGCACTGAACTGTCGCTTAGTTCATCCTAAGGCTATGGTGTTATAATATTTTATTATAATATATTGTATTTACATATGTATTATTGTATTTTATTGATTTAAAGTGCAGTTTTTAACGGTTTTGGTGTTTTATCCTTCATAATAATAATATTATTAAAAAAACATTGTTCTAATTTTAGAGGATAACAATATTTATATTTACTCAGTCCACCTCACAGCACATTATCATCAAATCATTATTTACAATAGATTTACGTCAATGCAAATCAAACCCAAACATCTTTCTGAACTAAGTACCTACTATACTTTTTTTTAGTAATTACAATCACCTTAATAATAAATACATTATAGAAATTCACTACTAAGATTTTCTTGAGTTTTTACCTCCATTAAATTAAACTATATTTTTCCTAATTCAACATATTTCATGAAAGTTTTGCTATGACATTAGGTTAACAAATAAACCACATATTATATTTTAATCAACATTATAAACCACACACTTCTAATTTCTGTCTTACCTTTTCTGTAGATTATAGAAATTATAAAACATTGACAATAAACCAACAAAATAACACAATTTAAATTATGTTTACTAGCTGCATTCACACTGCTTGGCGAACGCAGTGAACACAGGATTCTGTCTCTCTCTTTATTCTTTTTGTCAGTACAGGAAACACAACATTTATCAAGCAGTCAAGACAAGCTCATTGTTCAATAAAAGTTTTTAATATAAATTATGTAAATGATTTTATATGGGTATTTTGCATTTTTGAAACTTATTATTATAATAGATTATAATTCAACATTACAAAGATTTCTCATGCTTTGTTTGATTTGTGGAAACACGGTATGAACATTACAATTTTTGTTTCTGTGTTTTATTTAATTTTTTTTTTTTAAATCTGGATGCTGCATATCACAGTGTTTAGCTTTTTAGGTGATGAACTAACAAAATATACTGATTTCAGCTAAATCAGATTGTATTTTTTCAAACAAATATGTGAATGTTAGATAGGTAATGCTTTTTTAAATATAGAATATTCATTACTTATTTCAGACATCTTGGCACAATTACGTTACGTTTTCGAGTAGCTTCAGGATAATCAGAATTATTTTGTATTGCATCATACTTCTTTTCTTACTGACATAATACAATATCCACTGAATACAGAGCATGCTTTAAAATATAACTAAGGTAAATAATAACTAAATATAACTGTGCCATATCATTTTGCTTGAAATGCTGAAGTCAATATGTAATGGCCATAATTTCTGGTAATGCGAAATTTATTTTGGGGGCTAATTCATTACAATGGTATGTTCCATCATTTTTGCTGTGTTTATCCAATGTATCATAATTATTATGTTTTGTGTAATTTTTTTGGAAATTTGTGTTTTTTTGTGTTGGGTCTATATTTGTCCAAGAATGTTATAAAATTTTCTTTGATAATTTGAATTTCATCAATGTTTGATTTTTCGTGAACACACTTGCGTGTAATGTTGTACATTCTGTATATTATGTTTGTTTTTTTGTTGGTTTTTCATTCTGTCTTTTTGTATTAACAAAATTTTTATTATTTATTATTCAACAATATTCAATTTATTATTGCACATCAATTTTTATAAATTTATAGTACCTACTCAAAATTCTAGTAAAAGTGAAAATAAATAATTTTTAATTTTAATTCTATTATAAATATTTAATACACATTTTTTAAACGTTTGTAATTTTTTATATTTTTTGTGCAGGACCCTCGAGATGTTGGCTCAGTTCAGGCTTGGGCCACTCCAGGATGCACAGCAGACAATCCTTACAGAGATCTGGTTGAGAAGTATGAAGCTCTGTTGGAAGTTCAGCGTCATCAAGCAAATAACATGAGGAAATCTAAAGCTCAAAACACAAGTACAACCACACAAAACTCATCAGCGCCTCTGTCATTGCAAGAAGAACTGCAAATATCGGGTGACTTCAGTCAGTTTAGTATCAAAGATACTGATGAAGAAAGTGGACACGGTGATGATACAGTCAAGTCTAACAAAGCACAAACAAAAGTTACCAAATCAACGCCAAATAGTCGTAAAAACTTCATTAGAACTCCCGACTTCTCAGAAGCTGAAACATCCTCTTCTGGGTTCTCAGACGAAACCAGTAACAAAGCAACACAAACTGATAGAGAACGTCCCGGATCATTCCTATGCACCATTGCAGATGGTGAGGATTGCCGATTCAGTATTTATGATGATGCAAGTCCAATTGACAGCAGGTTTAGAAATAGACCAGAGTACAGAGAATTGTTTAAAGAAATATTTACTATACTCAAGAAGGCTGCTGAGAATAAAGATGAAGGCGAAAAGCTTCCTCTGTTGGATGACGCAGTTCCTCTCCCTAGTAAGGCCCCTCCAGTTACTCCTGCCAATGAGAACATGCCTGGTGACTTCACTGATGAAACACAAAGTGTCATCTCTTCTGTAATGTCCGAGCAGTCCATCCCATTCTCTGACATTGTCATCCCAGAGAAGGTAAGAGAAAAAGAGAATATCTTACCTAAGGCAGAGACAAGTGGGTCAAAGCACGAGAAGAAAGAGGAAGAATCAAAAGAAAAGAATAAAGGCAATTCCGAACAATCGAGTGAACCACAAAGGGTACTCACTCCATTGATCAGACAACCTTTGGACTACGTGACAGCCAGTCCTCAGTTCAGAAAGAAGTCATCTAGACATAAGAATAGGAAACATAGTCAAGATAGACAAGGAGCAGAATCTCCAGTTATTCCTTCACCACCAAAGATAGTCTATCAAAGAAGTGGTGCAAATCGTAAACGCCGTGATTATAAACCACTGGATGCTAGTCCTTTGCTCAAAAATCCCTTGAAAACTACAGCTGGCCAACCAGAATGGAACGGGTCTACCATGCAGTTCTACAACAGATCCATCAACTCACCAACACCAAGTCAAAATGGTGGGCATGTCGCTTACCAACGATGGAATCCTGAGACAGATTCTTGGGATGTTAAGCAAAACACTGCTGCTCAAGATATCCACAGGCTAAAGAAGTTGGAACTTTCCTATGCCGAAGTGTTACGCAATGCAGACAAGAACAAGGGTAGAAGACGGAGACATCAATAAGATAAATAACATTTTAAAACGTAGATTTCTATTTTTTCAAAATAGATTAACAGTCGTTAGTAACTCCTACACCAACTCAGAAGAGTTATTGAAAAAGATCTTAGTAATTTTAGCCATTCCTTACTTAGAATATAATATAATTGTTGTGCATTTTATTTGATTTTTATGTTTTTATAATGAAACAAAAACCTTTACGCCATTATTTGATATGTAATGTTTATTTTTAAGTTGATATTTAATGGATGATTGATATTTGAAAGTTTGTATATTTGAATAATATTATACAACAGTGTACATAGGTTTGTTTGAATGAATTTAAGATTTGTGTGGCTGGTTTAATTATTTAAACTATTATATTATAGATAATAATCTCAAGGAATAATATATAAATATTATCTATATATATCTATCTACAACCTCGTTTTAAAAACATAATTTATTGTTGTTTTTATCCACAGACAATTAATTAAAGAGCATTTACTTGTAGTTCTTATGCTTGTTAGCTGGTATTGTTGTACCTACATCCATACAAATTGCAAATCAAATATTCTGTCATTCAAATTTTGTCTATGATTCAATCTTTAAAATATTACCATAAATATCTCTTTTAATTCAAAGGCTGTAGAAATACGCTATTAAAATGTGTGATGTTGATAATTTTTTTTTGTGATTTCCCATACATAAATGGATCGAAAAAGAAGAATTGAATCAATATGGCCCATAAAAATGTTCCGAAATTTCACATTACATCTTCTTTTATTATAGGAGGATAAAGAAATAACTTTAAAATGTGAAAAAGTTTATTAAAGTCATTTGAAAAATCACTTTTTTCGACAATTAAAATACTCCCATACAAAATTGTATGAAATTGAAACTGTCAAGTCAGTTTGTGGAGTATTATATCACCAGCAGAGGGCGTACATTTCACATTATAAGTGTATTGAAAACCATTTTCAACAGATCCTCAAACCAAACGTTTTTGACATTTAATCTAAATTATTATATTGACATAGTTATCTATCTATTTATACCATCCCTGTCTTTCCCAAAAGAAGGTTGGTCAGTGGACTATCTGTGAATTAATCAAATGCACATAACTCAATCTGACTCCAAAGAAATCTATTTTAAATGGATGCCATTTTTTCTGCAGCCTTTATTTTAAATATTAATTCAAAATACGTATTTGCATATTACAGTATGTCCATTCCAAATAAGATTTTAAATCTATTCAAAACCTTATCTTATTGAAAGTAATAAATGATGTGTATAAAATATATTGAATTATATATTCTTCTTTTTATTTATCTTTGACCATTGTTAGATGTGATGTCCATCAGATAATCTGGAGGACAAACGAAATAAAGAAAATGCTGAGAATGAATAATTAATGGTTTTATTATTTAATATTGAATCTTTGATACCGATAAGGTGACCAACTATTTTTTGTTCAAAAAGAGTACACTTTGCAAGTATTTCATAGGTGAAAGAAGAAGAAGAAAAAAGAATAAAAACTTTATTTTCTTTTAAAAACATATTTTTCTTCGGAGTGGCTTTTTCTTGCTAAATGAGGATGTTCGTCTAATAATGTAGCCACATCCGAACAACTTTCATTTTGCATATTAAATTTGACTGTTAAGACCAGCGATAGTAATAACATATCACTGGTTGAGACGGCAGATAATATGGCCAATTCTGAATCATAAAATAGTTTAGTTGCACTTACTAAGTATGAGAAGATAGTGTTTTTACAGAAAGTTGCGACTTCTCACTGCTCCAATAATCATTCCCTAGTAAAAATACTCTTTCAACAGCAGCATTAGTGCCTGGACAACATAAGGAAATTTCTATTAAAACTTTTAAATTTTCATTTGTATTTTAGAAAGTATAGTTGGTCACCTTAATACCGATGATTTAAAGCACAGAAGACACAATATCTCCACATTATTTGACAGTTACAAGAAAACAGGTTTGCTTAGTTTGAGATTCTTAATTAATTAACTAATTTTAAATTCCTTGTCCATGAAATTAAAGCCCTTGATGGACATGTGCTTTTTAAGAATTAAAGTTGATACAAATGCATTCTCAAATATCTTATGTGACATGTTGTATCTTTGCACAATAAATTTTTCATCTATGAAAGTGTGGCATTTGGTTTTTAGAAATTATTTCAATACTTTCACGACACAAGCTTTTAGTAGCTTACTGTGAAAGGTGTATAAGGGTTTATAACAAACAAAACCCAGCTATATTGTTAAAAAAAAAATTATATTAGTATTCTTGGTAATTATGTATCTACTCAGGACATAGGAGACGTTTGCAACCCATCTTGTACATATATTATTAACTCAATTTACCTTAACAGTGGACATGTGTCTTTAGTGTTTTAAACCATGTCTGGGAGCAGACAGAGTTTAGCTAAGTGAAAACAATATTATTTTTTAGCGCTTCCGAAAGTGGCAGCTCATCATTGCAAAAACTTCATGGAGTTCTAAAATCTGCTTTGCTTGGAAATGGTCCCATACAAAATCGTTGTAATATAATCGATCATGGAAACACACCATAAAAATAAAACTGTTTACCACCACTACATCTTTCACTAGTGAAGTTAGAGCGGTCACTGCATAAAATAAATATACAGGTTGCCTTCTCTACACCAAAAAATATAAGATATTTAGTATAGATGGTATTACCAAAAAATGATAAAACAAGTATTTAGATTACAATAATAATTTATTAATGTACATAATTTTAGTAATATACTATTATAATACATAAATTACTATATAAGAATAAGCCGCAGTGCAATATAGAACGGTTATTATTTCATTGATAAGTTTGCAATAATGCTTCAGAACACATCATTCAGTACGCAGTACACTTCTACCTCAGAAAAAATCATAAAAATAAATACAACACTACATATTATTGATTTTGTGGCTAAATGGACAAGAAAATTTTCATAGAAATATTAATAGTACGAACAGTGCTTGGCATTTGTCAAATTTCCATAGAAATAAATGAGTCAAAAGAACCTGCTTTTGATTTCAAATTGTTCAGTTTTTGGGTAGATAGTCTTATTAGATACATTAAAAAAAAAACTGCTTTTAACTGTCAATCCCTTTTTTAAATTTACTTCAATTAGATTTCAAAAATAATCTATTTTTTGTGTGAAAAACAATTTACTTCAAATTCTAAAATCCAAATGGTCTTTAAACTTTTTATTACACGGCAACAGAAAAAATAATAATTCTTTAAAAATAGTTAAGATTTTTATGGTGGAAACATTATATTTTAAATTTTAATGATTTTTATTAATTTCATGTATTATCATACTTTTCTTTCATTTATGGAGATGCAGCAAAAATGAGATGAATAAATGCATGTAGACAATTTAAGCAGTTTTGCTTATGATATTTTTGAAAATCATAGAGCGCATTCTTCATTCAAAATAAGAACAGTCAAAGAATTCATCAAAGTCACGACAATCAGTAGTACGAAACATAAATTATATAGATTTTAGTCTAGGCAGTGATGACTTGTACAAAATGTGTTGGGAACATAAATTATTGTATACATTATTACATATTATAGAAAGGATGATTATAAAAAGTTATAATGAGTTTTGATATGCTATTTCACAGACTGCGCTTCTGCTAATTCCCTTTCTACTATTCTTCTATATTCATCGAAACCACCTTCTATACTGGTTACTGTGCCATTACCACACACCCAGAGTTCTTTGCACACCATACGGATGAGACGTTCGTCGTGAGAAACTAGGATAACTCCACCCTGGAGGAATTTTAAGATACAATATGTAAGATTATAGTGTTAAAAATCAAATTATTCAACCAAGAGATGGTAGTGATGCAGAAAACATGTTAAATAAAATAACATTTTGAATACTATTTTGGAGGGATTTAAGAGGTATAGAAACAGTTAAAGATGTTAAATAGTTTGACAGCAGTATGTAAAATAAATCTTCAAGTTGATATTTTCAAGGTTCAAATATTACTGACTTTAGTGGGTCCATTTGCCAGAGATAAACATAAAGGACAGTATAAACAATAATTTTTTGACTTACATTATATTTAGTGATTGCTTTGCCCAAGGCTTCAATAGTCTCGATATCCAAGTGATTGGTAGGTTCATCAAGAATCAAGAAGTTAGGACAGCCCATACACATCCTGGCAAATGCCACACGGGATTTCTGTCCTCCTGATAAACTGGCGATAGTCTGTAGTGCTAGGTCTCCACTAACACCAAAGCTACCCAACTGTCTTCTGTATTCTTCAACACTCTTACCTAAAATGAAACAAATTTTAGATCATTGAATATTTTACATACCTAATGAGTTTTACAAATACAAATAAATATCATGAAAAATATTGAAATATTTGATAATCAGTTTTAGCCCCAGTACGAATGATATTTAATGCTACGCCACTATTTCATGTTTAGACATAAGTAATACAATTTTGTCATTGTAGGTCTGATTGTGTAAGATAAGTCAGTGAAGTTTTGAAAAGTGCCAAAGTATGTAAAAATATACTTTTTTAAGAAATTACTTAAAAGTATATGTAAGTATATTTATTTATTAATAATGTGTGTACCTGGGTAAGACTGTTGAAGGAGTTCTACAGAGTTGACATTCATGTCCAACTGGTCCACATGGTGCTGGGAGAAGTAACCAAACTTTAGACTTCTGTGTACGTGTCTCATGCCGGCTGTAGGGGCCAGGAGTCCCATTATGATTTTGAGCAGAGTGGTCTTACCCGCTCCATTGTCACCAACCTAGAATTGCCAAACAGAGTAAATAATACCATTGTCACATAAATTATGGTCATAGTAAAAATGTGAATTCAGCCATTTTTTTTTTTTTTTTAGTAAAGATATATCTGGGTTTTGTTATAAACCCAAATACAACCCTATACACCTTTCACAGTAAGCTAAAAGCTTGTGTCGTGAAAGGGGAGTTTGCCGGCACCTGGGATCGAACCACGGACCCCCTGTTCACGAGGCCGAGACTCTACCTCCAGGCTACCGACGAACTCTATTTAACATTATTTTCAGCGTTTATGTTAAATAAATGATTAGTCCATGCCATTCCATCCTGAATGTCTTATTTTTATATGGCACAGATAGGACAATATTTCCATTACATAATACATAGTTTGCAAGTTACTTCATTTGTAAGAGATCTCTTGATGGTATAATAGCATTACTATTAACAGTGAGATCATTAACAGCTGTTTTAAAAAAAAGTATTCAACACAAAAATGTTGAAATTAGAATTATAAAATAAAACTTACTATACAAATTCTTGATTCTAACGTTGCACCTATATTGATATTATGGAATATTTTATTCTCAGGCACATAATGGAAGCAGACTTCATTGAGTTGCAGTATGGGTGGAGATAGGGGTTGTGTCTCTGGGAATTTCAATGTTACATCTACTTCTTTCTCTATGGGCTTCAACTCGGGACTGAAATTGCACAAAGAGTAATTGAAATAAATACTTTGTTCAGAAATTGCTGAAATTTTTTATATACAAATATTGAAGTCAAAATGCTGGTATTTTACTCCCAATCCTTTAATAATTTTAATTTAATTTTTTAAAAAAAAAAAAGATATATCTGGGTTTTGTTTGTTATAAACCCAAATACAACCTTATACACCTTTCACAGTAAGCTACTAAAAGCTTGTGTCGTGAAAGGGGAGTTTGCCGGCACCTGGTATCGAACCACCGACCCCATGTTCACGAGGCCGAGACTCTACCTCCAGGCTACCGACGAACTCGTATATTTTTAATAACAGGGATAGGTGAATGTTTCCTGTCACTTTGCTGTTAAGTCTATATGTTTAAACTAGTAAAACTTCACTCTTAAATAATTTAATATCTTGTTTGCTTGGGTTTACAGATATCAAATATTCATCTCACAGTAGGTGATCAGAAACTTAATGCACTGCTTAAGGCAGCATGGTGCCGGTAATCTGTCCACGCAACCACGGCCCCTTTAAAATTTAATATCTTGAATTTAGAAATAAAGTTCACCATCCGTTTTGAATATTTTTGTTTTTAAAACATAGCAGTGAATACTCTGACTACTCGATTCTTGGAAGACATCATATTTTCATGGATAGATTTAGTAATTAAAAGGAAATTGTAACCTTACAGCTGATTATTACATAAAAAAGTGAATGAAATAGTTAATAGCTAACAAATAAATACTTACAGTTTCTCCAACATTTTGATTTTGGACTGCACAGATGACGCTCTATTAGCATTATACCTAAACCGATCTATGAACTCCTGGACGTGGGCCCTGTGCTGTTGTTGCGCTTCATATTCTCGCTGTTGATTTTTCATTTTCTCTGTTTTTGTTTTGTGGAATTGCTCATAGTTACCCCTAAAAATATGAATGCATAATTATGACTAAAAAAATATAAGTAAATGGACTTAACAAAGACCAATGGTTCTAGGTTTTATTTCTAGAAAGATTTTATTTACTATCTGGAGACTCATCTCACTAGATTAACTATTTTGACATGGTGAAAGCAAGAACTAGGTTTTCTGGAGTTTTTTCTCTTTGCCTACACTGCCACACATATATCATGAGGGGATGAACGTATACATTTTTCATCTGTCCTGGAAACTAGCATTTTACAAATATATTTATTTTAAGGGTAAAAACTTGAAAGCTTTTAGACATAAATTTCTTGATCTACTGCAGAAGTTGTAATTAATGACATAACCTGTGATACGAGAACAATGTGAATGAAAATATTGTTTTAAGGTACTATTATTTATGTTTCAAGCAGTGAATATGATGCAATAGAATACTAGTTATAAAAAAGAAAAATTTCTTACCTATAAGGTTCTAATCGTTGAGAGTGCAGATGAAGTATATCTGTTGGTACTGAATCTAAGAAGTTCCTGTCGTGAGACACAACTAATAACGTGCTGGGCCAGTTCTGTAAATAGTTTTCTAGCCAAATGATGGCCTTTATGTCTAACATGTTAGTAGGTTCATCAAGAAGTAATAAATCTGGCCTGGAAAAAGAAAATAATTATAATTAGTGAATAGAATGTAGGTATATATAAAATAATTTAAAGCGAGTCAACAACGGCAGAAAATATATGGATGTAAAATTTGTTAAAATAAAACCCTTTTGTTTGGACTTTCACTCATAGATTAACCACACGAAATGAATATACAGATAATCCTCTCTGTTCCAAAAATAAAAATAGATTCAGGATAGATAGCTTAAAAACTAATTTCATATTGCCACTCCTAACATGTTCAAACTAATTTATTCCATGTGATATACAAAATAAAAATTACCTAGAAAAGAGAGCTCTGGCAAGAGCCAGCCTCATTCTCCATCCTCCTGAGAATGTTTTGGTTGCCCTCAACTGCTTATCAGCAGAGAATCCCAGACCATTGAGTATAATGGAGGCTCTTGCAGGAGCTTTGTCAGCCTCTATGTGCTCTAACTGTGCATAAACTTCAGAAAGTTCGGATGACAGGGAAGGGTCTGTATTCCTGGAATATCAAAATCATAAGACATATTAGGCACATTAATTGTGTCGGTGCACACGTAGTAGAATTCCATAATTAGGTAATTTAAAACAAGTGTTTCTTTCTACTATAAGTTATTGATCACGAGAGAGACGTCTTTCAACTTATCAGGTCATTATCAATCTCTCTTTTGATCGATATCTTTGAATCTTTTGAATGATCTGTATCATGCATTCATAAAGGAAGCTTACATACCTATGTGTAACATGTACACATATCAACCTAGTTAATATTATTACAAATAGGGTGGACTAGTCGTTACACATTCACCTTGAAAGTGAGAGGACGTGGGTTCGATACCCGGGGTGTACAGATGATCATTTCTGCTTGTTTCTTGTGATTAAATCGATGTGAATAATTCCCCTCCAATAGTTAAAATCCAAAGATAATTAAGATTAAAAGTTTACTATATTAGTACGCTAGAGTCCCACAAAAGCAAAATACTACTTATTCGATTAGTAAAAACGAATGCCAAAATAATCCTACAAAGGTGAATATTTGCACCATTAAGTTATTTGTTGTTATGTCAATATAAAACAGCTGTCTATAAAATGGTGTTTGTATACTGATAGATTTATTTGCTTAGAGACAAAATTAATTAGCTTAATCTTACCCAGAATTTACTAAAGCTGTGATTTCTTTTTCTCGTCTAAGCAATCCTTCTCTTACAAAGTCACATTGCAGTACACTTTCCAGGGCTGGAGTTTCATCTCCAACTACCTCTTGCTCCACATGTAGAACGGACACGTGGCTCGGAATGTGGAGACTCTTGTTGGATATCATCCTGAGAAGAGTAGTCTTGCCGAGACCATTCCTTCCTACCAATCCGTATCTCCTGCCGTATGCCAAAAGCAAGTCGGCACCTTGTAAAAGTACCCTGGAAAAATAAATGCATACTTTTAATAATTCTGAAGGTACACATGAGTTGTATAAATGTAATTTCTGTTATCTTTTTATCAGAAGCAGATTTGCCAGAAAAGAATAGACCTCTAAAATGCAGATATTTGAAAAATATTCCCTATAATCCATTTAACACATGCAGTTCAGTGATGAGGTAGGAATGCTACCTATCCTGAATGATGTATTTCTAAATGGATGTGATAGGGTAACCAACATGTGCTACTCTACTTGTTGGGGATTGCATGATGATATTGATAAACAGATAGATCCTTCTGAGAATAATCTTAGATGATTGGATTTGATCTAACTAACTCTGAATTGTTCTTCAATTGGGAAATAATAATCACTGGTGTAATATAGGTGCATAAAATTGCTTGTTACATTATGAAAGATATATAAAACCATAAATTAGTTAACGCAATAACATCACTTGAGTTAACCACAATACAAAAAATAGAGTTGTGGTGATTAAGTACTTCTACATCATACTTGACAATACTATTTAAATATGCCATCTATTAAAATATTGGTGAATAATGTCACAGAGATAATATTTTAATAGAGTGCATAGCTCCGTAGGTTCTTCAGAATAGTACAGTTCTCCCACTCTTTTCTGTAAGTTATTGAGTGTCCCGAAAAGGTAGGTAGGTATTTGTAAAAGTTATATCAAAGAGATTTAACATCTACAATTGAGCGATAAGATGTGCTATCCATCTTGCATATTTTATTTTAATATGGCACAAAGAAGGTGACATGTGTGTCTATTACGTGTGATTAGTTCACTAGTTTGTGGATAATTAGAGAACAATCTTTATATTTACACATCTGCTGGTCCTCCTATAAATGCGGTATCGTGATAGAATGGATATTAATCAGTAGAAGCACATTTGAGTTTTTGAAAAATTAAGCAAATTCTATAAATAAATACAAACCTATCACCAAAAGCAACATCAAAGTTTTCAATCCTAATATCATTGGTCCTGTTGGTACCCTTGGCCTCCAGTTTGCTGTCCTTCTTGGAGGTGACCTGCGAGGCTGTTGCGGACTGCAACACAGCATTCATAACTGGAGCCTTTACTTCAGAACGTTTACCCTGTTTTTGTTGCAATTTTGCTTCCGCTTTCTCTAATTTTTTGGCATCAACTTTCTAGAAAATCAAAATAACAATATGATAAATCAAATGTTTTTGTGTTAACACTTTGGAAATTCATTATAATTAAAATGAATTTAAAAACACTGTATAATTTCCAAATTAAATTTATTCACCTCAAACGTTTTCGCCAAGGCTTCTACTTGGCATCATCAGGAGGACTAATTAGTTTAAGTTCATATGTAGTGAGTCTGTTTTCTATTACTAACTTATACTAGTGGTGAGGGGGAGTTTGAAGGTGGGGGAGAAAGGGCGGAGTTGAGGGTGTTTGATAAGAGGGAAGGAGATGGGTATATCAACAAAGGAGATGCATATGGTATTTGGATATTCAACAAATTGTTCTTGTTTTTATGGATTTCAAGAATCTCCAAGGCATTTAATTTGCTAATCTTAGACTCGGAGTGCAAGACCTTAGTACCTTGCATGTCAATAGAATGATCATGTTGTATACAATGGTCTGCAATCTCCGAGTATCCGGATAACCCCCTGAATGCCCTGTTATGTTCCTGAATGCGAGTTTTAATTGCTCTACTTGTTTGGCCTATATACTTCATATTACAATTCTTACAACTAATACAATAAACCCCACTATTATCTATACTATCTACCCTATCCTTATGATTAAAAAGTAATCTACTTATGTTATTATTGGTATAATATGCACATTTAATATTTTTATTTACATGTTTATTTACTATATGCGAGATTTTACCTAAATATAAAACTTTTCTACACGGTTTATTATTATTTTCCTTGCAATATGGAGCATAAATGTAATTTTTAAACATGATGTGTTTTTGTTTTTTACATAAAATTTTATCAATTATGTGAATATCGTATCCATTGTTCCGGGCAATACTTTTAATTACATTCAATTCTTTGTCGAATTCATCCTTATCTAAGGGTATATTCAACATTCTGTGGATCATAGAGTTAAATGCGGCCATTTTATGTGACACTGGATGACAGGAAGACGCATGAATTATATTGTCAAAATATGTGGGTTTTCTGTAGATCCCAAATTTGAATTTACTATTATTAATACTTATATTTAAATCTAAGAAACAAAGTTTTTTGTCCTTTTCAATTTCTAATGTAAATTGTAAGTTTTTATTAATAGAGTTCAAGAAAGTTAAGAAAATATCTAATTGCCTCTTACTGCCAGTCCATACACAGAATATATCATCCACATATCTTTGGTACTTAAAGATACATTTTAACAATGGATTTTTTGATGAGAACAGAATTTCTTCAAAGTGATCCATGTATATTTCACTAAGTAATGGCGACAATTGATTGCCCATAGGTAATGACTGTAATGAGTCATTAATTTTGGGATATTGTGGGATATGCCGTGATGGTATAGTAGTGGTAGTAGTAGTAGTCATTAATTTTATAGAACTTGTCATCAAACTTGAAATAATTCTGTTCCATGCAAAGTTTGGTTGAATTTATAATTTCAGTAGCTGTATCAATATCAACATTATTAGAACATAATTTATCTCTAAGAATATCAATTACATCTGTTACAGGTATATTTGTAAATAAATTCTTAAAATCAAAAGATACAAGTAGTGAGTTCTCGGGTGGTGAAAGATGATGTAACTTATTTGTTAACTCCACTGAATTTTTAACACTATATTTTGATTGAAAATTAGTTAAACGAACAATTTCTTCATTAAGATATTTAGCGATGTTTACCGCTGGTGCACTGACATAAGAAACTACGGGTCTAGCAGGGAGATCAGGTTTATGTAGTTTAATTAATCCATATAAGCGTGGTGCTGTAGGGTTTCTTATTGTCAATTTCTTCTTATCAGATATAGAATAATTATTACGATTTAAAAATTGTGATATATTTCGGTTATACTTATTCGTTGGATCGCCAGTTAACTGTGTACATTTGTCATCAATAATAACACTATTAAGTTTGTTTACATATTCACTTTTATCTATAAACACTATTGAATTTCCTTTGTCAGCTTTTGTCACAATAATGTTATTGTCTTTAACTTTCTTTCTTTCTTCATTTTAATTAATAATAACAATATGATAATATCAAACCTGACATAAAATTACTTATCTTCATTATCATTTTCAGCCTTTAATGCTCTTATCAGGAGCACAGAATGGAAGCCAGACCGATTCTGAAGCATTCGCTCACCTCCTTCAATGTTATTGTTGTTGCTATTGGAAATTTTGTAGGTCAAACAGCGCTACTAGCCAATAATCATTGGAGAACCTTAAAATAAAACAATTACTTACAAAATTATCATCTCTCGTGGTCACCCATATACTTTTGATTTCTTCCATCTCTGTATGTTGATTTGCTGCCATAGATCCAAGATGAACTGGAGCATCCAGCATCTTCCTGGGTCCATTTTTCACCGTTTCTATGTCAGGCCTCATAATAAGCAGCAATCTGTCACATATACTCCTAGAAAAAAAGACAAACAACATTTACAGTGTAATGGTCAAATACTGATCTTGTTTAAAAAGCATTTTGGGATTTTCCACAGAAATTTTCATACTCAACAATAGTCTAGGTAGGTAGGTACTACTGATTTGCCGAATGTTCGCATTTATGTGACATTCGAATCAAAAACATGTAAATGTTGGCCTCATTTGGAAAAAATCGGGATTCTTTTAAGAACTACTACTACTACTACTATACCATCACGGCATATCCCACAAGTGGGGTAGCCAGCAGATCAGCTGCATGTAAGAAACATTCTTTTAAGAACTGCCATACAATATCTCAAAAAATTTCAAATTCCAAATCGAAAATTTGGCGACGAGATAGATATCGAGGGCCAATGGCCACAACAACCTTACGTTTAACAAATTATGGTGCCGGGAATAAATGTGTGCTAATTATTTTAGTATATTTTTAAATTAACTAATTTTTACACGAAATTTAATAAATACCTGATGTCATCTTCTGATTTGTCTGATATTTCATGGAGGACTTCACCAATAGCTTCATATACTTCATTAGAACTTTCAAAATCTTCTGTTTGTCCCAATACCCCTAAAACAAGATTGAAAGAATTCACAAATTGCAAATAAACTAATCTGGAATAAATGAGCGTACATGAGGTTCACTTGGGTACATCTGAGTTGGTCAAATATGTTTTCATACACATGCCTACGAATAAAAACTTTCTTCAAATTAACATAAGGTGAGATAAGGAGAAACTCGTTTCCAGGACATTGTCGTCATAATCTGGACAGATGATTCCTATATTTGATGGTAAATGAGAAGACGGAGAAAATATATGTAATGGTGGTAACAAATATCCAAAATAAAAGCATAAAAGATCAACAATTATGTGGAATAAACTGTAAAAACAGAACTAACATGAGTTCAGTTGATGTGTGTTACAGCTATAACCTACATCCATATTTTTTGAAATGCAGCATTAATTTGAAGGAAATATTAAATAATACAACTAGATACCTAAGCTACGATATTAAACTACTTATATTTAGTAATATTTTAATGTAAATTGAGAGAAAATTGTGAATGATCTGTAATGAAAGATAACCTAATATTACCCACTTACCTTCTACATATCGCTTGAGGTCGTCATCCAATGAGGGAAATTCTGAAGTGATAACTTCACTACAAGATGCCATATTTAATGTGGCGTGTTTATTAATTTAAAGATAATATTAATAAATTAATGATCATTTCAAATATAAAGACGACCACGAACCTAATTGACACAATTTGACAAATCGAAGTGAAGGTTAACCAACATGGGAAATAAAAATGGGAACTTGCAAAGGTCACCGATACAAAATGTCATAATAAGAAAGTTTATCGAGAAAATTATAGTTACAATTTATTTATAAAATTGTTTATAATAATATTGAAAGTAAATTTATAATATAAAAGACATATTATATTATAAAAGACAAAAAAAGTTGGGAGCTTTAAATTTTTTAAAGTTTGAAAACATTAAATTTTTAATACTGGTAGCCCTAAAATTCTTCCTCGTGTTCATTTGACAATCTGTCAAAGTCAAAAATATCATAACACGACTTTGGTCCATAATAACCTATGTATTTTATTTATTTCAATCGTAATAAATAGTTTGTGAGTAGAATACAGACGAAAATGAATAAAAAGAAAGTAAGTTTCAATTCTTCTCAAAAATATAATTTTAATAACAATGTATTCACAATGTGCTTATGAAAAACTTAATGTTGTCATGGTTGTTTATAGGGTAGCTATTTTCAAAATTCTGACAAAAAAAAGGAAGGAGAAAAATCAGAAATTGTATACAAAATCAAATCAAATAAGATTAAAAAGAAGAAGAATTTCAAAAAGCGTAACAACAATGCAGAAAACAAGGGTCCGGCAGAGGTATTCTTACAGTCCCTTTTTATATTAGTTGTGTTCAGTTGTGGCCACAGTGGCCCGTTCCACCATTATACTTTTCAACTCTGCATTTTGCAATTTATCGGCTTGTTTCCGTTCCACCATTACATTTTTTCGCAAAGTAGGAGTTGCAAAGCGCAAAGTGAAAAGAAGACGCCATTTGCAAAGTAAATAGGCAGTTCTGTTCCACCATTACTACTTTTCATAAAAAACTTTGCCAACATTGCGAACGAATTGAAAAGAATATTTTGACATTTCAAATTTGCGATTCGTTGTGTTGTGAAAGTAGACGGTTGTATATTATAGGTGTTTTAAGTAAATTTGTTATACAATGTGGCGAAAAATATTATTAGAAAGGGATGTGGAAGACGGAGTTGTGAGAAATTATAAAAAAAAGATAAATTTCCAAGATATTTTGCACACGCAGTTCCTGGAATATTTTGAATTGGTGATGATGTTACTAAAAGACCCAAAGAGAATATCTTTTTTCTACTTCACAACTTCTAATACGGATAATTTTTTTCTTTTTCGGCTCATTTTTTCAAAAATTTACTCAAAAAACACGATCTAAAACACAAACAACCGCAACGAAATGTCAAAATTGTCATATGATTGCTTACGCGCGAAACGTAGTACCACTTAGTTACTACTAGGTGTCGACCCTTTTTCGAGTACTTTTTGCCGGTTATATTTTATTTTTGCCGGCAAAAATAAAATCTACGTCGAATATAAATTTCCTAAAGTTCCGTTCACATTATTCGACAACGGTGGCAGCAATCTCCTCAAGTTTTGAAAGTATTACTTTTCTATGGAATAAAGTACTCGACAACGGGTTGGGCCGCTAAACTGCGAAGTTCCGAAATAAATAGCCTTTTTTTATATGTATTTTATTTTATTTACCCTGAATGTATTGCTTTTATATTGGCACGGAGAGTACAGCTTGCATGTTTATTATATGCAGCTGGTTTGCTGGCTACCCCACTTGTGGGATATGCCGTGATGGTATAGTAGTTTAAATAATAATAATATAGAGCAGATTTTTAAATTGAAGGCTACTTAATCCCAAATTATTTTTAAAAGTAATCTCCTTTTTCAACTTCTCAAAATAAAATGTTTGAAGTTCTCAGTTGTTCACATCTTACAATCCACATCCGAGTCCAAATATTTCTCATGTTATGATTTTTTCCGTCACATTTTCAACGCCTCGCAACAACAGAGGCCTGAGTCAATAACACACTTTCGCGTCACGTTCCCGCTCCGTTAGCGTTCGGGTGCAGACGATGTTGCGCCAAAGTGTTTTTTTTTCGTAACTATTGTGTATCTTAGCAACGAAATTGACACTTGCTTGCAACTTCGTCTATACTCGAACGTTAACGGAGCGGGAACGTGACGTGAAAGTGTGTTATTGACTCAGGCCTCAGATCAGTCGTTGTTACCTTGATTGCGCGAGACACAAATGCTACTTGGATGGGAATTTAAACTTGTAGTGTAAACTGGCATCCAAGTGCACTATGATGCGATCTACTTGTACAAGTATACTTCGATAGTGTAAACCCGCCTTAAGTTTAACTCTTGCTAGATTGTTATGTAAAACTACATCAAGTATGTTTATGCATTTTATAAGATAGTGTATAATGGCCAGTAAATTTAAATAGATCTTGTATTGTCGTGGAAAGAGGTGACGCAATTGGCACAGAGACGCTCTGAATGGAGGAGGCTGGTTTCTGCCCTGTGCTCCCGAGAGGAGCGTTGAGGGCGATGAATGAATGAATGAAATTGCCTACTACATTTAAAGTGTGTTTCTGTCTCAGGTTAGAGTTAAGAAGGCGAAGAAATTTCCTGGCCCAGCTCCCATTCCAAAGGAATTATTGGAAAAACATTCCCGAGGGGAAGGACTTAAGATGAAACATAAGATTAAACATCAGGCAGAAAAGAGAAAAATATTGAGGAATGAAGATCGTATTGACTTTGCCAATAAACAAGCTGCCAGAGCGGAGATATTGTTAACCGAGAACACAGGGTGAGTGTTGTCCAATAATTGTTTATTTAAATTTGATTGATTTATATGATTAGTATACCGCTAGCATGCCTAGCGCTTTCGAGTATTATATTTTAAAATTATTTATAGATACTACATTAAAATGATAAGCAGCAGTGACATTATCAATATACAGTGATTTCTTCCATTTAACCATGTCATATTAGCATTATATCTAACTTATATATACTAATTACATTTTGCAGATATTTAGAAGTAGACGCGGGTGAAACAACAACACAGTTCACACAAAAACAAATTGCAGCGAGTGTTGATATAGCGGCTGCCACTAAACACTTTGAATTAAAATTAGACCAGTTTGGACCTTACAGAATGAAGTATTCTAGGAATGGCAGGCATATGTTACTTGGTGGCAGAATGGGACACTTGGCAGCCTTTGATTGGGTTACCAAGAAGCTACATTGTGAAATAAATGTTATGGAATCAATACATGATATATGGTAAGTGACAAAATTTCCTTAATTGTACGTTGAAGACTCTTTCGCATCCTAATATTTCAAGTTGACGAATTCCTACTTATCCACACTTTTTTGAATGATGAATCTGGATTGTTATAAACCCAAGTACACCCTAAAAATCCTCACAGTATGCTTGTGTCGTTAAGGTGGAGTGGGTGGAATCGAACCTGGAATCCTTCAACTAAAATTCTGAGACTACTATCAGGCAACCAACAACTTCCAATTTATTTGAACATAACAATGAATATGTTTATATTTCAGTTGGATGCACATAGAAACAATGTTTGCAGCTGCACAGAAAGATTGGGTCTACTTGTATGATAATAAAGGCACAGAACTTCATTGCGTAAAGAAACTGAATAAAGTTTTAAGAATGGAGTTTCTACCTTATCATTTTCTTTTAGCAACTGGTGTAAGTTATTTTAGAAAATCATTTTTTCAAAATTTAATTTCTTTTTTAAATGAAGTTCACTCAAATTTGTTTATTTATTAATTTATTTGGCCTTCAGCACTTCTCTCTATATGAAAAATTTATTTTGTTTAAAACTGGATGTTCAATTGTTTCGAAGTGTGTCTTGATTAGCATTATTTATTTGTTCATTTACTCTACAATTTTTTTCCAGTCTTTTAAAACATTAGGAATATTTTGTGATTTTTATAAATCTAAAACAATACATGTATTTCTGTTTAGTTTTTACTATTACTATATTTTCACAACATATCCCACTACTGGGGTAGCCAGCTGCATGTAATAAACATGTAAGCTGTCCTCTCTGTACCAACAGAAAATAAAATTTTCAAGATGTGTTGAATTTCTAGCTATGAAATTAATTATTTTAAATAAGTTTTCATGACAATTTTTTACAGAGTGAACTAGGATATTTATCTTGGCTGGACATATCAATAGGTGAGATGGCGGGACAATATAGAACAATGATGGGGAAAATATCAGTAATGAAACAGAACCCATACAATGCAGTCCTTTGTGTGGGACAGTCCAAGGGGGTAGTCTCCATGTGGTCTCCTAAAGTAAATAATCCTCTAGCCACTATGCTGTGTCATAAAGCACCTATTAGTGGTATGGCAATTGATCCCAGAGGAATGTAAGTTTATATATACATACATACTATTAATTTATTACACTACACGAAGACTGGCAAAAAATTTCACAAAGCAATTGGCTCCTAACTTTACTCACTCCTCGCAATTTTAATTTCATATGATAAAGATTAATATTATTATTTATTTTTAAATTTACAATCTAACAAATGATACACAAATATATTGATAAGGAATTATAAATTGTTTGTGTGTTTATATTGCAAAAATTTATAACAGTGTTGTATGAATGTGTCGGCTGGTGTGGCGCGGAGGTAACACTCTTGCCTTTGAGTCACAAGGTCCCGGATTCGATTCCCGGCCAGGGCAGAGTGAGGAATGACCTTTTTCAAATTGTCCTGGGTCTGGGTGTTACATGTATATGTGTGTATCGTCACGTTAGTACCCATAATACAAGATTCATCTTAGTTTGGGACTAGCTCGATCTGTGTGAAATGTCTATGTATGTTATGTTATGTTAATAGAAATCATCAATTTTTTATGAATAAATTTTCTGAATACATATGGTTAATATTGTCCACCGATATTTAGTGGCAGTTCATGTTAAATTAATAAAAATTAATATTGTTATTGTTTTTCCTCTGTTACTTATTAGTGTTTTATTTTTAATAACATATAAGGTATTTTTTCCAAGCTCATCAAGAACCTTTATTTCACAGTTTTTCTTGGTGCTATTCTTTTGTATTTGACACTTTTAAACATAAATTATTTTCGTTACAAATTTTGTCGAAAAATGTTTCTTCAAATAACTTTCACCGTCATAAATTAAAACCTGTTTTTTAGTTACATGGCTACATCGGCAGTTGACAGAAGTGTTAAGATATGGGATGTGAGGAATTTAGAAGGTCCAATGCAGACCTACATTCTTAGATCTGCTCCAACACAATTAGAATTTTCGCATCAAGGCTATCTTGCAGTCGGAATGGAGAATGTTGTAGAAGTATACAGGTACATCAACAATAATTAAATTTCACTTTCAGATTTAACTCGCAAATGCTTCTTTGTTTTTAAATTTTATTCATTACGAAACATTTCAAATATCAATATGTTTTTTTTTTATTACAGAGATTGTTGTCGACAACAAGCAACTAGAGCATACTTGTTGCATAAGACAAATGGTTATATTGGCAATATGAGTTTCTGCCCATATGAAGATGTCTTAGGAGTGGCGACAGACAGAGGATTTACTAGTCTCATTGTACCTGGTAAGAAATCATTCATTTAACAATATTTTACCAATCAAATATTTTATTTATACATTTATTTATACAAATACAAAAATTACCAATCAGTAACTATAGCTTTGTGAATGTGAGTTAAAATACCAACTAACTGAAAAATATTAAAGTATTATTTGATAACTAATGTATCTGGTGTTGCCAGTCCCCGATGTTTCCAATTCATTTCTGTAAGTTTTTGAGTGTTCGGTAAATGTCAGGTATTTGCATTAAGACATTTAAAATTCAGGTATGTCACCTTTTCTGAATGTCTTTTTTATGGTATGGAGGGGGGGTTAACCTATATGTTTATCACATGCAGTGAGTCTGTTGACTACCACACATGTAGAAGATGCTGTAATGGTAATGATTAATATTATTTCTGTTAATTTTTCAGGATGTGGTGAGGCTAACTTCGATGCTCTGGAAAGTAATCCTTACCAATCCAAATCACAAAGACGCGAGGCTGAAGTGAAGGCACTTCTAGAAAAGATACAACCTGAACTGATCAGCTTGAATCCTACAGCTGTAGCTGAAGTAGATGTACCAACACTCAAAGAAAAGATTGAGGCTAAATCTAAGTTATTGGTACGATTGATTAAATTACAATTCATTTGTAAATTTTGTAACAGCATATTTTACTTAATCAATTAAACATCTACACGCTGTGAGCAAATCCAGTCAAGCAAACAAAAAAGTTGTAAATATTCTGAACACCCATTTTCTTTAACTTGCTCTATAAATTCTTGAGTGCTCTATAATGGGAAGGCGTTCATAAAATATCATGAATCAGTATTTAACTTATTAATTTATTGGCAATCAGAAATGATCAATTTATACTTTGTTAGATTATTTAATTGGATTATGTTCTTTTTTTTGGGATTCATGGTATCATTCACATGACTGAGTGCTTTGCCTCAAGAAAAAAGTATATGATTATATTTAAAAAGTATAAGGTATATTTGATTCAACCATGTTTTTGTGGTATGTCTTAATCAATAAAGGTTGTTTTGTGGTATGTTCAATTAAATTATTTTGTTATGGTACATTTGATTCATAATTTGAAAGACCTACAGATCATTTGGATATTGCTAAAGTGTAGACTTCCATCTATCCAAATTCATGGTCTTTTATGATGTATTTGATTTTTTCTTATTTTCATTACAGTATCTGAAGCCACAGAAAGTAGATTACACTCCAAGGAAGAAATCAAAGAAAAAAGGAACAGTTAGAGTTGCAAAGAATAAAAAGATTGTGCAGGAGACTGAGAAAATGGTAAGCCTTTCCTTACAAACCTCCTTTGAAAATAACTGCAATGTTTTAACTATCCTCAAAAGATTTAGAACTTATGACTGTTACCAACATGGAATAACTGCTCTTTCGTCTGGTACACCAGTTTAACCCTTACAGGACTTCAAAATTGGAGACGATGTTATACCTACGGACGAACACTTTTGTATACAATACTAAATTCTCAAGTACGTCGTAAATCTATCATCTATCCGATATTTGTTTATACAATCATTTGAGTAATGACATTGGTGTCCCTTTTGTGTGATACTTGACTCACAAAAATGTAAATAGACACATAAAACTTAATTATAAATATTTTTCATATAAACAATACTTACCTATCCGTCATTTATACGAGGACAGGAACACTACGCCGATGAATGTTTTATGTCATTATGTAAAAATTATTACAATAATAATCAGTCACAAATAAATGACGATTACTATTTACTGTTTTTTATGAAGCCATTATGTTCTTTTATTGTCAAAAATGACGATTACGCGTCATGCAGATTCCAAAAAAAAAAAAACTGGAATGTTAGTGTCGTAGATATACTTATTCAGATACACGAGAATGCTCAGTTTATTGTTTAAAACTTGTTTTGTATACATAAAAAATATTTTTTCCTTTACAATCTTTTCGTAACTCGAAATCTGAGTCCATGTTGATAACAGTATCGAAAATTTCATCATCCCGTAATTTTCGTATTGAAAATTTCATACTCCCGTAACTCAAAATCTGAGTCCATGTTGATAACAGTATCGAAAATTTCATCATCCCTTAATTTTCGTATCGAAAATTTCATACTCCCGTAACTCGAAATCTGAGTCCATGTTAATAACAGTATCGAAAATTTCATCATCCCTCAATTTTCTCTTAGACATTATGGATAATTTAAAGTAATCATGTAAAAATATAAGATATAAAAAAGTACAAAATAAATAACAAAAATGAATTAAAATAGCGTGATATCAGCGCACAACACCACTTGTACAATCCTTGTAACAAGATCTAACGTGCAAGCCGCGCGATATGATTCGTCCGTGTTATTGCGCGGGAATTTTTAAACTTATCGGGACATCGATATGATTTCAGGACATGAATCTTCTGTTCATATTGACGAAAATATAAATTATTTCAAAAGATTTCCAAGAGATGTCGACAGTCTGATGATTTCTTGATATGAATATTATATGAAATATTTATCGCCTATATAGAGAAATTTGTATGAGAAGCGAGTGTCAAACGGTATTGTCGGCCGGCCATATGCCACGACTCGTTGCGTCAAACACGTTTGACAGCCGTCTGGTAAAGATTAAGAGACATCTAATTATTCATAAACAGTCATGTCCATTGTTCAACTTTTTGCTCGACTAAAATCATTATTAATGTAAAATTGTTTATGGCACATCCTAACCATAGAACAGCTGCAGCTAAAAAAATTAAAAATGTGTGATATTTTAGTATCATTGTGTGATAGTAAGGTAGTCATAAATATGCATTTTAATTTATTGTGACTACAGCTATATGTATCGGTGATTATTTATGAAAAATTGATTGACACTATCATGTATTAATTTTGACTTTTTTGTTCTAGAAATTCTTGAAAGAATTCAGGGAGTTTAGAAAGGAAGCCCGGGTCAAGAAGGAAGAACCTTCTAAATCGTATGGAGTCCTGGATAGATTTACTAAAAAAATAAAATGAATATAATTATGTCCGTGTTTATGTAAAATAAAACAATAACTGTCCATTTAAGAAATTTTTATTTGTTATCCTAAAATGTTACATATTTACAAAATTTAAACATTATTTCAAAAAACCATTATAATTATGAGACTTATAGAAAAAACAGTTTTGCTTAAAAATTGTAATGATATACACTTAGACTATGTGTAATGTAAAATGTAGGAAATATAAATATATATCTGCATATCAGAGCAAAACTACTTTATGTTACGAGATGTCATTTATCATGCAGTTTGGTTTTTTCAACAAAATACATTTGCTTCTCAAATGTTTGTTAACAGAGAGAACAATTGGCATATTATTTATATAAAGTTAGATCGCTGGCTACCCTACTTGTGGGTAATACATGGTATGAATGAATGTTTGTTACCATGAAATTAATGCCAATAACTAATGTGGATCATTGTTACTAACTGTTGCCCTTTTTTAAGTTAAACGATACCAAACTAAATAGTAATTACTCTATGGCTCATGTTTTGTTTTAACAAAATTAGACTTTTTTATTTTCACAAAGTATAATAAGTTTTTAAGATGCGCGAATATGCCATTTAAAAGAGCATAATGAGGACTATGAGTCACTTTGGCCAAATTTAACATAGCGCAGTTTCACTCCGACGCGCAGATGTGAACAAAATTATAAAAAAATATTTATTTGATTTTTACAGTGACAAGCACCAAAAAAGGTTTATAAAAATGCACTGAAAAATGACCATAAAAAGTTTACATATTTTTTACAATTTACAATGCATAGAGTATGACTTGTAAAGCATTTATAACGAAATTCTATTATGTATTGCAAAAAGAATAAATAACTGAAAAATCCTATTTAGATAAATATATAAAGTTCTATCTACACAAGAAATACAAAGACATATTTTTTATATAAATCTAAACACATCCTCAAACTTAGCAGTAGCTTGTAACAAGAAGGTAAAGTAGATAGGTCAGGAGTGGGTTTCATCCCACAAACTTTCTGACCAGGAGCCTAAGTCGGATTGCTCGTACCGTCAGTAATGCTACATTATCTCCATGGTAACAACGGTGCAACATTAGCATCCGTTGTTACCATGGAGATAATGTAGCGTTACTGATCGTACGAGATATCCGACTTAGGCTCCAGAAGTCTTATACACCATTATTGGGTTACCAATCACCTTATTAAAATGAATTATTTTATTTGATTTATTACAGAAAGTTGATAGCATTATGAAAAATAGATTACAAAAGTATGCCATAATAGTGTGAATAATTAATTTGGTTAAATTTGATTAAATTTTAGATTCTAAAATGAACAACAAAAGAAAAAAATACAAGAAATTTTTTTTTTTGAAATATTTACTTAACATTTACAATTTACTGGAAAAAATATGTTACACTTATGAGCTAACGTTATTTAGATACAAGTTACCTAACACAGTTTGTATTGAAGTTACGATATACTCTTACACATGATTCAGTAAAAAAATCCATCTACAATGTTATTTTATTATACAATACTTCACCAGAGCTGGGTACTATTAAATAAAACTGAATTTCGTAATTCGACAATGAAAAAAAAACTTAATAACTCCGGAGCTAAAAAAAAAAATTCTTCCAGCTATTTATCAGTGTCTGTAGATAAATAAAAAAAAACAAACAAAAAGGTCCTATAGTGATTTCACAAAATATCAGTGTTTGAAAAAATTAGGTAACACAAATTTAGGTGTTCATATTTCAGCTATACATACATACAATCACAGCATTTCCCACAAGTGGGGTAGTCAGCAGACCAACTACATGTAATAAACATGCAAGACATCTTCTCTGTGTCAATAAAAGTTAAGATGTTCAGAATGGGAGGCACACCTCATCGCTGACTTGAATATGTAAAGCATCTTAATATGTCTTTGCTGGAAAGAAAATAAAAAAATGTGATGTTTTAAAAATACCTGCCATTTGCAGGACACTCAAAAACTCACTGAAAAGAGAGGGAGATTTGTTCTATGCCATTCATTATTCCAAATCTTATATACCCAGAGAATTTTTTTCTTTCAATAAAGTATAAGTTTTTATATTTAACATAATGAAACTATAATAATAAGGCTTAGACAAGACGTCACTGTATTTTGTGGTTCTTCAGATGGAACTTGAACCCACAAAAAGTTAATATGAGAGAATTTTGAAGCTTTTAGCATTTGATGGGTAGATTAATTGGATAAAGCACACCTCACGAAAAGGATGGGTTGCAGTGACAGTTGAAGGTGACATAGTTTTTTTAAATTTACATACCTTGAACTTATAAACTATAATTTTTTATCATTTGCCTTCTTTTCACATGTTTATAATTACAAAAATTATTCTTAATCTTTGAAACATCCACAATATTCAACATAATTTTATTCACTCTAGTGTAAGGGTGGCCAACCCGCGGCCCGCATGCGGCTCGTTGGGTGTCTACGTGCTATTACACGTCGTTTCGTCGAGCTATTACACCGATTCTTTTTCAGTTCATGGTGCTAGGTTGTGGAACCAGCTGCCTCAAAGAACTCGCACTTGCAGTTCTTTTTATACTTTCAAGAAGGAGGTTAATGGTCGCTAGTCTTCTGTTGCGTTTACATGTGAAAATATTACCAGGGTTTTCAAGATATATTTTTTTTTTCCGTGTATCCAAACACGATGAGCAGTCTTACCCCATCCCTTCCACTCTATCCCATCCCTCCCTACTCAACATCTGTGTCGTGTCGCTTATCCGATGTTTTCTGTATTAAGTAGCTTATTCTATGTGTAAATTTATTTTGGTATACCTATGTATTTAGTTATCTATATATCTTAAATTATTTTATTTATTTATATATTATTATTATTTTATGAATTTTTTTTTTTTGTTTAATGGGTTAGTTGGAAGATATTGCGCTTCAGCGATAAACTCGCCCATTGCACAAAATTATGTATTCAGTGGTAATGTTGTCATGTTTTTTTTTTTATTCTTTGTATACTAATTTTGTGCAATAAAGATTATTATTATTATTATTATTACGTGCGGCCCGCGAAGCATATGCACATTTTTTTAATAATAGTCGGTACAAGTAGGTACCCGTTACTTTTTTGAAAGAAATATTTTGAGAAAATATTCTTAAAGAAAACCGAGGAGTTTTGAAACATTTCCAATTCCTATTCCATTTTGAAAATTTGGCGACGGGGGGGTAGTAATTTTAAGGTGAAGTAAAATTATCAAATGTTCCATATATGGAGTATATTGTTGTACGTCCCGGTAGAAAACTCATTCTGAAATTTGGCCCGGCTGCTGAAAAGGTTGGCCACCCATGGTCTAGCGTTTAAAATAACTTGATTTAACATTCTCCATTTTTACATCATTTCAAATTACAAACTTTCATCAGATACGAATAGCATAATTTACAAAAAAAAAATACAGAGGACTTCAGAAAGAAGCTGAAGACACATCTTTTTGCTGGGAGCCTTAGACAATAGAAACATTGCTCTAAAAATTATCATACCCATAATAACCCTTATGGGGTGGGCAACATTATACTTTTATATACAAAACATACACATTGCTTGGATCACCAGATACATGGGCTTAGTAGCCTTAGTAGGTCTTCATACTAAAATTTACATTACATAAATAACACATTTTCTCAAGATTATATTATAATGCACAATGCTAAGGATTTAATTAATATACATACTGAGTCATCAATACATCTGTACGCAAAACAACACTATGTCATGAAAGATAATTTTTCGGTAAAGTCAATCAAAGTTTTTTCAACAAAATGATATTTGCTTTTTACATGGTTTGTTAACATAAATACACTGTCAAAAATGCTTACGGGTCATTGTTATTAACTATTGCTGCATTTTTTTAAATTTAAACGATTTCTAATTAAAATTTGCCGTGGGAGAGTGCATCAATTTGTCTGCTGCATTGGTTGTTGCAGAGAACACTAATCCATTCAATAATGGGGTTACAGTAACATCTAAATGTGCAGATATCAAGCTGCCTGCTTGAAAGCAAATAATAATAAAAAAGCGTTATGTGGTTTAAACAAATATTTGAAATCATTTTTTATCTTTGAATATCACTAAATATAATGCATTTTTATGATAGACAAATGTGGCATCAAAAAGAGTATAACAAAGACACAGGTGCGTAATTTTTTTTGAAAATCTCATCCAACGAGGTTTTCTCATAAAAAAATTGTTTGTTTATAAATTTATATACACTGGTTTTATCAATTTACATTTACAATTCAATGTAAAAAGGGCAAACAATTTATTTTTTAACTGATCCGGTACAAATTGATTTTACTGAATGCAAATAACAAAAAAGTTGATATAAAACAATAATGCTCATAATTGTGTGTAATTTATACATTTAAATAAAAAATAAACAAAGAAAAACTAAAAAAGAAAACATGATGTAATTATTTTAATTTAGATATCTATGGTATGTCTGTGTTTATCTGATTTTTTCATAACAAACCATGAATATGAATATTTCTTTGAATGTTACATCAATATTAATATTATCATATAATTCTATACTTCAGTCAGTTTAATATTGCTTTCAGTTTCTTCAACACCTATATCAAACAAATCACTAACACCTTCGTCTTCTGTGAGACAAAAGTAGAAATCACCTTTGCTGAGTGGACTGTTGACACAAATGAAACCTTCTGGAAACACATAAATGGTGAAATATTAATATTGGTTGAATAGGTTATTTTTAATTATGGACCAGTCGGTGGACACTAACAGTTGTATTTAATTTCAGGAAGGATTTTGTCAGGGGGAGTCCTTCAGGCGAACCTTGAGCCCTTCCTTAGAAAGAATTTGCTTGAAGAGTATGGATGACATAGGAACTGACATTCCTGTAACATTCATGGGTGAGGGAGGGTGCAACCTTTAATGTGTGTATGAACCAGTCGTCTCACTGAAACTTTAATAAGTAAATCTCAATCTATTTATACCATCACAGCATATCCCACAAGCGGGGTAGTCAGCAGACTAACTGCATGAAATGGACATGCAAATTGTCTTCACCTTTCCAATAAAAACAAATATGACATTCAGGACGAGTGTCATACCTCATTGCTGAATTATAGATATTTTTTTTTTTTGTTATTTATTTATTTATTTAAGTACATAAGACAAACTATAACAATAAGTAATTCATAACCTTAATATATCTAATAAGTAACAATTGAATGTCTTATTCGTGATGTTTTACAAAATAACTGTTTTTTACAGGACATGACTATACGGAAGGGTTCAATAGTTACACAGAACTAAAACACTGGAATGGACTGACACTTGGACTGGAATGTCGTAGAAATATTTCTTAATACAAACGACTCATTCGATAAAACTTCAGATTGCCATGTTTTATCATAGTAGTTGAAAAATTGTGATCAAAATTCACAGCCAACAATCAGATTAAACAAAAAACTGAAAATATTATATTTAAAATTCATGCATCACACTCACCTGTATATTTCTCTTCCTTTCTGATTTCTTCCGGATTTACTTTAACATCCTTTTCTGCATCCGGGTCTAGTTTGATTCTTTTACATTTTGTCTGAAAATAAACAAAGATTTAAAAAGTAATTTAACAATTAAATTGTATTTCATTTCAATATGACTTTTAGAACTTATGATGACGCTTTGTGTAAAATTACTGTGGAGGAATTGAGGCTGGAATAATGGAATAACCAAGATAAACGAAAACAGAGGTTTGATCAAGTGGAAGGAATGAACAAGGAGAGACTGATTAAAATTTGTATACAAAAGGCTGAAAGAGAGAGGTGTAATGATTAAATTTCTTTAACATGTGGACAAGATCCTAAAAGCTAGCATATGCCGAGCACACTGAACAAGACACTGCATGAGGAACAGTACGAATGTTATGGAAATGCAAGTACAGAAGTGGCCCTCGATTCCTTCAGCCTACCCTGCAAGAAATGCATGTAAAGAGTAAGAACTTACAGCATCATTTTTTGGAGGGACAAGTAAAACATCTATTGGCTCGTCCACAGATTTGATACATAGCTCATAAACCTTGCGTCTCAGTTTTTCCTAAAATGAATAATAACATATTATGAAATATGCATAATTTATGGCAATCACTTGTACAACATAAAATAAATTAGAAACTCTCTGACAAAACACATTTTATATAATTATGTTAATTAATTTAAAGGAATATTAAATATAATGAGAAATCTGTTATTTAGTAATTTATTCAACAATTAAAATTAATAGATATCAGTAGTATTTATAAAGTTTATTTTGAATGTCAAAATATTTTTGAACACTTGTTCATCTTCAGAAGTGAAGCTTCACTTACTAAATATTAATTATTTTTATTTATAATATATTTTAATAAATGGTAAAAATAGTGAGTTTTAAAATGAATTACTGAAATAAAATAAATTTACACTCACATTGGGTTTCTTGAGTGATATTGATGAGCCTATAGGAGTCTTCAGCACGAGAAACTGATTGCCTTCAGAACAGTTTGCAATATCTTCACAGGTCACATAGGCCAGGTGTCTGTTGTTTCTATCATCCATGACGTTGCTGAGACTTCTGCGAATCCATTGCCTATGTCTAAAATGCATTACATTATTAATTACATTATTACAGTCGGAGAAATAAAGAATGATAAACTCTTAGGCTTAAATTCGCGTCCACTTATTAAACAAAAAAAAAAATAAGAAATTTTGAGTGAAATAATTTTTTTTAATATTCATTTATCATTCATTTATTCATCATTATTACAAAACATTTGAAAATACCAAATTAGACCAAAAAAGTTCTTCATTTTTGAAAAAGGAGAAAATATACTTTAATAATTTCCAAAAAATCATGAAATATTTCAAACTATGAAAATCTGGTGATAGAAGGGGTAGGAGAATTGAATGTAAAGGAAATTATGAAATTCTGGAAATCTGAGACCTTATGAAAAGGTCTTTAAAGGTAAACTATGAATGCCTTCCCTTCAGCGGGCCGGGGTAAAATTATCACACATTAACCAGCCCGTGGAGATAAAAAGATTGGAAACCTATAGATAATACTTACAAATCTAGCATTTTTTCATATTCTTCCAAAACGGCTATCTCCTTTTTAAGGTTGATTAGTTTACCCGAACTTTCCTTATCGTTTGATGTTTGTGGAGCACCTCTACAAAATAAAAATGAATAGCTGATTATTTATAACTTTATGAATCTTTTACCGTTTCATTACTTGCATTTGATAGCGGTCGTATATAGTACAGCCAAAATGTAATTTTCCTCACACATTTGCTTTAAGGTTACATCTTTTATCTAATATTAAATTTTAGAATTGATGATCTATCATTATTTTGATATATTCTCTACAATGATTATCTATTTTTTTGATTTTTCACTGTATTTACTTTGTACTATTTACATAATATTATGAATACTTACACCCACTGTATGCTGTTTTTACTTTTTTTCTCTATTAATCCGATTCCCTCCAAAACATTTGTAATATCATATATCCTTCGTTTCTGTCGAACGGCGAGAAGATCTGCTGCCTAAAATGAAAACGTAATTATCAAATATTTAATTCAAAATTGACACACAAAGTTTTCAAGACCCAGGAAGATATTTTTTACAATACACCTGTTTGGGCCAATTCTAAATTGTGGTTGATTTCGGGTTGTTCCTATGTGGAGGTGGGGGGGTTTGTGTGAAATGTTTCATTTATCAAAAAATGTCACAATTCTTCCCATCCTTGCAACAATCATAATATATTGTGTTCCTATCATTCTTTCCTTTTCACCAGTATTCATTGTGAATCTTTACCTACCGCATCGCTTAAAACTTATACCGCATCAATATAATTTCACCGCTTATTAAAATATAAAATTACAAACCCGCATAAATCAATATCTATATCAATATTAAATTTACCGCACATTGACTTTATTATTAAGTTATATATTCAAAGAAGTGTTTTTTGTGTGAGAGGCAAGGCGATTCCAGGTTCCAGAATCCTCATCCAAAAGGGTAAGTGGAACATTCTTGCTTTTCTTCTCATCTTCACCTTTGAACAACGCACCCGCATCACCATAATTTTGGTCCTAACTCGAGCCGGATATTGAACCAAAAGATTAATTTGAAATATAGAGTACCTAATATTGTTGCATATTGTATGCTCTGTAAGTATTTTAAATAATACTTTTCGTACCAAATATTTCTCTTTATAAGTACATATTATTATAGAATATTTCTCTTTATAAGTACATAATTTTGTGTAATATTTCTCTTTATAGGAACATATTATTATAATATAATTACTTTCTTCGCAAAATAGGCAGTTAATAGTTTAATTTGTGTTTCTTAAACATAATATATTGTTTTTTATTCAACTGTATTACAACAATATAAAATAATTATTATTGCGATAATATCATTGATACCTAATGGGTGGGTTCATTTTTAAAATAATATATCTGAATTAAGTTGAATAGTATAATAGATAGATTGTCAAATAGATATTTATATTTAATTGTAGGTATATTTGATTTGTCACGTATTTGAAAAATAAAAGATATATTTTTTTATTGTATTGTTAACCTGTAGATACTTATATCGTACAAGCAATTTTTTTCAATACCTACTCACATATTAAATAACTTCATATTACTTACCTAATTTATTACAAATAGGTACATATCTTATTCATTTATATTATATTGTTACTGTTTGATTGAACTCATTTAAATATGTCTGAAAGTAGGATAACTCTTTTAGAAGCAAAGAAAAATGCCATATTTGCTAGAATAAATAATTTATATGAGTTATCTAAGAAAGAATTTAGTAGAGACAGTCGTTCTCAAGAAAACTTTGTAGGACAAACTGAATCGTTAAATGATATAAGACAACAGTTTGAAAATGTGATTGAAGAATTATTCTCATTATATATTAAAACGCAACCAAAATTTGAACCTGATTTTCAAATATTGAATACTTTTGAAGATTTAATTTCGCATATTAAATATAAAAGATCGCAATTAATGGCAAATAATATTAATATAACTTCTTCTATACCTAATCAGTCGAAAAATTCTATAAAACTACCCGCTATCGAAATACCTCGATTTGACGGCCAATACGAAAATTGGTCAGTATTCTACGAATCTTTTAAAACCAATATTCATTTAAATGAAAATTTAAACGATTCTCAACGCATACAATATTTGATTGGTAAATTATCGCATTCCGCTTTAAATATAATTTCTGGAATAATACCTACTGGTGAAAATTACACCGATATATGGAACAGTTTAGTGAACAGATATCAAGATAAAAGGAATTTAGGATCTCATTATATAAATAATATTTTTGATATCAAACCTACGCTTCATACCGCATCCAGCTTAAATAATTTTAGCGAAAAATTATCTGCTTCCATTGCAGCTTTAAAACAGTTAAGTATACCCGATTTGTTTGATTTTGTAATTTTTTGTAGTATGTCAAGAAAATTGGATGCGCAAACTATTCATGAGTTTGAAATGTCTGTAAGAGGCAAAGATATTCCATCATTAAAGGAATTGATTGAATTTGTGCGGGAAAAAGCAAAAATTCTAGAACGAACGTTTAATGATAGTAAAATTATATCGCGTGTGGAGAGTAACAATAAATTGCCCAATTTTAGGAACAAACCGCGAAATATTTCTAAGTCATTTATGACTAATATTAACGCATCAAATGAAAAATGTCATTTATGTAACGCAACGCATTTGCATTATTATCAATGTAGTAAATTTATGGAACTCAATCCCAGGGAAAAATTCAATTTGATAAAATCATCAAATGGTTGTATAAATTGCTTAAGTAGTACGCACAAAAGTAACGCTTGTAAGTCAAAAAATTCATGTAAGCGATGTCAAAAGCATCATCATTCTTTGTTACATTTTGAGAAGGATAACTCTATTACGAATTGCATTATTTCTGATGAAAGTAATTCAAAACCTAGTACTTCAAATTTACCTACACAATCAACGTCTTTATGTGCTAGTAACAATAAAACATCTCACTCAAAAATAATTTTATCAACCGCACAAATTTATGCTTATTGTAATGGAACTGATAAAAAATTAATTAGATGCTTGATCGATAACGCTTCGCAAAATAATTTAATTAATATTGATTGTTGTAAAAAATTAAATTTATCGATAACTCCTTTGAGTAATTCTGTCATAAGAGGTGTAGGAATAAGTTCACGTCCCGTGCATGGTTACACGACATTAAAGATTGAGTCTCGCATTTCAGGAGACAAATATAATATCCAATGTTTAGTATTAGATTGCATTACAGAGGATCTGCCTGTGCAATATATTAACACAGAAATTTTCCCAGGTCTGGAAACAATTTCGTTAGCAGACGTCGCTTGGAATGTGCCTGGTGAAATAGAAGTTGTTTTGGGAGCTCAATTGTTTCCCTACATTTTAATGGGTGGACGAATTGAAGTTCCAAATTTATCTCCATTAATTGAAACCACATTTGGATATATAATTATGGGTAATGTGCCCATCGAAAACGCATCGCATAACATAAAGAATTACAACATTAGTTTAAACGCAATATCGAAAATTGATCAAAATAATTTTGACTCAATAACATTTTGTACGCTATCTAACAATGAGTTAGAAAAATCTCTACACAAGTTTTGGGAGCTTGAAGAAATACCAAATAAAAGATATTTCAGTCCTGAAGAGACCGCATGCGAAAACATATACCGTTCTACAGTTTCTCGCAGTGTAAATGGTCAATATGTAGTTTCGCTTCCTTTTTGTAAGAACCCGTCTGAATTGGGAAATTCTCGCGCATCCGCTCAACGCAGATTATTAATTCTTGAACGCAAATTCAAAAATAATGAGACGCTTCGTAACAGCTATAATGATGTTATAAATGATTATATAAAGAATGATTATTTGTATGAAGTCCCTATGCAAAATGAGTCAGATGAAGGTTATTTTATTCCGCATCAAGCTGTCATTCGACAAGATAAGACAACTTCGAAAGTAAGAATTGTTTTGGACGCAAGTTCGAAAACTCATTCGGGTGTGTCGCTCAATGATATTCTTCACGTGGGACCTAATTTGCAAACTGATTTGTTTTTGCTTTTGCTTAATTTTCGTTTGTTTGCTGTGGCAATAACGGCCGACATTAAGCAAATGTACTTAAGAATAGGAATGTTTGATGAACATCAGAAATATCTAAAGATATTATATAGATTTAATGCCGATGAAAAGATTCGTACATTCGCATTTAAATGTGTTCCCTTTGGCTTAAAGTCAAGCCCATATTTGGCTATGCGCACGTTGCATGAACTCGCTTCTGATGAAGGCCAAGCCTTCCCAAGAGCAGCTGAAGTGGCCACATCCAATTTTTATATGGATGATTTGGTTAAGTCGGTCCCTGAAAGTCCGAATAATCAAGACGCTATAAATTTGGCCCAGGAATTGGTATCATTTTTTAAGGCAGGAGGGTTTGATTTGGTGAAGTTTTCATGTAATAAAAAAGAAATTCTCTCTAATTTACCACCACTCAATTGTGCCTCGGTAACACTTTCTGACGATACAAACTTGAAAATATTGGGTTTGGAATGGTTTCCTGAAACAGATGTTTTTTCTTTTAAAACTTCTCCTTGTAGTGAACAATGCACAAAACGAACTATCCTCTCTGTCGTAGCAAGGCTTTTTGATGTTTTAGGGTTAGTCTCTCCAGTAATTTTATCTACCAAATTATTAATTAAATCACTATGGATTGCTAACATTGGCTGGGATGAATTGCCTCCCGAACAAATAATAAACGATTATCAAAAACTTGTAAATGAATTACCTCTGTTATCAAATTTAAAAATTCCTAGATATTTAAATGTAAAACACGGATGCACTGTAACTATAGTCGGCTTTTGTGATGCCAGTTTAAAGGCATATGGCTGTGCAGTGTATTTACACGTTGTTGATTCTCAAGGAAATACATCAGTTAACTTAGTATGCTCCAAATCTAAAGTTGCTCCAATGAAGATTGTTTCGTTGGCTCGCTTAGAGTTGTGTTCGGCAGTATTACTCGCAAAGTTAATTCGAACGGTATATAATGCCTTCAACCCGCTTTACACAATTAATAATATATACGCTTTTTCGGATTCCACTATAGCTCTTTCGTGGATCCATTCGTCACCGCATCGCTGGTCCACTTTTGTTGCAAACAGAGTGGCCAATCTTCAAGACAATCTTGAGTCTAAATATTTTTATCATGTTGCTGGAGTTGAAAATCCTAGTGACTGCTTATCGCGCGGCTTATCTCCTTCTCAATTATTAAAACACAAACTTTGGTGGAATGGTCCTGAATGGCTTGTTAACCAACCAAAGTTTTGGCCAATTAAGCCATTTGTACCTTCAACAATTGCTGATATACCTGAAATGAATTCGAAATCCTTTACAGCCATTGTAAAAGAACCTTCATTTCTGGAAACGCTGGTCCTTCGAGTTTCTTCTTGGAAAAAATTACTTCGCATATTGGTATATATATTACGATTTATACATAAATTACCTAAATCAGAATTTGTTGAGGTCGAACATTTGAATTTAGCCGAAAGATATATAATACACATTGTACAATTATCTCACTTCTCAAAAGAATATTGCGATCTTTTGAAAGGAAAAGTCCTCTCTAATCCATATAGAAAACTTAATTTATTTTTGGATTCAGCTGGAATAATTCGAGTTGGTGGCAGATTGTCTAACGCAGATATATCTTTTGAGGCGAAACATCCTGCACTTTTGCCAAAGTCAGACTATATTGTTGATTTGTTGATAGATTATTATCATGAAATGAATTGTCACACTGGTGCAAATTTATTGAACTCTATAATAAAACAGAGATATTGGATTATTTCTGCGAGAAATGTCATTAGAAAGAGAGTTAGATTGTGTAACTCTTGTTTTAGAACAAAACCGAAGAATCCAAATCCAAAAATGGCGGACCTTCCTTCGTTTCGAGTACGCGAAGCCTCAAAGGCCTTTGTCCACACAGGTGTGGATTATGCAGGTCCAATAAGTATTACGTTAACACGAAGACGTGGCCAAAGGTCCCAAAAGGCATATTTATGTCTTTTTACATGTTTAACTACCAGAGCAGTTCACATTGAACTAGCTTCTGATTTGTCTTCAGACACATTTTTAGCCGCATTCAAACGCTTCTTATCCCGACGGGGACCTGTTTCTCATTTGTATTCCGACAATGGAACTAATTTTATTGGCGCTAAAGCGCAACTCAATGAAATATACAATCTTATCGCTTCATCTAATTTTCAAGAAACTTTACGAGAAGAATTGCTTAATCGAAAGATTGTATGGAAATTAATACCGCCTCATGCACCACACTTCGGTGGTTGTTGGGAATCACAAATAAAATGTTTCAAAACTCATTTGTATAGAGTGATTGGAAATCAATTACTCACATACGAAGAACTTTTAACTGTGCTTGTACAAATTGAAACGATATTAAATTCTAGACCGCTGTGCTTAATGTCTGAGGAACCTTCTATTGAGGTTTTAACACCTGCACATTTTTTGATGACTACGCCGCTTCAATATCTTCCAGCTCCAGACTTATCTTCTGAACGTGTTGATTTATTATCACGTAAACATCTTTTAGATAACTTAGTCCAGTCTTACTGGAAGAAATGGAGATTGGAATATTTGCATACTTTGCAGGCCAGACAGAAATGGGCTACTGATACTAATCCAGTAAAGGTTGGTACCATCGTTTTAGTGGATCAGGGTGACGTGCCTCCGTTGCGCTGGCCTTTAGGGAAGATAGAAGAGGTTTACCCTGGACCTGATGGTGTGGTCCGTATTGCATTGGTTAAAACGAAAACTGGAATAATTAAACGTCCAGTCGTCAAATTATGCCCAATACCAACTCAATAATACAACTTTTTTCTATAAATATGAACTCATTTATTTAGTATTGAGTTAGTTTACTTATAGGTTAATTTAATTTTAAGTTATTGATTAATAACCGCCTAAAAGAGAAATATTTGGTGCAATTTTTAAATGTTTTTTCCGCGTACCAATTGATTTCTTTTCTATGTAACTTGTTTATTGATAAATATATTTAAATCATACGCATTTGTAATCTGTTTTGAAAGCTTTACGAGCTTTCAAGGCGGGGAGAATGTTTGGGCCAATTCTAAATTGTGGTTGATTTCGGGTTGTTCCTATGTGGAGGTGGGGGGGTTTGTGTGAAATGTTTCATTTATCAAAAAATGTCACAATTCTTCCCATCCTTGCAACAATCATAATATATTGTGTTCCTATCATTCTTTCCTTTTCACCAGTATTCATTGTGAATCTTTACCTACCGCATCGCTTAAAACTTATACCGCATCAATATAATTTCACCGCTTATTAAAATATAAAATTACAAACCCGCATAAATCAATATCTATATCAATATTAAATTTACCGCACATTGACTTTATTATTAAGTTATATATTCAAAGAAGTGTTTTTTGTGTGAGAGGCAAGGCGATTCCAGGTTCCAGAATCCTCATCCAAAAGGGTAAGTGGAACATTCTTGCTTTTCTTCTCATCTTCACCTTTGAACAACGCACCCGCATCACCATTATTATATTGTTTGGAGACGAGTTACACCAATCAGCACAAAACATTTCGGAGCAAAGGAAGCTTTTTTCCATCTTGTGTTCTTGAGAACAACATTGAAGGGTAAATGATGCTAACGGAATACCTATTTTACTAATATTAGAATGATATTTGTGAATATGGTAAATGAATTATGGTGGTGTAATTTTATTCCGGTAAATTCTGTGTTTAGTGAATCTAGGGCTCTCAGAAGTGCTGCAGTTTTCTAAGTATGAATATCTTCTCAATATCTCCCTCTTATTACAGTTAAAACAGTGTTTTATAGTTGAATTTGTATGGGTTACAATAATAAATGTAAGAATTGAGAAGTTATGGTTTACGTAAAAACTATCGCAAATATGTCTAATTTTATAAAAATATATTTTTATTCTGTGTCTATCATATTGGGGGGTTATTTTGGACGGCTACATTTTTGTAGCTCCATACCACGCTGTCCAGACGGGTTGGTCGGCTGGATGCGGTCTGCCCAGGATAGAGAGCTGTGGAGATCAATGGGGGAGGCCTATGTTCAACAATGGACGCAGGGAGGCTGACATGATGATGATGATATTTTTATTCCATGTTCTTTTTGATGCGTGAATTAAGTTCATAAGATCAAATAAAATATCCAAAATATAAGTGGAAAATGGTTAGCAGAATGCTCATTATTTATGAGGTTCGTTCAAGACATGAACAATGTTTGTAAACAAAAATAATGCTTTAAAAGCAGTCACTATTTTAAACATATTTCTTTGTGTGCGAATTTGCGTAATATTGGTGACTAATTTGTTTTCCATGTTCGAAATTGTTTATAAAATAAGAAAATGATATTTTGTTACAATCTTCTGATACAAGAAATATAACCCAAAATGACAAAATTGGTCCTCTCAATGCCAAATGAAAATCAGGAACTGAAATACAAATACCGAGTATATTTTACACTGTACATAATTGAAATGCCCAGATAAGTTAAATCCATTGTAAATTCATGTCTAAAAGTCCCCTAAACTGGCTCCACAGGCCAAAATATGAAAGTTTAGCTTGTTTCTGTCATTTTCTAATGGTGTAAACATGAGAGTAGTACTTACAACTTTAATATCTAAAACGCCATCGCTGCAATTTTGTAGAAGCGACACAAAACGAGTTGTTAATAAACCTAGTGATTTTTCAAAACGGCTATATTGAAACTCTGACATTTTACAATCTTTGGCATAATCAAATAGTAACATCAATTCAAAAATCGCACACACCGTTCGACAGCTTCCATAATGTTGCTAAGCTTGTGACAAACATGGCCCCTTCAATAGTGTTGCCATTATATAAAATACTTGAAAGAACATACATAATCAAGCAGTTTATCAAAAATATTTTTTCGAATTGCGGACGACTTATTACACATAACACATAACACGTGTAGACAATTCACACAGACCGAGCTAGTCCCAAACTAAGATATGAATCTTGTATTATGGGTACTAACACGGCGATACACATATACAATGCACTAAACACATATACATGTAACACCCAGACCCAGGACAATCTGAAAAAGGTCATTCTTCATTTTGCCCTGGCCGGGAATCGAACCCGGGACCTCGTGACTCAAAGGCAAGTGCGTTAGCCTCCGCGCCACACCGGTCGCCTTACATGATACATGATATCAATATTTTTTCACCCCTTTTTAATATAAATAATAGACCATTAAAGGTCACGTGGTCTTGTCTATGGATTTGCTTTTGCTTGGGGGGCAAACAGTCAGATTGCGCAAATCATGCTTGTAGGATGTTATGCCATAAGAGAAAAAAAAGAAAGTCAGACGACAAAATAATAACAAAATCGATACTGACCGTTTTTTTATTATTAGGTATTCTTTAGGCGTTCCACCTAATATTACACCGTAATCGTCTGTTGTGTTGGGATGCCTGATGCCCCTCAATGATTTTTCTGTGACGTCATCCTTTAATGGTCTATAAGCTTTAGAAAACGTAACCCATAGCATCTTCATATTATGGGTCATGTTCGTGTTCAAATAAAGGTGCTATTTTATTAACCATCCAGTTTGTAGATAATGTATGTACGTATGTTGGGTCACGAAATACTTTTTTTACAACATAAAGGTGGGAGTAGGGGAGGAATATAGAACTTGTTCTATTGATTGCTGTTAAATTCTGTAAATTTTAGGATAAGGGGTAGTAAGTTGTCGGTTTCTATCGTATTTTTTTATTCTTCAATACTATTTTTGAATTTCTAAACAAGCGATTTTCCTATCCTGGTTAATATTTATAAATTCATATATGTATCTATCGCTGATGTCCATTCAGTTAATTCAACTATCTGCCGGCGACATATCCACCACTAGTTAAGAGCTAGGCTTGCATGTGTGTTTACACAAATGGCTCCACTAAGATTTTTCTCCTTCCGTGTACAAACAAAAATTAATTGTAGTAAAACCTATCGAGGTGGGGTCTTTGGTCTTTAATTTTTGAGACACATGCTGCTATTTTTTTATATTATGTATTGTTGATGTAACCAAATTTTGATGATTTCAGCTTGTAGCAAGAGTTATTGTGATTTACCATAAAATGTTGACTCCCACATTTCTTGCTATAATTACTTTTTACATTATGCCCCATTTATGCCCTAATTTAGGGTAGAAAGAATTATGACTCTTTTATAAATACGAAAGATTGAACGAGATAAAAAATCTTTTAACAAATTGTTTCACAAATTGCGTCCATAAAATTCACCGCATTTTCTAGCACCAAATGATACATGAATAATATTTGTTTTTCTTATAAAAAATTCAAGGTTTTTCTATCTTGCTAAACTTTTAACATGCTGAACTGTGAATCTTACTTGCTTGCACACTAACTTTTCTCAGTCTTACAAATTAAAGCTAGAACCTCTACCACTAGACTTACGACAATTTAAATTCATTTTGAATTTTTTAGGATAACCAGAAGTAAAACCTGTTCCTACCCAAAATACAAGATTCACACCTGAGTTTGGGACTAGCTCGATCTGTGTGAATTGTCTATGCATGTTATGTATCTATCCCATGGAGCACCCGGTAAAGAATTGGTCTACCACTCTTCTGCGTAAGTTTCTTCAAGTGTCCTGTAAAAGGCATGTTTTTAAAAAAAAAATAACATTTTACATCTTAAATTCAGCGATGAGGTTTGCCACCCACCCTGAATGTCTTGATTTTATATTGGCACGGAGAGGACAGCTTGAATGTTTATTATATGCAGCTGGTCTGCTTGATACCCACTTGTGGGACATACTGCGATGGTATAGTAGTAGATGTATCTATCTACACTTTCACAAAATTTCTAATAAGCGGGGTAACCAGCAAACTGGCTATTGCATGAAGTAAACACACCTACAGGAATAATTTATTAAGGACATTAAATTAAAAGGAAACACATGAATACACCATTCTTATATGTTATTTATTATTTTTCTTTTCAACAACACATAATCATAATAGATATCATCATAGAAGATTTGTACAGAAATATTTTCTCAGAATTAGGTAGGTAATTGATTCAATAAAAATAAAAAATTAAACAATAAGAATGCACATTATCTCCCTTTAATAAATAAATAATATTTTGTCCTTGCACATTTAAAATGACAGCATATTTTTATCATGGCGTCCTCATCAAAAACATAATTTAACATTTTGCTGCTATTTGATATCATTCTTTATATATTTAATCACTATACTTGATGCATATAATCAGCTCTAATTATGATTTTAGCTTTTAAACAGCCGATTGAAAAATAACATTTTTTGATAATCTTTTTAAATATGCACTGACAATATAAACAATAATAAAAAGATAAGTATTGCCATAGTTAAAGTATAAGAGCAAAAAGTTAAAAAGAATACATTTATTATTGACTTTTGAATAGTGTTTTACATACAATAAAATTTACTAAACTCCAATATTATTATTACATAATAATGACTAGTTTTTATTTTTTTTATTAATAATATTAATAATTATTATCATATAAAATACCCAACAAAACAATCACACTGTTGTGAAAATTATTAACTTTTATCAATTATTTATTAAATAAATATTATGTACATCTATATACGAAATGGTAAAATGTAATTAGGTAGGTATTGTAATTTACCAAGTATAGTCATACATAATTATATTTGACCAAATTATAATGTTGTTTGGTACGTTATATAATAATCCTCATTTAATACATATACATTATTAAATATATTTATAAATTAATTTATTATTTTATAATTATTATAAGTTATATTATTATTAATATTATTTAGTTAGCAAAAAACAATAACATTTACATTATATATTTTAATGTAATAATTCTTTGGAGATTTTTTTTAAATTCAACTAAAAACGATAATAATAATAATTAACAAAATCACAGATCATGTAATTGTAGTAATAGTAATAATACACATAAACAAACAACTAAATTAAATAACAATAAATATTGCAAATCACAAAATAAATAACATATTACACAACAAAGAGCAAGGAGATGACAAAGATTTAAAATCACATGCCAAGGAGATAACAAGGATTTGATATCACATGCTAATTTTTTTGAGTTATATCTTTGTAGTGATTTAGTGAAGTTAGCCATACTGACATTAAGGTGTCATACTGTGTTGAACTTCATAGTAGAACTATATCTCAAAAAAATTGCCTCAGCATACCATGAGTAAAACAGTATGACTGTATACTCTCTCTACGGTCTTACTTGCTCTTTGTAATTACAATAAATAAGTTACACACAAATACCTCATCATATAGACTAGCAACTCAGTACTTATTTTCTCAGAAAGCTCCTTCCAAAATCAACAGACGTTTGCTGTTTTACTCCTATACGATTAAGGTAGTAATGATCTTGCTAGTTACAATATGGAAGTACTGTACATTTTGTATATCTGACAAAGTCATAAAATAAACTTCTTTGTATCAATGCTTCTCAAAGATTGATTGATATAAAATTATATTGGCTGCATTACCTATTTTTCCATTGAATCTCTAGTCTATACTATAAAGGTCTTTGGTTACACAGCTTAAGCATCTACACAACGTTTTGACTTTTCAATAAAGTTTATCAGGGAACCTTGATTTTCACAAATTAAGATCCACGATTTTCAACATGGAGGTGATTAGTTTGTAGGTATATTGTGTTTATTTAAATATCTCCTTCTCGTTTGAAAAAATATGTATTCAGATATAATAATATCAACTAACACTAACAGTATACATTTTCTGCAATCTGTACATTCACATAATTTGCACAAAGCAACAATCAATAGTCAAAACTTAATTGAATATTGTTCAATAAAAACAAAAGCTTTTTAATTAAGTGTCAAAATACCTTCACTATTATTATTATTTACACTAGATCTGTTTTAAAATACTTTGACACAACTAAATCTCTAAATAATGATAAATTGAGCAAAATATAACTTGAGTAATAAATAATAATAATACTGTATTTAAGTGTTACCTAAGCAAAAAATAAATAAACTTACAATAAATGGTATTGCAATTATAAAAAAAAAACACTAACATTCTCATATCATTTCAGTCAAGTAATAATAACCTAACATTATTTACAAAAACTGCTTTGGTAATTCATAAAAAGGAACCATTGATCATTCATGTTGATATTGCTATCAAAGTATATACACATTAAATCATACATGTTATGATTTCAATTATATTTTAAAACATGCAGCAAAGAAATATGTAGATTTGGAATTAATAGAAAATGTCTGCCTTCTGGTATTATGAATAACACTAAAACATTATTAATTAAACCTTTACCCCTGTATTAATTGCTTTGATTTATATAATATTAATAATATAATATAATTTATATCGTCATCGTTATAGTCAGAGTTACATAAAAATTTGGTTTAAACATTTGGCAGGATATTACTAATATAAGTACATTAATCGTTCCATGAAAACAAACTCTTAAGGGAGTATTAATTTAAAACACTATTATTCATTTTCTTTACACACTGACACAATTAGTGTTTGATGACACAAAATGTTCATCACTCACAATTATGAAACACAACCTTTTCAATGATATTTTTTTTATTAAAATAAAAACAACCACATCACTGATATTATCAAGGTTCGTGTGCAGTAGGAAATAGCTAAACTCACTCACTCAAATTTCAATTCTAAACAAGTTTCATTTAAAAGTCTAGTCACATAACATTATATTAAGTACTTTAGTTTTTGAGGATATGAAATGTTTGTGTTTCATGTGTTGGACTCATATGGCGGCGGCGTTCCACTCTCTTTAGAGCTGGGTGCAGCGTCGCCAGCTGATCCTTAAATCGGAGTCGGCAATACTGTAAAGTCTTGCAGTGCGGACTTGACAGTTTCATATATTGGTCTGTTTTCTTCTGGGCAATATCCATCCGATGTGCACAAGGTTTGGAGCTTACTGAGATAGCTGTCAAAGTTCTCGTGTCCGGGTTTCTCCGGTGGACCTGTGCCTCCACCAGCTCCCCCACCACCAGGAATACGGACGTGTTCTAAGAGTGTTATGACATTGTTGCGTAAACTTTCATAATACTCATTTAAATTGTTGTTTCTATGTGATATCAGTTGATTCTCCTGCAATAGAAAACATCGTTAGAACATTTATGTACTGTGCATGTGAATAATGTCTCAAAGGACTTTTTTTATTATTCCTGCTTTTCTCTGATCAAAATTAGATTTAGTTCATTTCACAGTACACTAAGCTATTTTTAGCAGAAGAGAAAAAGGTATTTATAATGTTGAACAAATATTAAAATCTATTGGTGGATTTGGAAAGAACGATACAAAAGTAAAAGAAAGATAAATTCAAAGAAAATGTATATAGGAAGGAAAGGAGTTGGCTATGAAATCATTAGAATCCAGAGATAAAAATGGACATAGTTGGTAGACTCACCCGTTCACCATGACTCAAATGTGATTCCATTGCGTTGATATCAGATTTGAGCCTCATCATCTGAGATTCAACCCTAGCGTTCTCTCTTTGTAATTCCGTGATTTCCGCTTCCAAAGTGATGAGATCTTCTCCATTATTGGGAGGCTGCATGCCCATCTCCATACCTGCGGCAATAGAGAAAAGATATTAAAAATACAACGAACAAGCTATTGCAAAAGTGTTTTAACGTGATGTTGATAGTTTACCTAATAGCCAACGAGATGTTCGGATGACTGCCCATAACACTCAAAACTGAAGCCAGTAACACCTACCACCAAGTAAATATTTCATTTTTATACATTGTATATGTCAGGTTCACAATAAAATAATCAGTGGTCAGCTACAGACATGACAAGAGTCAATTCATACACCGAGAGTGTTTAACAAAACATTTGTGTGTTTGCAAAAACATGTGCTGTTGTTTTGCACCACTGCTCTCTCAACATAACATCAATTAATGCAAATATTTAATTTTCCATGTCATTGATTAAGTTGATTATAATTATTACTGAGTCTTTAATTACTACAACACACCAAGTGCCAAACACAAGGTGTTTTTAATAGTACTTTACTAATTAAATACTAACATTAAATCTAAGTATTGGTAAGTAATATAAATGAGATGCTGTTTTCTATATGTATTTTATAAATTATTGGTAAAGGAGAGGTCCGTGGAACAGTTAAAGGTTTTTATAGACAATATTTGAGATCATTTTTTAAATAAAAAAAATATGTTATGAATATTATGTATTACATGAATGAAATCTGTCTAAAATGTATAAGTGAAAGTGATAATTACAAAAAATCTGAGGTGAAAGATAATTAGTATTGTATTAGCTATTACAGTCAGTTTGATTATAAAATGCTGTAATATTTTCCAGAAAACTATAATTCTTGTGTGAGCTTAGGAAATTAATGCAAATGTTAGTCTGTTTAATGATAACATGTTGCTTTGTGTTATTCCATTTCGGACCTTCCCTTACCCGAATACAATTTAGAAAACATCATCTCGACATTGAACTTGTTCTTGTTCTTGCCTGTCTGTCCTGCAGCTGGGCAGCCTGATAGTGAACGATGAGTCAGGAATGAACCGTTGATGTGTCCGGTACCGTCACAGCCTGGAGTGGGACAGTTGACTCCTTCAAACTTCATTGCAGTGGCCGCAGCGACGGCAGCTTTGTGCTGTTCAACTGTGCCTCCACTCTCCAATACACGCATTTTGTTCCGGTTTGCTATTGGACATCCAGATGCACTGTAAATATTCATTGTAGATTAACATACATATTATTACATCATAAAAAATAGATATGTAAATTTTATTCCAATTATTATACTTAGTATAACTTCAATTTGAATTTATGATAAATCCCAATACATCTCAGTTGGTCGTGCAAATTGGTAATAGCATCTAAATCTGCAATCTCCTATTTGGAAGAAGAATTGCAAGTAAAAAAATGGTATCACCATTATTGACCATATTTGCATATTAATTTTCCTGTTGATTTTTTCATTGTATATTCTAATAAATGGTTTAGAATCTGCTATTGCATCATGCAATTTCCCTCCAACCACATTCATGTTACTCACCTCCTATGTGACAAAAATTTTCCAGTAGCATGTCCAGATCCATCACAGCCCGGTATAGGGCACCTGTGTTTGGGTTAGCGTGAAAATTGCAAAGGGAAGATATATATCAGAAATTACATTTCAATAAACAAAGACTTGACTGATCAAATCACTACTATTTAAGAAAATATCAATGCCTAATAAGTGTGTGATATAAACCATTGTTTAGATTTAATCTTTCTTTACATTTGTTCGTTTGCCTGAGTAATTAATTTAACTAAATAGTAACTTCAAACCGAGTCTTTCAGTTAGTTGAAAAGACAAATAGCACAATGCCAAGGATGAAAGAAATTTTGTTTTTAAATGAACTTGCATAGGCAAAAGAAGTATTATAGTAAAAGTAATAGATAAATAATAATATAAACCTATTGAATGCAGTGGTGAATGAGAAAGATGAAAATGGGGAAGATTAAGAGGAAAAGACTCACTGTGTCTGGATATGTGATGTGGAGGTGCAACTTGGAAGGGAGTAGGGTGTAGATGAGTATCTAAGTGGGCCCAATTCCCTGATAATCACAAAACAACTCATAAAAACAGTCAAATACAGAAATTCAGTCAGAACTGTTTATAATCAAAGCACAGGCCCAGATGTCTACATTTGCAAAGATTGCAACACTCTAATGGAATAAAAACAAGGAGAAAATGTAAATAATCATAAGACACAGTGAGTAGTTCTAATGCATACGAAGGATTTATTTTATATAGTTTACATAATTATCATACAACAAGCTACCTCAATTAGCGTAGCCCGTACAGAGGTAGTGTCTTATGATAGAAATAGAAGTATATAAGTTCGTCTAATTTATGAATATGACCTTTGGACATTTTTTCTGTGATTGAAAGAAAAAGACTGAAACATATTTTCTGATGCGGTAAGTACAACAATAAATTCCCTCATCATCTAAACTCATTCTGTAAAAATATCCCCTTGCTATGTTTATTGACATCAGCACTCACACAACTCACCTTAGCGGTTCAGAATCTTGTCCATCTCTCGGCTTACTCTTTGGCTTGTTGGCCCTGGGGCAGCCAGAGAGGCTGCGGTGAGAAGAGTAGTTGCCCGTAACATGTCCGGAGCCATCACATCCTGGTGTGGGACACTTGAGCTCTTGCGAGTGAGCCTGCAGCTGGGAACGATCTGTTCTAGGGCATCCCCCTAAGCTGGGGAAGAAAAGAATACAAAACATGAAAATGACCCTGAATATTCTGCAACATTCTGCAGTCTCAGAATATAAAATACATCTTTTTTAGATAATAATTTATTGGTGACCGGATGAGTATAATATTATTTTGGTTTGATATTATTACTTCATAATTCACTCCATTGCGGGTGCATTGCCGTAAAATGAAATAAGAAGATATTATTACTTTCCTTTGCAGAACAATTCATTGGTAAACACCTCTTAATTTTGTTTATTTTCTAAAATTGTTCGCCAGTATATAAAGTATACCTAGGAGGTAGAAATATATGTGTACACTTATAAGGGCTACGTTTCGTTTAAAACTATTTGCTTTAGGTAGGTACCTAATTTTTTAATAATGTTTTCTTTATCTAGTATGCATTATTACACTAGATTATTTTGCTTTTTATTGTGTGCGTTCGTAGATTTGGAGGAAGCATATGATCGTGTGGACCGGGAAAGATTGTGGCGCGTGTTGTCGGAGTATGGGGTGAGCAGCCAGTTGATCCACACAATTTCTTCGCTCTAAGTGGGGAGTTCCGCTTGTGTGAGGGTAAACAATACCCTCTCGGAGTGGTTTACCCTTACCAAAGGAGTGAAGCAAGGTTGTGTCATGTCTCCTTGGCTGTTCAACCTATTCTTCGACTACTGTATGCGACCTTTGAAAGAGATGGGTGTTGGCGTTGAACTTAATGGAAACCGTGAGAATGCGTTGATGTATGCTGATGATTTGGTTTTAATGGGTGAGAATGAAAGTGATTTACAAAAGATTGTATCAGTTGTATATGATAGTTGTAGTATGAATGTGATGAAAATGAATGTTACAAAGACGAAAGTGCTGGTTTTTGAAAGAGAGATTGATAGAGCAATGTGCGAAATAGAGGTTGAAAATAAATGTTTCTAGCAAGTGGACGAGTATGTATATTTAGGAAGTTTGTTTGCGAGGGATGGAAGATGCGACAAAGATATCGAAAGAAGAAAAGTGGCCGGTGCTAGGATTAACGGTGCACTTCGACCCATCGTCAGCAATGACAATGTATCGAACATGGCAAAATTGCTAGTGCACAATACCATCCTGGCACTGACAATTATGTATGCAAGCGAAACGTGGACATGGTTGAAGAAGGACGAAAGTGGAATAAATGCTGTGGAGATGAGATCGGTGAGGAGGATGGTTGGTAAAATGTTGCGTGATAGAGTGGGGAATGAGGATATTAGAAGAATGAGTGGATGCAAGAGGAGTGTTGTGGATAGAATGCGTGTAAATAAATTGAGATGGTTTGGTCATGTGGAACGAATGGAAGAGGAAAGAATGACAAAGAGGATATACTTGGCTGAAAGGAGGGGTGTGAGGAAGCGCGGGCGTCCGAGAACTACATGGCTTGAACATGTAGATCAAATTCTCAAGGACGGCCGTGTTTTGAGTAAAAGAAACCAACATGTGTGCATGAGAAATTGTATGACTGTGGAGGAAGCGAAAGAAGTATGTAAGGACAGATCTAATTGGCGTTCCGTTCTCTCTGCCTACCCCACTTGGGATACGGCCTGAGGGAATAGATAGAGATAGATTATATTATGTGAAGGCAGGGATCGCAGCGCTTTGTTGTGTAAATAAATATTATAAGGAGGGTGTTTTATGGATTCTTTATATATTTTTTACACTTTTATTTTTATGTAAATCATAATTATAAAAAAAATAGGTATATATAAATATAACCTCATACAAAATTAGGAAACATTCATGGTCATCTGCCAATATAGTACAAAATTTTAATATGTCAGACTTTTCAAAAGTGATTCATATAATTTATGCAGATTAGTTATATAGCTATGTAATTTATTTATATTACATACCCTATTTAGTTTATGGTTTCAAAAAGTACATATTACACGGCTTTAAATCGAAATGTTTTTCGTGCCAATAAATAAAGTAATAAAATAAAACAACAAGTAATAACATGACTTAACACAAATTATTTTAATAATTATAATGTATAGAACCATTAACGAGTATGGACATTATTTTATTCTAAAAATAATAAAACGAGTAATTAAACAAGCAATAAAATCGATCATCTTTCAAACAGTTACAAGAAAATTCGAAGAAAACTTGTAATATGATGATTAGTAAAATATCAAATGATTTCTTTTTCATATAAAATAAATATTAAACTTACTGATGTTTATAAGCAAACATTTAAATCGTCTTGTCTTACAGTTTTGTATAAGATAAAAAAGAAAAAACTTTAGTCCCGATTAAAGTTGTTATGAAAACTCAAGCGCATACTACTAAACAATACAGTAATATCGCGACAAACATGCCCTCACACCTGCGTAGCACTAAACACTGACTGAAGTGAAGTAAGTCGAGAGTTGTACCCTATTCCACCTATTTGTATATTTTGTACAGTGACTGGTGATGGAGTTGATAGTAATTTGGCCGGATACAGGATATCCGGCGATATCCTCCTACAAATGTTCATTAAAATTTCTAGCTCCCCGTCGCCGAATTTTCAAAATGGTATAGGAACTTAATAAATATTATTTCAAAAACGCTTCAGTTTTCTTACCGGGTATTTGTACCGACTATTGTTTATGTCAATACCGGATACGGTACTTTTACCGAATCTGATCGATCGATCGAAACCGATCTGACCACTTTATCTGACCACTGACATTTTTTTTTTAATTATATAATTCGCCTTTATGAAAAAAAATGTGCATCGCTAGTTTAGAGCGAGCTAAAGCGCTGTTTTTAGTAGTAGCATTGCGCGCCAACAAAAAAATAAGATATGCTGGATGGGTGACAAACCAAAATATTTTTATGATTAGTAAAATGTATATACACAAAGAACTGTTCTTTTGTCCACAAAGTTTCCGATAACTTGGAAGTTCCTCTTCCACAATACACTGTTCATATGAAAACGACTTCAGAGTGTAAGACATGTCGAAGGAAGAGGTAAATATACATTCTGAATCAGTGGCGGGACTCGATTTTTCACATCGGTCATGCTCTGTACAAATATACTATTTTACTGGCAAACGAGTGGATGACCTTGATCATAATTTAATATATAAATATACATATTACGTATTTTTTCAAGATACTCGACAATTACCTTAGTTTTTCAATCAAGAAATCAGTAAGCAATTTTTTTGTACCGAGAAATTAGAACACTACATACCTAAAAACAACGGTCAAGTAAACCAACCAATTGTATGTGTATATCCTATTACAACATGTTACATTAGAATTCATAATAAGTAATTGATAAATAATAATTTGTGTTATACTCGATGTTCAAAAATAAAATAAATTTGATTACAAAGTATAATACGGTCATGTGTACAAAATAATATTTGGATACACACTGATAATCGTCATTTTATTTAAATAAAAATATGTCAAAACAGTAACACAAATACAAACATGCGTCGTACATTTGTATTGTTCATAATTATTATAAATATTGTTACAAACACACTCATATTGTAGAAGAGGAGGGAATATTTTTCTCCCTTAGACCCTTATCTTCTTCTTCTTCTTCTTCTTCAGCCGTCTCTCCACTGCTGGATGTAGGCCTCTTCTAATTTCTTCCATTCTTCTCTTCTTTGGGCTTCTCTCATCCACCTGCTACCCGCGACAGGGACAATATCATCGGCCCAACGTTTCTGAGGCCGGCCTATTCCTCTTTTCATGTCCCATGGTCTCCATCCTAGGACTCTGGGTGCCCATCTGTCTGTTCCCTGTCTGGCAACATGACCTGCCCATTGCCACTTTAGCTTGGCAATACGATCCACCACGTCGACAACCTTTGGCATTTTTTAATCATCGCGATGTACCTATTCACAATTTATTTATTTTTATTTTTTAGACCCTTATAATACACTTAAAATACCAACATATTATAATACCAACAAAAATATTAGAATTTAAAAGAAAATTCATGACTTTTAACACTTTAAAGAAAAAATGGTGCGAGCGAGGAATTTACACGTTCCGTATACTATAAAGAAAACGATGTGAAAGTAGAGATGGAAATATCGTATGGTATTCCCAAACAGCAACTAAGTGTAGGGTATTCCCTTTGAATAGGTATTTAAATTGTACGTCAAAACTAAACTGAAGTTCTTGCGAAATATTTCGTGGCCATGGAGAAAGATTAAAAACAAGGTTATTGTTAATAACATATTTTTAACATTAAAAAAAAAATATATTTAAGGGTATGCGTTGCATATTTGCACATATGGAAGGCACGCCGCTGCTCCGAATGGATTAGGCTGGTTTTTGTCCTGTGACTCCGAGAGGAGCGTCAAAATGCGAGATAACGACGATGACGATTGCTTACGTATCTGGTATTCGGCTGGTTATTAGGCGTGTTGCATAGATATATCGGATAACGAATAGTCACTGGATAATTGCCGGATAATAATATAATCTCTAACAGTGACCATCTTTATAAGTTTTATATTACTAGTAAAATAAGTGGTGGCGATGAGATGTGAATGATCGCAGTTGAACATGAAGAAAAGGAATGGATGTAACAAACGTCTCGGGCTAAAATTAGATGCTCTCTTGTACATTTATATCAAATGTATAAATAGTAAAAATAATACATTTACTTGTATCACAGCGCATTGAATAAGAGGTTCAACAATCTAAAATAACAATATGGACAACACCTATCTTCTAGTCATCGTTTATAAATAAATTAATATATTTATAGTGCATGACTTGGTCAAACTTAGCGGAACGGTAGCTTAATTATTTGGTCGAGACTACAGCCATTAAAATTAATTTATTTAGTGGCAAAGTTGGTACGTACATGCATAAATGGGTATATCTTTTTAATCGTCTAACTAAAGTATAGCGCAAATCAAAGTTTGTGAGTAGCTATACCTACATAAATTAATTATCTATCAAATCTTTGACTTATAAAGTTATTACTTCCTTTAACGTAATCATTACGTAAATAAATAAATAATATTATTTGTTTATTTTACTTTGTATTTATCGTAAGATTTCGATTACAGTTAAATAAATATCAAAACATTTTAATTTAATTTCTTGTTTACGTAAATATATAACCAAATTGGATATATTATAACAAAATATATGTGATGCAATTATTTTGAAATAATATTTAAAATCCTGAAATTTAGGCTTGATTTTGTGCTTCTGTACACGAGTGTGTCGGTACAATAGGCAGGTGTAGGGTAGACTGGGTACGGTTGAAACACTTTGGCGTTTATCGTCCATAGCATCAGGATTAGTTAAGCGGGTGATGATGGAAATATCCACACATAAATATTTGAGTCCGTTCGTATGTATGTATGTTCGTATGTCCTTAATGGACTCGGAAATTAGGAAAGACCGAAGTAAAATAATACACTCTATACGAGGTCTCATCTTCTGGGCAGGTTTAAGGCTAAAAACATTTTAAATATCTTACGTATTGATAAAGATATTTTAATTTTAATGCGACCATGTCACAAAATTAGCAACAAAATGTATGAAAAATATATGCAAGGTTTAGTAAATAGCAATATTCACAGTCAAACATTTTTCATTGTATTGAATTAATATCAAAATGGATGTAACAATAAATACAACAATTCTGAAACTAAATATTTAAGGTTTATTTTCGTAATAAAATATCGTGTTTGCTAATGAGAAAAGCTCTTGAATTACGTGAGTTAAAATTGCATATTTTTGACATATTGGGCTATTTTCATAATTTATTTATTTATTCAGATATTCACGGCCGAAGCCTTTTTACATGTAAAAAATTTAGTATACATACAATACATGCATACAAAAAGTATTTTTCTTTTAAAAAAGACACATACAATTAATTAGAGACAAAACAAGAGTACAATTAAATAATAGAATAACGTTGACTCAATTTAAAAAAAAAATTAAAAAAGAAATTTGGTCAAGAAATTAATTTCAAAAACAATTATTTTAAAATTGAAATGATATAAATATTAAATGTCAAACAGAAAAACTAAATGGAAGAAAAACTAAATAAAAAATAATGGAAGACATTATGAAACCATAGAAAACTATACTGTAGAATAATAATAGTTTTACTTATAAAATCCATAAACGAAAACTTAAATGATTTTTCAATGAGATGGAACCTATTTATTTTCACCTAATATTTTTTACATGCATTATGAAATATTTGATAGTAAAATATTCTTGAATATTGAAGGATGCAGATACATCCGTTCTTTAAGTTTTTTTTGGGAATACAGAGTACATAGGTGACAATTTATTCTTGACTTTTTTTAATTTCATAGCAAATCTCTCAAATATCCATTTATGTACTGCAAACCAAACATTCGAAAGTGGACAATCATATTTTAACATTTATGTGCCTACAACTTTTTTCACCAAATGGGATATTTACCCATTTTTTCTTATAGAAATTTGGGATGACAATCTTCAAGTTTTTACATTAAGATGAGGTAATCACGAAACATTTTTAATTATAAAAAATTAGTTAATTATGTACTACACCACTTAAATTTAAGTGGTGTAGCACATATTTTTCATTTGGAAGAGGTTTTTAGCACTTTTTCCATGTACGTACCTACGAATATGTGGGGTTTCTTAACTTCAAGCTTTGGGACGAGGTTTTTGGTACTTTTTTCCATGTAGGTACCTACTTATTATTTTTTTACATAAATGTGTGCATGTGAGGTGTCAAACTTCAAGATTTTTCATTGGGAAGGGGTTTTTAGCACTTTTTTCGATGTAGGTACCTACCTATTTTTTTTACCTAAATATGGGCATGTGAGGTATCAATCATCAAGATTTTTCAATGGGAAAAGGTTTTTAGCACTTTTTTCGATGTAGGTACCTACCTATTTTTTTACCTAAATATGGGCATGTGAGGTATCAAACTTCAAGATTTTTCATTGATTTGCAATGCTTTTTTTGATGTAGGTACCTACCTATTTATTGTTACCTAAATATGGGCATGTAGGGAGTCAAAAATTAAGTTTTCTCATTGGGAAGAGCTTTTTACTTCTTTTATCCACGTAAGTGCTTACTCCATTTTTTCAACAAGATTTTGTCGTTTTAACCCATGTATGCATGTAACCCATGTAACCCATGCAAGGTTTTCTATTTAATTAAACCCGAGCGATGCCGGGTTACATACGCTAGTATTAAATAAAATACCATATACTTATCTGTCTACTAATGGGCACTGTTATTTGAAATCACTTGGTTGTATTTTATGCATAAAATCAAATTTAAAAAAAAAAATGTGATTTGTTTCAACCGTCCCCATGCCAGGGTCGGTTGAAACAGTGTCTGGGGTCAATTGAAATATACAAATAATACAAAATATAATAAATGAACATGTTTTATTAACCATCTAATAATATTTTACGGGATTTCTTCTCATAAAAATGCGAAACAATTCTTCGCCAGCCATTTCTTTGTCATCCTAAGTCCGAGGTCGTGATAATTCGTACTTGACAGTTAGTGGTTCAGTCCATTTTTTTCTGCCGTTTGTACGTTGATAAGTTGGCTTGACCCCTCGTAGTTTTTCTTTGGCGTACCCTTGGCACCATAAAAACAAAAAAATTGAGTAAATAAACTATTACAACCGTACCCACAAAAACTGTCCCCAGCCCCCCTTCTAGGTATAAAACTGTTCACAGTAAGATTGATTATAAATTGGAATAAAAACAAATCATACTGACATATTCTACAAACTTCAATAAAAACGATACAAAACTCTTAATACTCTATCTTTGATCAAAAACCATAAAATAATAGCAAAAATGTAGGAACAAAATACTTACTTTTCCGTCAAAAAACACAATGGGGCCTCCTACACACAAGCACAGCACGCGAAGAGCGACGCAATGCTAAAATTAGTGTTTCGACTTGTCGCCCGCTTCTTTCTTCCCTTGTACCCCTCAGCTTATCACGGACGGTTCGCGAGATATTCGCTTTGTTAAAACCGTCCCCCGTTTCAACCGTACCCAGTCTACCCTACATAAATAAAAAATGCGGTAATTTTTAACCATCGCGATGTATTCACAATTTATTTATTTTTATTTTTACTTGTTGTAAACTACAAGCAACTTAACATGAAAAATTAACATAAATATAGGTACATTAATACCAATACAAGTTATATACCTAATACAAGGACTTGTAGAAGCTGTTGAATTGATAATGACTGATAAAAAAGTTGAAATGGAGTGTGTGTTTAGTTTTGGAGCCTATATAATTATAATATACTAGCTGACCCAGCAAACTTCGTACCGCCTAACAATTAATGAGTGAATAATATTATTTTTAATCTCTTTACAAACTCCCGTAATTGACCAAGTGTGTCATCGTATAGTGTAAAAAATAAAATTCATTTATGTTAAACAATTATATTTAACTCAGATTTGTTTATAAATTATCTGCTGTACGTAATATAATTATGTAAGTAGGTACTAATTTTTTTAAGTCGATACCTATTCATTTTAAATTTATAAAAATTCTTTCCCTGATTTTTTCAAAATTGAAATTTCAGAACACAGATGTTAAATTGTATGGATAACGATTCTTATTTGAAAATGTATACAAAAAATAGTTTATAATGTATGAAAATACTTCATCGTTGATTTTGTATAATTATCCATATTGTTTTTTTGAACACAACAATTTGATAAAACATTTAAAAAAAAAATCGTTATGGCAACACGTGACAGCGGAACTGTCTTACGAATGTCACTTTCATACAAAATATAGATTATAATGATATTATATTAAAAATACAAAAATACAATACTAATATCCGACTTTTCCGTTGAATTTTCAAAAAAAATTCTTTCATGCAAACCGTCTCCTGATAATTACGAACACAACAAAAAAAGAATCAGCCAATTCGGCTCAGCCATTCTCAAGTTATGGGGGAACATACATGGTCAACTCATTTTTATTTATATAGATTGTACAATGTATTATAAGTCAATGAACAATATTTAAATTTAAATTCTATACAAAACTAGCACACAGATACGTAATCTTTTGGAAAATTACCAATATCATTTTACACTAGATATTATTTAGAACGATACTTGAATGCACACATAAACATAAATATGTATACCTAGGTATATTTTAATTGATGGCTTATCACTGGTTGCCCACAAACAGGTATTTACATTTACATATATGTTTATTTATACCTATTTCCTTCCTGCATATATTATCACGGGTCACAGGTATATGTAATATACTTTGTTATAGCTAGTGTTATACATAATATACTTATTATATAGCTGCAATCCTATGTTAATAGGCTTGCCTTATCACAGTGACAAACGAGATAAGTGCGAAGGTAACAAAAATAATAATCACAAAGAAATATGTACATAGTAGGATGCATATTATTTACTTTGTACTCGCTACAATAAACCTGTGGTTCGCTAAGGTTTCGATTATAGTTACAAACATATTCTCAAACACTGATGCGAGTCGTCTTAAGGTGAGTCCAGACGAGGTAACAATTTTCAGTTACATTTATTTGAATTTAGAAAGAGCTGTACATACTTATTTAGTTTCTCGAAAGTATAAATTTACCAATTTTTTATTGTTTAACTGGATTTCGGTACAGCGTGCAGATGATAAAACCAACTAGTCATCTCGATTTGAGAACCATGTTTACACAATGTGACATGATGCAATGATCACTTAAGCCAGCCTAGAGCCAATTCGTAATCGTTGGGACGCCATTCGCACTTCTTCCGATTAGATTTTGCATAATGTTACATCGTGTAAACATGGTTTTCTAATCGAGAGGTGTGATTGGTTTAATAAAAAAAATAAGCCTAATTTTATATTTCTCCGCAAACAAACCTATCTATCACAAAACCTTGCTCAACTAAAGTCCGGTTTTAAGACAAGAGATTTAATCAAGTATGGAATAATATGCTTATAAATATTTAAGTAAGTTGTAGTGATTACTGATTAGGTACAAAATTATCATGAAATTAACATTTACTACGTCATCATTTCTTCATTACGTGCGCTTGCGACCGGAAGAGACTTCCTTATTGTGCTTCATAAGCAACGAATGACCGCTTCGTTGTGCATATTAAAAGATCTATAGAGAATCAATGTTGATAAAATCGGCAAACCTTATAAGGTTAGCACATAAAAGAATATACTTAATTGATACAACGTGAGCTGACCGGTATTCTGATGCTTAAATCTCGGGCTTTCAATCGAAAAATTAAGAGTTTGAATTCACCTACTTCACATTTGCGGTGTAATATGTTGTATTTTTGAATTCTGAATCTCGAAATCTACATCTAAGGAAACAAAACTCCACAATACAAAGAAATTCTATAAAAAAATACAGAATAAGACAATATATATTATATAATGAATGATTATAATGTACATCTACTAAGGATATAAGTTGACTTCAGTACTTTGTGGGGAGATGTAAGGCTGATAAAAAAGGAGTAAATTAGGTCAACGAGTGGTCTTTTTGTGTAGTAGATATAAAAGGTACGGAATATTACCTACTAGATGAGCCTATTAAATGATGCATAAATGTCATAATAAAGTGAGCCTCCTCTACTTTTACCTACATAATTAAGATTTGCTCTCACCGTGACACAATCACATAGAGTCCATTATTAGAATGACAGGACATGAAATAAATCTTTTATCATCATCAGGGTAATAAACAACAAGCAGCGGGAGCATCACAATAAAGATCTCCCAATTCCCGGAACAAGTGCTGTGTAATCTATCATCGTTCAGATTTCATCCGGACCTTTTCCCTTATTTTGGGGACATTAAACTATGATAGGTACCATTATTACAAGTAGTATGTTCTCACCCGCGCATCGTCGTACGGGATCGCTGCATACAAAGTCTGTTCCACATCAATTAGTATAAAGGTTGGCATTTTCCCTGCGAAGAGTAATTACTTTAATTAACAAAATGGGCTTCCCCACGACAGCCTAGCGCGTACTACACTAAAACTACTACAACCAACTTCCTAATACGACGTAGACGGGAAGTTGAGTTTTAGATATGCTCAAAATGGATATTGCGAATACGATTAGGACGCCGTAATAGAATAAGCCGCCGTATTGAGGGTGAGATTGTACTTGCGGCCCTAACAAACTATATGTGGAAGGTATCTAGCTACAGGCTCCGCGTATCTAAATATTATAATAACAATACATTTCACTTTCCTTTCGAATAGAATATATTGTATAAAATATGTACATTTTCCTCTTGCCCGTGGTTGTTTTCTCCACTGTATATACGTACATACAGAGCCTCCTCCACGAGCCAACATTCTTAGCGGATGCAGCGAATATTTGCGATTCCAATTTGTCAAATTTAGTTTTCACGCCGCTTGCAATGTTGGTACTACGATGTAACAACAGCTGAAGGGTGTACTTGTTGTGTCAAACCCGCAACACGGAGGTAAGACAAATTACTCGATAATCTAAAACAATTCGCTAAATTCGGGCGGAAACTCGATCGTTAATTAAATCTATTAGTCAAATAATATTGGCGACATTACACTACTTGGAAAATTAATCTATTTCACAATCGCAAGGGCCAATGAAAAATATCGATTAAAATCATATCGAATTGAGATTACCACAGACAAAGAGGTACATCATAAAAATATAACATTTCTTAACGGCATTTCCATGGGTTCCACAACAAGTTGTAAACATACAAGTCGTCCTCTTCACGCCAATAAAAGTTAAACATATAGTATGCGGGAAATACTTCATCACTGAATTGAAGATATGTTGAATGTCTTACACGGGATGTTCTGTCTACCTATTACAGCACACTCGAAAACTTGAAAAAAGACTGGGAGTCGTATTCTTTGCCGGGGGATCCTCAAGGCACACAAAATACTATTAATTATACCTATATAACGAATTAAGTAATACAAGCGTCTTACATAATATTCAACATCAGCAATTATTATAAGAAAAAGAAACGATATCAAGCATGAAAACTACAAAAATCTACATGATTCGAAATGATACATTAATTTTATAGGTACGTACGTATGATAAAAATTCCTCCAATATTCCAATAAATCGACGCACATATTGTGATCAACTCTACTAGACGACATAATTGAAAAAGTGACCATTGATTTTGTTCCATTCGGATTATTTTGAAAACGTACCATTCTAAAAGTGATTTTATATTATTTTTATGATAAACCAAGTGAGTGATTATTTTCGAGATATCTGATAAATTATAAATGAAAAACAAAAAATCTTATATATAAATATCATATTTATGTATTATATTTTCAAATTTACATCGATACACCAAAACGTTATTGTGTAAAATTGCTAATTTTGATTTAATACCTACCTATGAATATAATTTTAATCTAAATGGCATTGTGATAATGCAAATGATATAATGTTGATTGGAAGAGAGGTGAGCTTTTCTGAAAAAAAATAATTTAATTTTCATGCCGACACCAGGAGACTATGAAAACATTTGTGTATAAATTCATTCGCAGTTTCACCTGCGATTTACTTATTGTTTTAGGGATTGATGTAAACAGGTAAGTAAATTACACGGGCTCTATGGCAAACAGTTTAGGGTTAACTAACTGCGTACAACAAGGGTAGCAGCAGAGGGTGGCTAACGGTGGTTGCTTGATTAATTTATTGTTCCGCTGTCTCTGGACCGCGAAGAAATTACAATGTAAATTTAGATATAATTTATATATCAAATTGAAATTTATTAAGGACGTTTCAGTGTGTGGGTGTGTTTCAAGAAAAGTGAATCGACAAGTGTAGAACTTTGTGAGTGTCACATATTTCTCAGAAGTATAAAAATGATTTTCTATGAAGATAAAAGATAAAAATCTATTACATTATTAAACTCACGATGTAAGTAATATTTTCATGATATTGATCATTTTGTGTGTAATTGGGTACCTACATTTAATTTAGCCATTAGTCAATCCGTATTTATTCATAGTACGTGTCAAAATATGGAGGAATTGAAATAAAAGAAATATAATTTAGTGCTGGTACTTTACCTGATTTCTAGCATACTGTGGAAAACCAGAGAAAAATATGATAAAACATGATAATAAGCCGGGTAAAATTCAGAAAAAAAAATACAAAAAAGAAGAAAAATAAAAAAAAACAACTCTCCTCGGTGAAACTCAGAGTTCAATTAACAATCTTTGTGCCAAAGATACTAGTACTAATACACCATCACGGCATTTCCCACAAGTGGGGTAACCAGCAGACTAGCTGCATGTAATTACCACGAAAGCCGTATATTTTAATAATGGAATTTAGAAAATTTGTGTTACATTAGAAAGGATCAAAAACTATTAACAAGATGTGAATTTATGTATGTGATAAATAAGATTTTGTTTTTTACCAACCTTGGGTCCTTCGGAGTCTTGTCATGTGGTGGAAGGTGCTGGGGAGGCGGCATTGAATAGCAGGCGGCTCCAGGACTGTATGCTGGAGGCGCTGGAGGGTGAGGGTAGGCAGGTGGGTATGCTGCCCCACACTGGTATTGATATGGAGCATACCCGTTACCGGGGTATTCAGGCTGAGCCATTCCGTAGCCAGGGTGAGGACTAGCGGCTGCATAACCTAGATAATAGAGAAAAAACAAATAAGTAAAGTAGGTATAGACAACTCGATGAGATAGGTACGTGGTACAAGTTATCTGTTATAAATACCTTCTTTTTACTTATACACAATATCTTTTCAATTATTTTAATTTTATTGCTTTAGCGCAAAGGATTTAATTTCAAACCGTGTCAATCAAATTTTTTAATTATTTTAATTAAATTTATTTATCAAGTAAACATAGCACAATTTACAAAATGACACATTAGATCAATATTTATTTTACTCATCATCAATATTAACATTTGAGCCAACAAAACATCTCTTAAATTGAAAGCAAATAGTGAAAATTTTATCAAAGATTCGTAAGTATTTTATGCACTGTCAAGTCTTAAAATTGTTATCCAATTTTGTAGAACAATAATGTATATGTAAAAATGTTGGTCGATTTACCCAGTAAGGTTCATAAGTTTAATAATTAATTCATACTGATACTATTGCTGTATGCAGAAAATAACACACATGGATGTTAAAATATTAACGATGTTTTGTCCGAGCGCAATGTACGAGACTTCACCGCGCCGCGATGTAAGTTATGAATTTTCAAAAAAAAAAAAAAAACAAAAAACAATAATTATTTTCGAAAAAAGAATTCCAATGTCGGGGGGAACGAAACACAAGAATGGAATAAATATGAAAATACATATAATAAAAAAATGGAAAATTAAAAAATAAAACAAAAAATATGATTATTATGCACGCTGATACTAGCAAATATTGGGTAGGCTGGACCCCGAGGGAAACTCTTACGGGATAAATCAAATATGGGGAAATGTGAATATTCCATTATTATTAGTAGGACTATACCGTGCGGTGGTATTCAAAGGGTTAAAGTCGAAATGCAGACGTAAACTGACAACATTTTCATAGTAAAAAATTGACAATATAAAAAAAATGTTAATAAGTAGTGCGCATCAATGCGATTCCCTTAATTCTGAATATTTAATAATTTTTAGGTAATATTTGTTTATTTATTTTCTTACTTCATTTTAGTTTTTCAATAGATACAACATCTTCAATAATGGAAAAAACAATACATTCAAATTCGTGTATTGCATCGCCAATTACAGCTTTTAAATATTTAAACAGCACAATTATGAGGAGAGGAAGGGATGGAAGGAAGAAGTGAATACAGTTCAGTTCAATACACAAAATAATACTTAATTTTTAATTATTTATCTTCTTTTTATTATTTAAATACAAATTGTGTACACTGTTGTGTCTTAAGAAATAAAAAAAAATAAGATATAAGAATACATCGTAAAACACAAAGACAATATATTATTTAAATTTATCAAAAATGCTCTTACAAATATAATTTAGTTTAGTTACATTAAAAGTTACGGTTACGTAAAAAAGTTTTGATACAAAATTTGTTTTGATCATATATGACAAATTTCTTAATGCGATGCACTAGCACACACAATATGATGAACCAAAAGAGATAAAAACAATTTTGTAAAAATTACTATCACCAACGAATATCCAATTACGGTACTGCATTTAACCCTCTCCTATCGCGAGTCGGCAATGTTTTAATTTAACACATCATAATGTTATCCTCGTCCCATGTCCCATAGGAGGCCATACAGTGACGGTCCCGTATATTCTCTATACTCTCCCTATATACAGAATACACCTCTTGCACATATTATGTCAGAATCCCGTATTGATTACACATACTCGACTTCAACACGAACATATTTGCAATTTTTTCTCGTTACTTTCTTGTGCTACTAAAAAAATATGTCAAACGGGTTCTAAGACAATTTTTTTTTGTTGAATAGAAATAAATGGAAAAATGAATTCAAGACCTGGATTTGACTTCAGGTTGGATAATTGAATTAAATGAATAAAATATAACTAAATAGGTTCACTATTATTGTGCCTGGCGATCTTTTTTCAATACTCCATTCTTATCATAACGATTTTAGAATATCGTGGAAAGAAGTGGCTCGTCTGACGCAGAATTGTTCTAATTTGCGGGAGCTTGTTTCTACGTTTCTATTTGATAATTATTTATTTATTTATTTATTTATTCATTATTTACTCTGCATTGATTAAAAACAATTACATAAAAGGTATACATTCAAATTAAATACAATAAATATACAGAGGGCGAGTTTATTGCAAAGGCGCGATCTCTTCCAACTAACCCAAAAGTATTAACTTAAAAAAAAACATATGAGAAAAAAAGCAAAAATCTAAATGTTCATAATAATTATTAAAATAATTAAATGTTTAAATGAAAATAACATTAAGAGTGTAAAAATTCAAAAACAAGCAATAATTCAAAGAATATGAAAAAATCATAAAATGTATACTACAGCTTTATAGAATCGAAATATTGAAGTGCCTTTTAGAAATAGGTTCATAAAACGTCAGAATAACGAGGATCTAATAAAATAAATAAAAAAAAAACCGACCCAAAACCAAATGATGGAGTTATCCCGCCAAACGGATGTCAAGAGTTTATTTTTTATTTCATTTTTCACATTTTTCATTCAACTAAAACATACACCCGATCAACAGTGTCCGCATCAGACGCTCACCGACATTTTTATCGTAAAAGGCGAACGTTAAAAGGAAAATTGAAAAATAAAAAATAACATGAAGATAAAAACCGGAATTCCGCCCGATGCGATGTTGAATAAAAAATGTACGAACATGGAAACAAAGAATGCGACCGACCAGCAGTCGAGGAAGGAGGATGAACATGACTAGGCATTCATAGTAATATTTATGTTATGATCCTTTAGAATCTGGACAAAATACGACTATAATATTACGGAAAACATTTTCATATCATACATAGAATATTAGGTATTTTATATACAAGCTCATTACTTAAAATATTTCGAATAAATAAGATACGTCTTTTCCAACTTTTGAGAGTCATACAGACTGTTAGGTAATCAATAAGAACTTTATATCTAGTCTTCTGTCATAAATACTGCCAGTTATTCTGGGTATTCATTTTTTTTGGTACACGGGAAGCGTCCAGAACTACTCAATCAAGACAAAAATCGATTGTTCATAGTTTGTTAAGTTAGTTTGGACTATCCAGTTGCTAAATTACTTAAATAAAATAGTTAGATAAAAGTGACAGTACCTATTGAATACTCACCAGCAGGGTCTCTGTGATAGGCGTCTAGATAGGGATGTGAGCCTCCACTGTCCGGGGTGGATTCTCTACTATACGCGGCCACAGCACCAGGGAACCCTCGCGCCCTGCACCACGCATCACTGTTAGTGATAAATGAATCTTGATTTAAAACATATGAGTTCAAACTACAGAAGAAACTTCAGGATATTGTTGGGTATTCCAAAAATACTCAATTCTAAAATAGGTTGATTTTCTTCCTTGGCTAGTTCTCAAGTGGCTTTTGATTTTCGGTATAAAATGGAATAAAGAGTAAATTAACATATTAAAATAAAAAAAATATGTATAAAATACTGACCCATGAGGTAGCCGTGAAACGCTTAGATCTAATGTCTGCCCTTGCGGTGAAGGAACTTGTGGACTAGCTGCCATGTGAGACTGAGGACTACCGCCTCCTCCGGGAGAACCTCTAGTTCTACCAGCTCCATAAGCTGGAGACGCGTAAGCACCCTAAAAAAAATAAGTGCTTAAGTTTTTTCAAACCATTGACAGAAACAATGTGAATCATGGAATCATAGAATAATTTTTAATGAAATAATTTACCTGCGGACTGGTCGACGTAATATTTGATGTAGAGAGGTCCATTACAGGTCCTTCTCTAGGTGAAGGGGAACCACCTTTCATTTGTGCTTGAGCTTGGGCAGCAGCTATCTTGACAGAAAGATTGATGGCTGAAAACCCCGGCGGTACTGCACCAGTTGAAGGGTCATAGTGGTACATAGGTCTAAAAATTGTAAATTAGTGAATGAATAAATTATAAATGTTTGTAGTAGTATCTAGGTATTTGAAAATATTTTTTACTATAAATGTAAAATTACCTCGGATAAATAGGTCCCGTACTTTGTTCTTGTTCCGAGTGATCAGACTTGATAATTGGTGCTGGCGGTAAAGAATGTTCTTGATACCTTTCTGACTCTTCCAATGGAGTCATATAAGGATAAGGTGCCCTTTGCTGGATTCCACATTGTCCATTACTTCCATTGGATGGTTCATATCTATCAAAAGCTCCAGTGCCACTTTCATAAGGACGGTGTCCTTCATAAGGTCTGCTGGACATATCTGAATAACTAACTACTGGCCGAGCAAGACTACTAAGGTCATTCATTTGAGCGTAGGATCTGACGTAAGCATCTTCAGCTGTTGTCGGCGGATGGTCATAAGGAGACCGTTGCGCTTCCGAAGATCCATATCCAGGTGGAGGAGGAGGACCCTGTTGGTGGGACACACCTCTTGTTGCCATAGTCTCCATGCTTGAAACTGATGAGGAATTTGAGTCTTGATTATATTCGTAACCCTGTCTTTGTTGTTGAGATGGTGGGGTGGATCTGCTCGATCTCGTTTCGGTCTCTGATTTGGGTTCAGTTTTGATTTTCGATGGACTCGCTCTTTCGGGTGTTCTTGGTCGTTTGGTTGGAAGAATAGAGTGTTTGGAGCTGTAGTATGAATCGTGGTGGTCACTTTGAAGATGCGGTGGTGGATACCGAAGACCTGATGATTGATTATTTATTCTAGTTGGACTGAAATCAGATTGACCGCTGGAAACTGTAAGAAAACAAAATAAACTATCAACTTTTTATTATAATGTGCAAGTGCATGTGACACAGTATGCAAATATTGATACCTAAAAATGATTTGAATGGGTGAATATTATGATATGATTTATGATGATGGTTAAAATAAATAAAAAGGGTAAAGCAATGGATAAAAAAGCACAAAACTAACACAAATTTCTAACGAAAAAGTTAGAATCATAGGCAGAATTTTATTGAAGTAAGAATACAGAAAATACTGCCTAAATACAAGAGCATGCCTTATAGTAAAATATTTTGTCAAGTGGCAGTATTTTCTGTTGGATTGTAGATTAAATGATATGCCCTCTCTAACCTGACGAAGCCAAGTGGGGACTTCTGGCTCTCAGCAAGGATGCGTGCTGTCTCTGGTCTCTAGCCGCTGCTTTTCTAGCCGCTGCAGTTGGACAGCCCGACAAACTTCTGTGTGTGCTTCTATTGGAACTGACGTGTCCTCTTCCGTTGCAACCTTCAGTAGGACACTTCAAGATCGTCTCGTGCATCGCCAAGACTATGTGAGCCATCAGGTGATAAGCGATACAAACAAAAACAACGTCTCCAATCAGATTGAGTATAATCAACTCTTTACAAAAAACGAATGTACAGATGAAAATAAATATTTGTATCTGATAAAAAAAAATCCCAAATTATCCACACAGTCAATTAAAAATATACAAAACAAAATCGGAACATACGATTATAACAATAAAATTAAAATTTCAACCCCAAAAAGAATATAACTCAAAAGGAATATGCAAATCATATTTAAAATTTATCACAATACACACATTAAGGGTTGCACCCTCCCTCACCCATGGATGTTGCAGGAATGTCAATTCCCATGTCATCCATACTCTTCATGCAAATTCTTCTCAAGGAAGGGCTCAAGGTTCGCCTGAAGGGCAATCAATTTATTTAGGGCAAGAATTTATCACAATAGTAAAAATGTAATACAAAAGAAATAAAAATATTAAATAATCTGCGGGCAAGAGAGCTGTTTTATCAAATACCAAAACAATCTAAGCCAAATACAACAATTAAATAATTATAACAAAATAATAAAAAGAAAACAAAAACAATTTACCGCATTTACCTTTATTTTCTTAAAAAAAGTTGTTTATACTCAACGAAGTTCGGAGATCGGGATGGCGAGGGTCGGAAGCTGCATTGGACACTGCGGGTTTGGGGATCAACAGTAAAAAAGTGAAAAAATAAACATATAAAATAATAAATCTACAAAACCATAAAAAATGAATACAAAATAATATTGATACAATAAAATAATAATAAAATATGATGTTGTTCGTTGTTGATATTGTAATGAAGTCTACATATAGATATAGCTACTCTCTAACCCGCCAATACATAATATTTAAAACAGAAAACATTGCAGTTCAAACAAAATAGAAAAAAAATAATGATACAAAATAAACAATAAAAATGATGTTTCGAAAAAGCAAAGCGGTGAAAACTACACAGAAATATCATTTTTTCTATTATATTTTTGTTTTTCTTAAGATTATTTTGTTACTTACTTTCGGGAGTGACTTTGTCCTTCCGCGGGCATCCGGACAGGCTGTTTTGAAAAAAAAAAATCAAATATTAAAAAAAAACTTTATCACTAAATGATTTAACATAAAAACCATGTCAGATATGTGTAGGAAAAAACAATCAAAAATAATTCCCAAATTATTTCAAAACATTGAGCTCTGACGAGAAATTTAAGATCGATTGTTGGTAATAGCATGAAAAAAAATCATTTCCATAAACATTTCGAAATATTATTGTACCAAATATCACTTTTTCAAACTCAAATGTTTATTTATCAAAATATTCGACACTTTTAACTCATAATTACATTATATTAAATATATAACAATGACAATTAGTTAATTTTGTCCCCTCAAAACTGAGCAGATCTCGTGCTTTGAGGGACATAATATTATCTATATCTCATATAATATTCGAAATCAGTACAAGTGAAGGTAGTTACTATGAAACTTAAAATAAGTATTGGAACTAGATGAGATTTGATTACATTGACTAGAAAAATTTGTTTTTTCCACAAAGTATTGGCATTTAATGAGAGTTATGAGAAAAAGTTGACAAAAACTGTTAATTAAAGAATGAGCGAACATATTATTATATTCTTTTCTACTAAACAACATTCATTCAACATGATTATTATGATTATTTTCACTTTACTACGAGACTTTCATTGTCCGTCTCATCCCATCTGAAATATTATATAATGCAGGGCATTTATAATTTTTAACCAGTTTCATAAAACTCTATCAGAGGTATTGCCTTATTTTAGAAGTCAAAAGAAAATTTATAATTTTTGTATGATTACCTTCGATGGTGCGAGTATAGTCCGGTGACATGGCCCTGTCCATTGCAACCCGGTGTCGGACATTTGTTTCCTTCTGAAAAGACAAAAATAAGTTGTTTTCAATGTCAAAGTTTCATATTTATAAATAAAGCTATTAACAAGAAAACATACAAAAAGTGGGTACATAATAAAAACCATATAAAAATATTATTTTAATGCTTTTGTGCAATGTTATTTAGTTGCGATAATAAACTCATTCAGTAACATGAAGTTCTATTATAACTGTATAAATTTATTTTTATTAACTGGTCAAATTTTTTATATCTTGATATAATAAATAACTTATTTTCTATGATATAATAAATAAACATAAGTATTCAGTGACAGCACAAGTGATCTGAAATGTATGCACTTAAACAAAACTTAGAAACAAACTCATATTAATTTGCAGTTGGGCGTGGTATTTTAAATATATAGACAATTTGTATAGCACCTCATGAAATGACCTCACGGGTGTTAGGATTAATACTTAATACTATGTACTTAATGTTAATAGTATTTACATACACTAATCTTGTACTTTTTTCAAGCATTTCTCTCACCCATACATCCAACCCAATCAGATTCGTGTTTTATCTATAATATAAAAATTATAAGTACACAATACCACCCAAAGGTATGTTGGTACATTAATGATAACAGGTAAACAGGTAGGTGCTCATAGCTAGAAAGGTGAAGGCAGAAGAAGGAATACAGGAAAACTCTTGTTTCCAGTAAGTAGTGCTGGGAGAGAGGAAGATGAAAAAGTCTTAAACATAGTACAGTACAAAGTATGTAGAAAAGAAGAGATGTGCTGGTGGCATCACGATAATAAAATATCCACGTATTGGGCGGGTGATACAGATGGGATGGGATGGGTTGACATTTGATCTGCGCAGGAACATATCGCATCCCCACCGTAAATTGCGGTTTCTTTTTGTAGTAGTAGTACTAGGTGGATGGGTAGGTAGTATCCTAAAGAAGAAAAAGTGGATGGAAAACGATTTTTCTTTTACCGTAGTTAACAACGTTACGTTGATAGGCGGCGCGGCGGAAATGGGTGGGCGGTTTGGCAGGGGGAGGCGGCGTTGCGCCGCCGCCTTACGTACAAACACAACCTTTACACTATATTATTATTATAATAATACCATACCTAAATACATATACACATACACATACAAGCATTCACTCTATTCTGCTGTTACTTGGACCGTTATTTTCTTTTTATGTTCCTACCCTTGCTGTGTATGTGTGTTGTGTAATATTTTTTTTTCCAACGGATGTCTACACCCGCTCACATCTCAGCAAAACACGCCCATTCCACAGAAAACGTTACTTTTATACATACAACTATAAACATTATGTACATACAATGACAAAGAATTATTCACAATAACGAAATATTTTATACGAGACATTAAAAAGAACAATACATGAAGCGGAGCAATATATAATATGAATTTAATTTATTGAAATTATTACACTAACTAAATACCAAACAATGACAGCAGCAAAATTTGTATCAAACATTTGAATGTGTTATCGCTGTTGTGAAATTGATCAAACTCATATCAATGTGGAATTTCCTATAAGTGGAATTGTCAGCAAATCGAGAGTTTATGATTAATATAAGTGTCATCCTTAATGAGCCATACAAAAAGACCTTCAGGATGGGTAGCATACATTATCGCTGAATTGAAAATGATGTCAAATATCTGTAAACGATCATTACGAATACTTGCTTTCTACAGGACACTCATCTTACAGAAGAGTGTGATTATTTTCTTTTATAAGGACGAGCAAACGCAAACGTATAGAGAACTTACAAGTATCAACGTTTGAAAATTTATGGACACACTGAAATAAACGAGGAGAAAAACACCGACTTTAACAGTAAATAACTGAAGGCCAAATTGGGGTATATCGTAAAATGAAAGAAAACAGATGCTCACGCTGAGCAATGGTTTGGAATAGCGCAGGTGGGAGAACTGGTATGAACAGCATAGGATGGGAAGGCATTCTTCAGGTGATCGTCAACATGGGGGAACCTTATATTGTACTAAGAGAAGAAGATAAAGATTACACGACTAAATGATTACAACATTTGAAAACATATTTCTTATCAATACCATAATACTAAAAAGTTAAAATAACTTGTCAGCAAATCAAACATTCACAAGCAGAAAAGGAAAATGTCAGTCAATAATGTTTCAGTGAAAGTTTTTGCAAGTTCTGAAAAATAAACTGAGAGAGATTCCCAAAGGCTGTAATTAAAATGATGTGTAATACATATACCTAATTATCTAATTAAGAGATACTTTAAAATATAATTACGTAATTATATTTCGTATGTATCAAATATACAAATTAAATAAATACGGTTCCGCGGGATCTCCAACACAGAATATGTTTCCTACTCTTTACTATAAACTCTCGAGTGCTCTCTTAAAGAAAAGTATTCGTTAAATATCATGCAAAGACATTAAGCATCTTGAATTCAGAGATGTAGTATTCAGCCCTTCCTGAAAGTATTTTTCTTTGACGCTGAGAGGGCGACTTGCATATTTATTACATGCAGGAGTAAAGTCTACTGACCACCCCACTTGTGGGAATATCGTGGTGGTATGGAGAGAAATATTGAATAATGTCAAAATGAAAAAAAATATTCGAGAAAAACTGATATACCAATTAAAAATATGTAAAAATTGATATTAATACATATGTAAACTTATATTGTCGTATTTGCAAGGTTTTTAGAATAATGCCTCACACTGAGATTATAACAACATTTGACAAAGGAGATCTCAGCTAGAAGCAATTTCATACGAACAATTAATTACATATTAAAACCAATAATAAAAATGACAGTTGTTGAGCTAGTACACTTACGTATACACACTTTTCAATATGATATATTATATCTTCAAAGTCTTAATTCAATACCGCTTTTCCAACATACAAATTACTTTAATGGGAATAAGTAAAAGTAGATTGCAATTCCGTTTTGTTTGCCCACTGTCTCTGACGATTTGACGAAGTTCTATTTAATTTTAGCATACCTACCTATTAGCATCTAGAGTTTACAAGTTTCTAAGTATTACATTTCTAATTAAATTTTACCAGAGGAATTTAAAACGGAATGAACGAAAACAATAATTGTTTAACAATAAGAATTGCTTACTTCAACAAGTAAAATGTAATATTTTTATATCATTTTTTATAAGAAAACAGTCAAGCATCAATGGTGGGAAATTTTTGAAACTTTTCATGATACATTTATATAAAATGTGAGGTTATAACTCTAATAAAATACTAATAAGACCTCGAATCATACTGGTCCACATAATAAATAATAATAATAATCTTTATTGCACAAAATTAGTATACAAAGAAGAAAAAACATGGTAACATAACAATAAAATACATAATTTTGTGCAATGGGCGAGTTTATTGCTGAAGCGCAATATCTTCCAACTAACCCATGAGACATTTTGACCACTAAGACATTTTGCTGTAAAACTATCATTATTTATGTACTAAAACATGGTTATTATAATATAGTAAAAACGAATTTCTAAGAATAATTCTCATAAGCTAAAAAAAATAATAATATTGTTATTAAGTATGTTTTGCATTGAAAACATTTAAGATATCTCACCTCTTGTGAGACTAGCCGGAGATAAAACAGGGACAGGTCTAGTTTCTGAGACAGCTGTCACTGTAGGGGCTCCCCTGGCAGCCTCTTGTAAAGCCGTCGCTCTAGAACCTGCCCCAGCAGGTTGCAAAACCGTGTATTGTTTCCCGAAACCCTCCTTCACACTACTCATTACACTGTCAGTTTTAAGCGAGTCATCCAAAAGGAGTTTCGGTTTCTCCCCTAATAACAAATGATGGGGAGCCAGACTATCTGGATATCCTACATACGTTGCTTCTGCCGGATATGGTCCCAAATTTAAGTTTCTATTATGTTTCCCCAACTCTGACGGAGGTTTGAATGCCGACTGAGTTGAAAAAGGATGTGTAGCGGTAGCTGCTTTGTATGCACTATACAATGACTGACGTTGACTCAAATGTAAATCTTTCCTATCTTCATGTCTTTTCTTGTGCCTTCCTTCATTTTTATCATAATCATCCCTATCATTACTTTGTTCAGATATATCTATTTCTAAATCATTTGACGAATCGTCTACAAGCTCGTTAAAATCAGGTGGTTCATATTCAGATGAATATTTCTCTTGAAGTCGTGGTGAATCACTTCTTTCTTTACCCGATTCACCATCTTTATCAGATGCTCTTCTATTTGGTTTACTATTTTGTTTACTATCTATCTTATTAGAGGAATTTTTAAGTTTAGATTCATCTTGTTCTTTCAAAGTGATAACATCTTTTAAAGAACAAGGATTTTCTACACTTTCTGTAGGGGATGTCGTGCATGTAGATGAAGGAGACATTTTGATATTTTCCTTCTTGTCTTCAAATAAGTTTTCGAATTCTGGCGATTCTTCAGTTTCTTGTCTTGTGTACATTGAATTTTTCTGCTCGTGTGGCCAACTACCAGATAAGCTCTTAAGAGCTGCTTGTGTCTCTCGTATGACAAAATCATCGTCTTCTTGTTCAGTGTGTCCTTCCTTCAAAGGTTTCTTTGACGGACTTTGTTGCGCTGACAAACCTGGTTGAAGAACTCTTTTCTTCTGTGGCAGTGGTGCTACAGAGTTTTCCGTATCCTCGTCCTCTTGTAACTTCCTTCTTCTCTTGTTTGCTTGTTCAGCTCCAGCCTCCGTCTCCTCTTCTCCGATTCGGCCTCTCCCAGAGCCCATGCCCTTAGACTTGATATCTAATTCATTTGAAGTATCAAGTTTGCGCTTTTTCAATTGCATTAAATTTGATTGGGTCGAGGGGATCGCACTGGACCTAGAACAAAAGCAACATTTTTTGTTTTAGTGCACAGACCATACGTCTTATTTCATTATCTAAAGTATTATTCAATACTCAAATATTTTTTGGTAAGTAATAAATATCAAATGTGAAATTTAATTTTTTAAGAAAAATCATTGATTTTAATTAAATTTATATCTTTATTCATTTATGATAATATAAATGAATAAAGTATAGGACTCTGGCAAAAAATGTTGCTTTGATTCATAGAACGCACGGTCTACCCTATGAAAAACATTTAACAATAAATTCATTACAGCAGCAAGTTCACATACAATATTTATTACCTACCTTAAACAAAAATACAATACGAGTAATATAAATAGCAATGGTTATAAAAAAAAACATAAAACTAATACATACGTTACAATAAATATTACATAAAACAGCACTAAAGACTTGGAAGAAAGAGAGTAAGTGGTGAAGAAAAAACAAAGTTTATAGAAAAAAAGTTATACATAATAATTTTATACTACTACAAATATGTTACCAAATAAAAAGCTAAAGTAAACATTTATTTCAACTACAAAATATTTAAAAACTATCAAGGAATAATAATTAACTTGTAAAATACGAAATAAACTATGAATTCAAGGATAAAATACTATGAACAATATATATGGAAAAAAAACACAATTAGTTTTAGTTTTACTTGAAAGATTTTATTATTCGTTTGACAATGACTTTATAAGTCGAAACCAGGTCACTACTCAATAAAATCTTTTAATTAAAACTAAAACCAATTATGTTTTTTTCCATACTTATATAAACATGGAGTTTTACAAAATTAACGTCGACTCAATAAATACTATGAATAACGTTATAGAGAAACAGGGTCAGTTCAGAATATTCTCCTACATTTTGAATTAAAGCATTTGTTGGTTATAATGTATGCAAGTGAGACGTGGACATGGTTTAAGGAGGATGAAAGATGTTATAATTTAAAATCGAAATATAAAAAAAGCATTGCGATCAAAAAATCGTAAGTCAAATGTTCCTTAGTTGAATGTTTATTTTTTAAAACTCATTAAACAAGATTTAACAAATATTTGGAAATATCGATTTCATGACCTAGATATTATTTTTTAAAATCATTGAATTTTTATTCAATAATTTGTAAGTCCACTAATTAACTACTCTCCAACGTACATTGCAATTTATCCAATAATTTTTCAGTATTTTTATTTTTTAATTAACTACCATATTTTCAGATTGAGAAATTTAAAATAACTCAAGGCGGGTCATTTTAAAAACACTATTTCAAAAAAGAATATAAACACAAGAGTCAGTGAACTCGAGTTCCCTTTATAATCCTACATATTATGAAAAAATGATGCAATTAATTTATATTTCTACACAATTCATGCCACAAGCCTCTTTCATACATATATAAAATGATAATATATAATTATTTACATTTAATGTACGCAACAGTTTTGAAGATATATCACAACTCAATACCTATAAATGTCAATCTGATTGAATTCAAGAAGTTAATCAACGATACAAAAAACTGTTTGTCGCATAAATATTCGAAAACAATGCATTAATGGTTGCAAAGGAAGGTTATCTACATATTTGATTTGGATATTTAATTAATAAATAGGTTATGATGTTGAATATTGGAAAACTATGGTAATATAAACTAAAAATGATACTTGGTGATATACAAAGGTGCCGAAAAAATAAATACAAACATTTTTAAACTATTTCGATTTGAAAATATATAAGTTATCGATTTTTATAGGGATTGTTCTAATATACTTTATATCCAATTATATTTATTAGGAAAGCTATCCATTCGATTGCGAGTGATTTAGAAATGTAAACGATTAATTTTAATTTTCTAACTAAAATTAACTTTCACAATAAATATTGGTCAATAAGATGAACGATAAAAATGCAGACTACTTGATTTAACTTGCAAAAGAGCGTAAAATGTATAGAATATTTAAAAAAAAAATATATAACTAAAAGTTTTATAAATGTGGAATGTAATTCATAAGCTATATTAGTATATGAATAATTAATTAAATTTGATGAAATTAATGAAACTGTGTTGATTTTTTACCTGGTTTTTGAAAGAACCTTTTTCTGTGCCACATATTCACTTTTCCGTAAGGAAAGTAACTTTTTGTTTGAAACATGAATGGTGTCAGTGAACTCAAAAATGTAAATAAACAAAGAAATATTTTTTTCAAAACGTAAACAAAAAACATACCAAGCGTATTACGGTTTTGAAAATTAGAACATTTTCAAAAATATTCAAATAGAAGACAGTTTTAGATTGATAACACAAGTAAGTACTGTGAATTTATATGAAAGAACTTTACTATTGAAGATAAGTCTATAATTAATTAATATCAAGGTGGTCGGTGGTCGACTTGTAATATCTCTGACACTCTATCGATAGATTTGAAGTTTGAATTCTGTTCAGAAACATATGCAATTATATTATAAAATCACCCCGTTGAAAATTTTTGTACATCGTGTGAAAATTTATACATGCAGAAAAGTAGTAATATGGGATTTTATTAATTTACTTTACGCCATAGTAAATGACATTAGTTCACTGCAAACCCTATTTAGAGATGCCGGGGTGGTAAAGATTATTGATGCTGATTACGGTACATAGAAGACTTTTTATTGGCACCGTTTATTTATTTATTAATATTTATGAAACAATCAAAACACTGTTATAATTTTCACCACATTTATTCAAACTCTAACGTTTTCGCCCACTTCAATGGGCATTCTCAAGAGTACTCTTGAGAATGCCCATTGAAGTGGGCGAAAACGTTAGAGTTTGAATAAATGTGGTGAAAATTATAACAGTGTTTTGATTGTTTCATAAATATCGAATATGAATTTTCACAGTGTGAACACAAACACCCTTCAACAATTTATTTATTTATTCATTCTTTACTGTACATTGATAAAAAACAATTACATAAAAGGTATACATTCAAATTAAATACAATCAATATACAGAGGGCGAGTTTATCGCAAAGGCGCGATCTCTTCCAACTAACCCAAGTTTAATAGTTTTTAGACCATTTCGAGAGCGCCGGTGAATAGTATAATATATATAACCGGTCTAGATTTATTTCTGAAGCTGACGAAAGGTTAGTTATTCCTTAGGTGCTAGGTGAGGTGCTAGGTGCTAGGTTAGTTAGGTGCTGAAAGATGTTTCCATAGAATAAATTTAAAATGGATAATAATAAATTGAGACTAAAAATTTGGCATGAGAAGTCTTAAATTTCATATTTTTCACCAGTTATGTTTGATATCATATAAAAATGATTACATTAACTACCATACTATTACGGCATATCCCACAAGTAGGTAGCCAGCAATGAAATAAACATGCAAGCTGTTCTCTTCGTGCCAACAAAAAATTAAGACTTTAAGGATGTGTGGATACTGGATAACCTCTATGCTGATGTTAAGATGTAAAATGTCTTTATTAATCGAATGAATGTCTTTTACAGAACACCTAAAAATTAACGGAAGTGAGTGGGTAAAAAAAATACATTTCTAACATAATTAAACTATAAGAATAAGTTTCGATTAGTAAAATCATTATCAAACTTAATTGTTGGTAAGAAATACATTAAGATATTCAATGCCCTTACATATTTAAAAAAAAAAACTAGCGTGTGTTTTCTTTCACCTGTAACATTCAGGTGGGTAAAACTATAATTACAAAATTAGAAACATACACCTTCTAATTTATCCATTAACCTGTGGTTATTATGAGAGCCTGGTGGTAGTGCACGATACTTATAAAGGACTCATATTCCTGAACAGTATTGAAGGAATGTACTGTACATATATACTTTTAATATCAAGCTATTTACTAGCTTGATTTCATATTAATTATGGGTTTACACCACTGTTTCATTGTATGGAGCTAATGACTTTGTTAGATCTAATCATTCTTTTCTTGGAGTGATTTTTAAAAATTTATTTTTTTATTAACAGCATAAAGCTGTTTGTACCTTTTCAGTAATGAGTAACGTTAACTATAAATAGTCTTCAATAAAAATAAACATAGACAACTATATTTCATTGTGCATGTGACTGTGTGTCAATTTTGTTGCTACTACTTCACGTGAATAACAATGATTTTTTTATTGTTTAAGGGCTTGTGCGTTTATATTTTGAATAAATTCAAAGAATTATCTTGATAATTTCAAGATAGCTTGACAAAAGCGCTCGAGCAAAGAAGCATTAAGCACAAAAATAGGAGTTCTCTTGATAATGACAAATAAGTTTGACGAAAGCGCTCAAGCATAAAATAATGTAATAATTAAATAATAAAAAATATTTTTGATATTTACAGAGACCACTGCGAAATAAAATACCCTACAAATAATTCTGCCCCAAAAGAATATTTGGGGCAGAATAATATTTGTATAGAAAATTTGTTGTAAAATTTAGGTATTTTTGAATGAGTTAAAATAAATCAAAAAATTGTCATAAATTCATTTATTTTACATTTCAATGTTTTATAGTTTAACGTGATGTATATGTTTTGATACATGTAACAACAATCTAAGATAATAGTAAAATAAATAAATAAACCTTCTTCATAAAACATTTTGAATTCAATGGCTAACTAAGCATAGTTATCATCTGATTTTAATATCTAATGAAAATCCAGTGTCTTTGTAATAGATATTTTTGAGAACTTAAAGGTCGTTTTGTGTAGTTTCAAATAAACCTTCTTATTGCATATTATTCCATAGATAGAAATTCAGACATGCGACTTTCGAGATAAATCATAAATTAGGGTTCAGTACTTGACAAATCGTATTTTTGACTTTGCCACTCTACAGAAATATATAGTCGGAAACATACTCCATATTATAACACTCAACACTTACTACTACTGTCTTATTTTGTGGTAATATTCAGTCTCTTAAGATGCCATAAGTGGTGGCAGACTCATTATTGTCACAAAGACAATGGTTGCAATTGAAGCCAAATTATATGAACATTGCAGTACGTCTCTGGATGATACCCTACGAATGTTATACTATGCACACACATGCTGCTATTACAATACTAGATATTATAAGTATAAAGTATTTCATATGCACAAGTGCACAAATACGAAGTAACGAAACGTAGTGAATAGTAAATATCAAAACGTTAAAGTAATGTGTTTGTCTGATGAAGAAATTTGTCGATTCACTTGTTCAACACGAAATCGTAGTAGTTATGGCTCCATGACATTTCTGATCATGGAGTATGGTAAAGTTTTCATCATATTGACGAGAAAAATATTTATTTTACTTAGTGATATAATTAATGTTTCAGTAAGAGTAAGAAAACTATGAAATCAGATATAATGTAATCGTGTAAAAGTTTTGTTTATAAAGTTTAGTTAATTTTCATTGTTTTTTTTTTAATTTTAAATTATCATGGATTTATAAGATTGTATATAATCAGCCATAATTGTTTCATTTGCAATGAATAATTAAGAAAATAAAAATATTAAAATACGGTACAGAAAAATAATAATAATAAAATACGGTACACATTCAACAATCAATATTTCATTTATTTCTCTAGTGGAAACCGTTATCAAAAGAATCAGAATAGATATTTCAAGTGAACAAGATAATAATAATAAATAATACAATAGATTTAAAATTCCTTAAATTCTCAATCATCTTCACAGTGTCCTTACTTCCATTAATAATATTAATGATCCAATTTGGTTAACAATTTGTAAGACAATGAACACTGTTGAGGTTAGGTGGAGAATATTATTATTATAATAATGCTGGTAGTACAGAGATATAGATGTATAGATAGATTAGGTTTATAATTAGCGATATGGCTGTCGAGGTGGTGAAAGCATGAAATCTGTAACCTTTTAATGGGGACAGTAGCTGATGATGGTTCCCGAGGTTCCAGGTGGGATTATTATATTGGAGAAAGATCAAACCCCTTCTCATCCCATTCTATCACCTGACCTGACCACAGAGAATACAACCGACATATTATTATAGGGTGGGAATGCTATTATCAAACTAGGGAGTAACTCTGCAAAATCAGAGAAAATTTAGATATTTTTTCAACCTTTTTTATTTTTTATGATTGAATGTAATATTTTTGTTTTGAAAAAAATGTTAAAATCTTCAACAATTATTCCCAGATAGGTGCTTCAAATGAAGATTTCGTGATCAAAATTTTCCTTTGTTATGGCTTTATGGTAGTAAATTTAATGAGCAATTATTTATACTCTTTTACAAAAACCATGTTAAATGTTGCTCTAATATTTTATAATTATAAAGTTTTTTAACATCCTAATGGTGTATCTACTAAATAAAAAATATTTTCATTTCTGAAACATATAAAACCAATAAATTGTCAGAATGGATGCAATATTTAGAACACAACTTGTATAATTCGTTCATATCATCGCGTAACTTAAGTACATAATATTCATAGAATCTTTATTTATAGAAAAATATATGAAAATAATACATTATCTGGTAATTAACAAAGTGTTGGTGTTGCTTCCCCATTAGGTGCAATATACCTGTGTTGGGACAATATGAAATAAAAACTATTTAAATATTATTTTGTCAACCCCGAAATACACAGTGTATCGTAAAGAAGCCTTATAGAGTAAAATACATAATAATAGATGGTGCAGGCAGAGTGAGAATGGTTAGAGATGAGACACGTTAGGTGAAAGGGTTAAAGGTGGTGTAGTAGTACCTAGTAGTAGATACAGGGTTAAATAGTGTGCACAACCAACAGATATATTGTACCCAAATATAGAGCAGAGGTAGAAAACTAAGAATAAGAGTAAAGTTGAAATAAAATTGTGACAAATGTTTTTAATTCATCCGATTAAATGAAATTAATTTAATTCATTCATTCACACACTTTTTAAACTCTCAGAAATAAGATATTTCAGTCATGAGGTAAGCCACTCATATTTTATATTGGCAAGAATAGGTTAACAGGATAAAAATTTGATAACTATATTCGACATCTATTATAAAATACCAATGAATTGAGCATGAAATAAGTGTTCTGTAAAATACATAGCTTTTGATGGTAAAAATGAAGTGTAAAGATAAATAAAAATTATATCGGACAAAATCTATACATTCTTTAAATTAAGATTTTGTAGATATATACATTTTTAAGATGTATCATAATTAAATGTGAGTGATGAATTTACTATACCATTACGACATACGAAATAAATAAATAAATAAATTAATAAATAATTATCTCATAAGTGGGGTAGCCAGCAATGAAATAAACATAGTGTATGAAATAAATATGCAAGCTGTCTTCTCCATGCCTACAAAAATTCAGATATTCAAGAGAGATAGCAGATTTTAACAATGAACTTAAGTTGTCATTATTTTTCGAACACCCGCCTTTTATAGGACACTCGAAAACTTATGGAAAAGAGTGGGAGAACTTTTTTGCCGAATACTCCCTGGTTAGTGATAAATGGATATTAATTAAATTATAAACGGGTTGTTCAGAAAAAATCACAACATAGAGAGAAATATATCTAATGTGCATTGTATAACAATAAGTGTGTATTGCTATTTATTAACTTTGTGACTATGTATAGAAAATAATAAAATAACTAAATGTAATGGTTGAGATCCCCTGCAGAGGGTGTAATATTTAAGCAGGTAGGTAGTCACTAGTCAAAACAGCATTACGAGCTGTAGTACAAGGGATGAAGGGTGATCAGGCTTTTAATAAGTCATTTCGTATGAAATTACAGGCGAATAGTTTCAGGACGATGACAACACTAGGGGCTCTATTATCTTTATATGAAATCATTGATGAGTGAAGCTGAAATTTCATAACTTTTGTAGAAAACTATGTTGTATTATATATCATTGGGAGACCTTTTTGAAGTAGCTTTATTGTAACGACAAACTGTTATGTGAAATTCATTTTGTATCCCTTTTACCATTTACTGCTCTTTAAGGAGGAAAAGTATTTTTGTGCGATATTTATTAAATATATTTTATGTTAAACGTGGGTGTATTGAAACACAATGTTTTCTGAATTTAAAATATATCAACTTTTAGGGATCTTTAATGAAAATTGTACAACATATTTCTTTCAAATTAATACTGTTTTCGATTTAGAAAATTTTCAGTAATATTTAAGTGAATAAAACGAAAAAAAACCATTGTTCAAAATGTAATCAAGAAAATTTTATTACAGTGTTTTGCTTTTGAAAGATAAAGGCATTTTTACAAAATAACATAATTTTTCCTTTTCGTTAGTATGAAATTCATATAAGTTTTATTGATCGTATTGCCAAAACATAAACATTCCTCTAACTAATTAAATAAGAATGATTCGCATCATGTATTTAAGGAAAAGTACGTTTTAGATAAAATGCTTTTTTATGAATCTATTCTTTATTATTCATTGCTAATTATCAATTTTACATAAAAGTACTTATGTATTTAATGCAACTAATATGAGTCAGAGCGAGAGTTAACCGCAGAGCACCAATTTTTTCCAATCTAAACGATTATAAAAATGTTTGATATGCATTAAAAACTAGTTTGAAACATAGTTTGCATATAATTTGGCGTAATGTGGTGATTAATAAAGTCCTTGTTACCTAGCGTTGTGCTAATCAATGTATTAAGGCATGTGTTAATATATTCTATCTTCAGACGATATTTAACACTTCGCAAATATTTAGATTACAAACATCTAAGTGGACTGACCTCTGGTAATAGAGTGTATACATAATCAAAATATAACGTCATACTCCATACTGAATAATCTGTACAGTATAGAACCTCATGTAGACAACAAAGTATGTATGTATACTGATAATTCCTACGTATACTGTGTCTTAATAATCACAATGTACATCTTTCTATAATATGTTGTGTTGCAGTGATGATATTGTTGGTACTTATCTACTATACCATAGCAATAATACAACGTGTGGTTAATTTGGCTACTCTATAGACAGGATACTAATATGTATTACAAAATATTAATGTGAATATTGTGTAGAATGTTAGAATCTCAGAGGAGATAAAGCAAGATATTTTAAATTATACTCCTTTCTATGCTTTAAGGCCAGCCACTCATTTACGAGTAATCAGGAGAAAATAAAGCACATTAATTATTACAGTAAACGCATTTTGTTTTGAAGTAATAATGAGTACCGATATTAACCAATCTGTTAGCATACTTTTTCGTTGATAGATAAAAAGAACGCAATTTTTTATTAACAAATTTCCTTATGTTCTGGATAAATCTCTTTCACAATATAATATTTGTATTCCAAAGATATCAGCCACCCTAGACAAACCGTCACTTGTCGATCGACTACAAAACGAATTTACGACTATAACCGCATCAATAACGCATAATTACACGGTACATGTAGGTATGTAGATTGTCGTAAATTCATTTGTAGTCGATCGACAAGTGCGTGCTTGTCTAGGGGGCCAGCTGAGCGGCACAAAAGACGCTATGAAATAGAAAGGCCTGTTTCTGACCCGTGTTCTCGAAACTAAATGATAGTATAGGCGAAATCAATGTAGGTATGTTGTTTGTGTTTTTATTTTACACAATTTTCTGGTTACCTCAAAATTATCGTGTAGATATAAAAATTATATTTTAAGTGAAATAGTTTTGATTGCTGATACAACATTTGCAAAGTAAGAAGATTATGTAGATATGATAAAAGGAAATTTATTCAAAGATTTATAAAATTTATAAGTAATTATTTTATTGAATAAAAAGCTTGGTAAAAATAAAGGTGCAAAATGATAAAAAATTCTCTTATCAAGTTTTTTGTACGTCTTATTAGCATCATTTATAGGTATAATATATTCTTTTACATAAGTATATAAATGTATTTAATACAAATTTTCATGTTTAAACATGAAATTAACTGTTTTAGATAAAAGTAATAGATGTTGATAATGAAATAATTGGCCAATGTAAATACTAACAGTGGGAATAATAATAATAATGATTCGCGGGGTGAAATAATCATCCCTTGAGTTCGTGGTTCGCGTCTACCCTCTCCTTAAATTAGATAAACCAACCCCCAGCCCGTCTTAGGGCAAATGGATAATCCACTCGTCTTACCCCTAGCACGCCAGTTATAGAGGTGTGTGATTGCCTTAATCACGTTCACATGTGATGATTAAGTAATAAAAATAACAGTTATTTTCTCATACACAATATCCCTTTTTTAAGAATGATATTTGTTATGTTTGAAGAAAAAAGTTTAAGTTTTGAAAGAAACTTCAAGAAAGTAGAAGGATAGGTGTCCATTTCTCATTACCTACGTTTGATATGGGGAGAGAAATAATAAGACAAAAGAAAAAAAATAGTTCTGGCTGATATTGTTAAATCATATTTCTTGTTATTATATTATAGCTTTATAACTTTTATATGTTCTTGCAAGTTTTTGGTTACATTTGTTTATCATCAAACAGAAGATTAAAAATTCAACTACGTTTATTTAAGTTTGAGTGGAATATTATAGCAATAAAAATTAATACACTTAAATAAACAGCAATACAATGTTATGTAAGTTTCGTGAAACAAATTTCCAGCATCAATAAGAATGTTATACGTTTTTCATAATTTTAATCGCGGATCCATGTAATACATAAAGAACAATATTAACAGCTTGAGGACGCAAAAATATATCACTGCTCTTGAATCATATCTTTTCACATTCAATTGGAATTGCTCTTTATTTTCACTGTTGATTACGTATCTATTTGTAGGTATTAACGTACACTATATTACTATATGAAGTACCTGTCTACTAACATGAACCGAACCGTGAGTGAATGATGGAATATAATATGACAAATTAATATGACAAAGATGAATGCGATGTTGATTTCTATACAACATAGGTGTGATTGTATTAATTGACGTCCAAGACTTAGTTATTATATCACTCTGAAGAAAAATCTTCTACAAGTAATGCATATTGAAGAAAATCACAGACTAAGTGTGTAGATACAAGTAAGAATACATTAATGAAGATAATAAAATAGTTAAAATGAAAAATTATGAAATTAGATTGACACCTATGTAATAAGTAAATAATTTAATAATTTGGATAAATTAAAACAAGCGTTTTGGTCTACTGCAGATTAAAAAATCATTAGAGACGGCTTTCAAGTTGAAATATGTCTCTAATGCGTTTCAAACGAAATGCTTATTACAATTATCCACTCATAGAATTTAGCTACTCGTGTTCCAATACAATAAATAAAACAAATAATTTATTTTATCTTACTTTCACTTGGGTGAATATGTATTGAAAATGTATATACCTACTCAAAAAAAATTGCAGAAATTTAATGACAAAACCTTTTCAATTTCTTATAGAAAACAAAGAAAATAATTTATCTATTACTGTTCTTGAAAAATACAACAGCGATAATGATTGTAAAATCCCACAATAATATTCTAAAGAATGAACGAAATGTTTGTGAACCAGTCAATTTCAAACGTGTGTTTCAAATTTTATTTATCCCGTGGAGCACCCGGTAAAGAATTGGTCTCCCACTCTTCTGTGTAAGTTTTCGAGTGTCCTGTAAAAGGCAGGTGTTCGAAAAAATTAAGACATTTTACATCTTCAATTCAGCAATGAGGCTTGCCACCCATCCTGAATGTCTTAATTTTATATTGGCACGAAGAGGACAGTTTGCATGTTTCTTACATGCAGCTGATCTTCTGGCTACCCCACTTGTGGGATGTGCCGTGATGGTATGGTAGGTGGTTTTCAAATTTCAGTCAAAAATCTTTTCATCATAACATCTCTCATATATTTTTATCAATTGAGATAGCACTGGATCTCTTTAAATATTATTATAAACATGAAAAGTATAAATGGATGGTTAAAATATTTCTAACTATGTCAATAAAACGTCACACATATAAAACTATTGTAATTTTTAATAGAGTGTAAAAAATAGCCGAGCTAAACATGCAAAGATGACGTGATTAAGCTCATACACAAGTAATATAATTTTGTACAGGTATATAATTATATAATATATGTATGTTATAATAATAACACTACAACATTCATAATATCACAAGAGTACTTTCGAGATATCGATCAAATTGTAGTAATAATAGGAAAATAATCGAGATATTTCGTGATTGACATTAATCTGATCTTAAAAAGAAATAGGTATCCTAACATGAACACAAATATAATATTATAAGGAAAACAAAAACCACATGCAATGAACTCAGAATTCACACATAAAAATACGAGTGTATTGTTTCTTTGATTGGAAAATATTAAGTTATTTATGCTTTTTATTTCAGGTAAAGTACATATATTTTTCTGATAATGTGTTAAATTATTATTCAATGTTTAAATTAATTTATTTAAAAGGTATATGTAATTCAATATACTTGATTAATTTTTCTCTTGTACCTAATCGTCATATGATTTTCAAATAATTTATACATCATCATTACCTTGAACTTGGACAAACAATTGATATTTTATCATTTATTGTTCTTTTATAATGTTATTTTTGTAAAATTTATATTAGCTCAAAAGTTTTTAGTTTTTCATAGTGTCAGTACCAAAAGAGTTATATTTCAATAAGTTAAAATATTTGAAATAGCGCGAATAAATTTACTGAAATATAAACGACCCATAATAAATAACAATGTGAATAGATATATTAAACACAATCATTATAATTTATCTAGCAAAACTTTTAGAGAAAAAAAGTTAAAAATTTCTACGTAATTCCTACAATTAATCTCAGCTTTCTTTATCTTAAAAATAGATGAGACGTACTAAAGCCGGATGAATAAAGAAAAATAGTAGAAAATAAAAAACCTATAAAATATTTAATCTTAAAGTATCAGCGCTAGTATGTGAGCGAGTGGATTAAGAAATTATCACTTTTATAATATACTGTAATGTATAGAGTTGAGAGTATTATTCCCTTCAAAAAGGTTTTTGTAACGTGTTCCCTTGCCGACTGTAAATCAGCAGCTAAATCTCTTGGCTTAGTAAGTTAGGCTGAGTCCCGACCTAAGGATTTAAAGGAAATCTTCCCCTTTTCAGAATCTTACTACTGCAGAGTATAATATCTACTCGAGTCGTCGTAGTCTAGTGGTGGATTTAACTCCTTACACTTGCGTTTTAGCGACGGTGAACGTTCATAATAACATACAATACCTTCTCCTTACACCATGCACTAAGAACAGAGTGTCTAGTCTTTCTTAATGATTATACTGAAATTATTATTCAAAGAGGAATGGATTTGCATATGTGTGAAATATTATCATTTTCACGAATTTATAAAATAAATGTTATAAGTATGTGTATGGAAACCAGTAGAACGTATTTTTTAAACTAAAATTGTAAAAAAAATCTTTGTGTGGAGTTCTACAAAGCAAGATTTTACAGACATGTTATCCTATGAAAATAATGGGAAAAATAGCGGAATTAATCGTAGTTAGTACTGAAAACAGTTAAAATTCAATTAGTTATAGTATAGGTGGTAACCATGTTAAAAATCGGAACGTATTGTTAAGTATTTAGGATTAGCCAGACAATTTTTGTTAATTCAAATTTATGTATTTCCTTTGTTACCTGTAGTAATAAGATAAGAATAAATATTATACATATATGTCCGAATTAAGCAAATAACTATTAATTGTAATTCTTAATAAGTGTTATTTTGACATAAATGTAAGTCTTTTAAATACAATGTATAACGAGAATATTTTTTTTAAATATGGGCAGAACAAACTTTATTCAGGTTTTAAAAAATTAGACCAGCTTCTTTTAATCACGTGAAGATACTTGTTTTTTTACGAAATGTGTTTTAATAAGAAGTATTTAAACCATTGCGTCTCACATTGATACGAATATGTATGTTAAATAGTTTGGTTCCCACTTTCGCGAGGAAGGGCTAGGATTAAGTAAGGACAAGAAAAAAATACTAGATGCAAAGTTGATACGAGAGAAGTTGCATAATTTCAGGAATTTACATTAAAAAAATTAAACGAACTACGACATAATGTGTTAGGTATTTGCGTTTCAAAACAAGTTCATAGTTAATTTATATATTCAAACACGAGTAAAGCAATAAAAAGAAAATTTACTTATCAACGATTGATGCTGTACATGAAGAATAAATTATGCATCAGAATAAGAGATACAAAATGTTTTATTTAACCTTTATTTCGGTACACATCTAGATACCTATACCACTTTTTCCTTTCTCCAATGTAAATATTCGTAGAAGGTTCTCGAGACATAAATAAGACATCACATGTGTTTTAAATTTGTCTCATTCTTATAGAAAATACATTTTAATTTCCCCTGTCAGTATCACCAAGCATCTTTTCCCTTATATTCCGTATAAACATCGGCACGGAGGGTTGCTTTCTTACAACGAATTTCCCCAAGGGTATTTTCCTATCACGTCCACCCTAGCACCCCTAAGCATGCACTTTGGAATTCCTCTCTTTTTTTTGCCCTTTTCTACGGATTTTTCTACGTAACCTTCCATTTATATGAGTAATAATATGTAACCTGAAGGGTAAATAAAGTACTTGTGAATTATAACAAAGGATAAAAATAACTGACCGTGAAATATCCTTATGGAAGGATTTCTCTATTGAATACTATCTTCTTTTTTATATTGAGGTAATCGTTTTTAAATGGAGCAAACATAAATGTTATTACTATTTTATTGTGAACAAGGCAACACGGTGTTTGATGGGGTGTATTGTCATTTTATTTTATTACACACTAATTCTCACACAATCAAACAGTATTTCAATTTTACTATATAACCTGGGAAATTGTTACGATATTCTAGAAAAATAAAAATAGTTTATTAATTGGCATGCTAAAAACGTTGACAAATCATATAAGGAAAGTCAAAATTATAAAACAATCAATTGAAGACACTCATAATAAGTCCATTAACTGTTTAGTATTTAATGGAATTTTTTTTAAATAGTTTATAGGAGCTTTCTTCGGTTATATTTAAAAAAAAATTCGATTGCAAGCTTATAAATTAGAAATAACAAGGTAAGTTATAGTTTTATCTAACAATGAGGTGTTTTAAGATATGTTTTACTCTAAATAAATCGCAAACAAGTGGATTGATTCATAAAAAAAAAAATAGAATAGACAAGGGTGCTTTTACATAATTGGATGTTATATTTCTATTTACTAAATCTGTGATATCAAATCAAGAAAAGAATTAGTCTAATTACGACGACAAAACATACTTATCAAATTCACAATAGGTATTATTTTGACTTAATAAACCTAACAGAAACACAAACAAAGAACCTTACAAAGGAGAGATAATTGCGTTTATATATTTGCTTACAAATAAACGAATTAATTCCTCAACATAATTAGGTATAGGTAGATTCATAATATGTAAAGGTATCACAATATCATAGTAAGCCTCATTAAACAGTTACTTCACAGAACAATGTCGTACTTACCACGTTATATTATACTAAACCTGATATAATTTTCTCTTAAAACCTACATATTTTACTACTACTAAAATTACCTATGAGACAAACACTAAGAGAGGTGTACTATGTTTGTGTGGTTTTATTACAAAATCAACGTATGTGAGTGTGTATATATTATGTTATTTTACTATTAGTATTTTCCTTGTATGTACCTACAATAATACCATATAGTTGCCAGGTGAATTAATTCAGGTTTGCGGTAGTCACAGGTAAAAGGGGAGAATTTCAACTACCTATACGGATACGCATATAATACTACATATTCGTACTAGAAACGGTTGTATTACATACGTATATACTCTGTTGCTGTTTCATTGATAAAATATCTACTTACGTACAATATAATGAATATTTGAATCTGTTTGCTTATATGTCCTTTATTAATCTTACATGGTATGAAATACTTAAAATTTGTAAATTATGAAAATATTTTTGGATAGAAAAATGTATGGATCTTTTATATTCATTATGTTGTTTTTTCGGGTTTGTCGTATCTGATTTGCCTTCTTTTTTCTTCATCGCAATTCCTTGCTGATGAAGTTAGCATAGATCATGCATGCTTTTGAAAATAGCTCAGCAGAGGAGGAAGATAAGCCAGACACAGAGATCCCAAAGAACAACATCATAATATAGAAAAGAGAACCGCGAAAGCCCACAACAAATATATCTAGCTTATTATTCGAAAAAACATTACTAAGTCGTCAAAACTGTGTGCAGTGTTAACATGTCATTTTTGATGTTTTGTCGAAACACTCTTTTGATTTTTGTTTTAAACTGTTCATGATAATTCGTAGTTTTGAACTGTTTATTTAAGATTTTTCCTATGCGAAGTTAAGATTAAATCTGGTGCGTTATGCGAGGGTTAAGTTGTGAGAACCCAGAGTATAACTCCGTCATATATGCTGAATAAAATAATATTTCATGTGTGAACATTGCGTTGCATATTAATATTATGATATTAAATGCTTGAGGTTCTATTAAATTACAATTCTCTCCGTTACATTACTGACTTTCTACTTATTATAATATGGTTGTTTAGCTTAGCTTACATAATATCGTTATTATTTAATCAAGATTAAATCGTTATTATAATAAATGTAATTTATTTTCATAATATATAAGGCGACAAAAGCTTTTAAGCAGTTGAAGGGTAATAATTATTATCGTTGCTTTATTTGGAGAATATTTGAGCCAAATGTTTTACTTACAAATTAATTTGTAATCATTTTTGATATAATATATTTTAAAAGCCTTTATTTTAATATAGTTTAATCAAAGAGATCCTTAAATTTCAATTTGTTTATAATATTGAAATTAATTATATTATTTATTCCAGTTTATTCTAAAAGACCTAATCAGATTTTTTATAAAAAGTATTCTGAATTCGTAAAACTCATTTTGACTATTTTTTCTAATTATTTTTTGTTAGTTTGTTTCTGAAGATAATATAATCAAGTGAATTTAACATAAATATTTATTTCTATCTATATATAGCAATGATTATAAAAAAAAAACTATTTTATGTATCGAAACGATTCTGTATTTATTGACTTTTTTGTGGATAAGTAAATATTTTCTTTATTATTCCATTTTTTTTTTTAAAAATTTATTGTTTAAATAAAAGTGATTTCTCTTTTAAAGTTTACTTTCATTTTTTCAAATACTTTTTATATTATTCTTCAGGAATTAAACCCAATATTGAGTAATTTTGCTCCTATTGATTCATTTAGTATCTACGTATTTATTATCTTACCTGTAGTAAAAGCGTACGGGTTAATTTGAAACTACAGGTGTTAACAGGTAAAGAGAAAGTGTTTTTTTTAACACTTTTCAGTAATTTGATATTTAATGTACAAAACGGTACATACTCGTTTTAATATTTATGATATTAAAAAAGGAACTGAAAACATAAAATTATTTTGATAAAAAGGGATAAGAATCTTATACAGCTAAATGATAAATTGGCAAAGACATAAATATAAAATAAGAGCAAAACGTGTGTAAAGCAACAAAAATATCGAAAACAGTCTTTCATATTCATTTATTATATTTAAATGTAAAAAAAAACATCATTCATTAACTACAAGTGCAAAAAAAAAGTTTTTATGCCAAAGAAATTCTAATAGAGTGAGTTGTTTGAAAGTTAAATGGGCTACAAAAAAAAAAAAAAAAGAGTTTTTAGGTAAGAAGTAATGATAATGTAGAAAAAAAGTGAAAAATGATTTTATTTACTTACCATAAAGGTCTGACCATTGCAGACATATCAAACTAAAATCATGGCCAAATGCCTGTGGCCTATTTTGAAACAAATTTTTCACTTTTCAGTTTACGAAGCACCACAATGATTGACTGATCTTAGAAATCAAAAACTCAGATAAACAAAATTGCGGTTGCAAAACGTTTTCACGTTTTGAAAGCAAATTTTCACCGAGTTCAGCTTTTTGTAATATAGTAAAAACTAATATGTTTTTCTAAAAATCCTTTTCCATTATATTCAATACACACGAGATGTTACGTAACTAGAATTGAAAGATTATTATACAGGGTGATATGGACGTACAGCAGTCTATGTGAAATATCAAGGGTTTTTCAGTAGTTGTCCATTAATTAAGTACAGATTAATCACAAAATGTCCAATAATTCATAATGTCCACAAAATGAATTTTAATAATGTAGTTTTCTATATGAAACACGCAAAATCGTCGGGGTTTATCGATCGACCAACGTAGTTCAAAACTTTTGCAAAAGTAGGTGACGGGGTATGAAAACTTTTCCCGAGAGCTTCCCAACACACCGGGGGGATGTTGGAAGAGCTTGAATGTGAAACGGCGAAGCGTCCCGACGCTTACGACGGCACAGGCCTGAATGAGGGCGGCCTGACCTGCTACCCCCGCCTACTCCACCTTACCCCGCAGCCCCTGGTAGGGCGGAGTCTGCGCACGCACACCTCACCGCCCATAAGGAGTGGGGATGTGAAAACGAAGCTCTTTGAACTGGAGAAAATTCTTCAAAGGAATTTCGCTAAAAATCTAAAAAACCATTTTCTACGTGTGATTTGACGTCAGCAATACTTGGATGATCCCAGCAATATAACCTTTTAGAACCTACCTGTTCTTTGTTTTATTTTTATCTGGTATTTCAAATATACCTACTTTTTCAAATATGAATTTTTTCATCAAAACATTTATAAATTTAGAATTTATATATGAATCGATAATATTATCAGTATGAATAATTGTAATGAATTTTAAATAAATATTTTTTGACGTTACGTATAATATGACATGATGGTTTAAATTGACGGTTAAACCTTCAAAGCGACTGAAAAGTTTCTGCAAGGTAGTCCACTAACTATTTTACATAACAATCAAAGTTTCAAGTAACAAGACTTCGGTTCAGACAAGTTGAATAATAATAATCATTAGATAGGTATTTTACATTACTGATTGTGAGTGAATGACGGAGGCAATTTTTGGAATCATGATCTCAAGATAATAATAATAAAAAGTTAAAAATATATTTCGAATAAGTTCTGTGACTTGTTACTGTTTAAATGATGAGTAAAAATACCTTTATGACTAAAATTTAAAAACTTTTTTCATCACTTTACAAAAAATATTAGTATGTAAAATGCTACTAAGAAGGATAATGAAAATAGCAATGAAGCTATTGTATTGACAATAGATTGAAGATTTCTCCTATTTTTTCTATGAGCTTTTCAATGCTTTGTAAAAAGTGAGAATTGCTAAACATCACGATCGGAAATGAAGTGGTACGGTCCTCTTTTCCTTTTTTCTCTATTTTTAGAATCTAGGGTCTATATAAGCAGAGTTTCTTTTCTGCGGCGTGTATTTTCTAACTGCCTCCCCCATCTCATTTGGTATGGTAGCCATCATACATAATATTTCTTATGCCCAAAAATATCAATAAATGCAATAAATAATCGTTCAGACGTAAAAACGCGACAAAGTATATGAATTGGGTACTAAAGTGGAAGTTAAAGGTACTTACAAGTACACCTTGAAAGTTAAAAATACATTTGGGTGTAACCGGATTTGGGTGCAGATGACAAAACCAATCAGAAACCTCGACTGGAGAACCATGTCTACACAATGCAACATTGTGTAGAATCTAATCAAAAGAAGTGAGAAAGTCCCAACGCTTACGAATTGGCTCAAGCCAATGCCAAGCTCAGCCTTGAGCCAATTCGTAAGCGTTGGGACACCTTTCTCACTTCTTCCGATTAATTTCTACACAATGTTGCATTGTGTAGACATGGTTCTCCAATTGAAGTTTCTAATTGGAATCTATAAATACCTATATTAAACTATAAAAATACGATATTTTATTTGTGTATTATGCTTGCATAGGATAAAAATTGATTGTATTAAAGTCAGATGTTTGTAATATATGATTAATTCTTGTGATTATCGATTTTCAGCTTCTGAACCAAAGTTGTGTGAAAGTCAAGAAGTTCGAGACCCAGTTTGAAACTAGTTTTTAAGTCCCATAATTGAGCGGCCTTCTAATAAAATAAATGCCGAAGGGTGAACAGTAGTATAATATAGTATAATAGTAACCCGATAGGGGATGAGATGATGAAAAAATTGTTTTCAAAGTGAAACTATTATTATAAGTATTCAAAAGGGGTTGAAAACGCAAATATTAATATGGTATATTAAAATTATACTTGTTAATATAAATTTTAAATTCTATTTTCAACAGCACATGTGTATTTATTTCACTTTACTTCTAAGAACAAAGGTTTTATGTTTCATTATAAGAAGAAATTAGGCGTAGGTATACAGCTGAAATGATCACAAAACGAAGCCTCAGTATTTTTGGGAATGCCTTTGTTGTGACGTTTTGTGTGCATGTGTTTCGCGAAGTTTTGTATAGTATAAATTATTAAAGTAAAGATTTCTTTTAATAAGAGATGGTCGGTTAAATAATGGAAATATTCAAAACTTTGAATAATAGGATTCGTGGCTCAAATTCAACCATCAATTTATTTAAAATTTTGATAAAAGCGTCTTTGGTTCAAAATGATACTATACTATACTATACCATCACGGCATATCCCACAACTGGGGTAGCCAGCAGATCAGCTGCATGTAAGAAACATGCAAACTGTCCTCTTCGTGCCAATGATACAAGTATAATTAAATAATCCGAAAGTCAATGACATGTTCAGCTTACCTTTAATGTGCTAAATTATGTTTAAATATTTATTAAAAATATATCAATAATTCCATATGAGGCTTTTAATTAATTTGTAGGTATTTTGCTTACAAATGCCGGTTGAACTTCCGGTCGATAATTTTTCAAAAATCAACAGTTTAATTGAAAGAGAATAATTCATAATATTTCCGCAGTATGTTCACAAGAAAATTTGTGCCTTATACGTACAATGTAGAAGGGCGTAGACGCGACTCTCTACAACAGATGGAGCTACGAGTTCTAAATTATTATGACAATAGTAAGCAAGTACCTACTACCAGTGTACAGAGTCTACGAAGGAGACCGTAGTTACTTATCGTAGCCGATACTGCAGCAAGTATGAGGAGGAAAATGTATATTACAGTTGGTAGAATAATGTAAAGTCGAGTAACAGGTCGAATCGACATGAAAATGATTTGTGTACATTTCTACCATTTAGCTTTTTGTAGAATGTAATATTTTATATCGGTGTTGTTCTTCGTACTATAGAATACATTGGTACTTACTTACTCTTGGTGAATTTTCGGAGAGGAAAAAAAACCAACAGCGGCGACCAATTGCGAAAAATACATGTCTATAGTTTGATTTATTGAGTTGAATATAAAAGATAATAAATTATGATTTTCCCCGTTCCCTCCCTTACGTATATAAAAACGAGAGAAAATTAAGTCGTGTTTGGAAGTGGATGGTAAAGAATAACAAGAACATTTTGTAACGTGTGGATATAATTTTGTCTAGTTCATTCATTTATTCAGATATACCATCACTGTATTTCCCATAAGTGGGATAAGTAGTGGAGCAAACGAATTAACTTGCAAGTCACCCAATCCGTGTCTTCAAAAGTTAAAAAAATCAAGATGGGTGGCATACCAGGCGGCCGGTGTGGAGGAAACGCTCTTGCCTTTGAGTCAAGAGGTCCTGGGTTCGATTCCCGGCCAGAGCAAAGTGAAGAATCACCTTTTAAAAATTGTTCTGGTTCTGGATGTTACATGTATATGTGATTAGTGCATTGTATTTATATATCGTCGTGTTAGTACCCATAATACAAGATTCATAATATCATAGTTTGGAACTAGCTCGATGTGTGTGAATGTCTATGTATGTTTTGTTTTGGTATACCTAATCGCTGAACTGAAGAAGTTAAATGTCTCAAACGGAATGTTTTATGAAAACTTGCCTTTTTCAGGACACTTGAAAAGTAACAGAAAAGAGAGGAAACCTATTCTTTGTCAGAAACTTCACGATATGAAAATGAAAATGCATCATGAGGTACCACACGATAAGTAAGAAATTTTGTATGGTCTAAAAAAATCCACATTTCTAAGAAGATATTATTTTATCTCTATACGGGGAATGTTTTTTTTATGGAATATTGTTATTTTTTTTAAATAAATTACTGTTTTGTTTTAATATAGAATAAACACATAATATATATAAAAATTGTAAAAACGTTATTGGTTAATAATGAAATACTTATATAAGTAAAAAAAATAATATGCATTATTTTTGAAGAGATAATTTATTTAATGATATATCACGTCTTTCGAAAATCAATTCGAAAATTGATAAAAAGGTATGAAATGTTTTTTTTAGCAGAATTACATTTAGAGGTAATGGATGGGATCAATGTTCACATTAAAATAATAGCACATTTCTGACAAATTGACTTTATTAAATAGATAAAAAAAAGTTTGATACGGGGACGACTGTGCGAATAGTGTATTTAATAAAAAAATAGTGAAAATAAAGATTTCTTTTTATACCTATATCCAATTCGAAGACAATCCTAATTACGAGCTTTCAATATAACAAGTGACGTGCGATAAAATAATAATGATTTATAAAAAGCACACATCCCCCATGGATAAAAAAATACAATATCCATTGTCCGAAGGGTGAGTTTTCTGATAATTCCACCTAAGTATAATTTTTCCACTAAAACACACACGAAGAGAGTGTGAGGAGTCGGATTGTTGAAATAAGAGTTCTAGGAGAAGTGACAAACTGGATGAAATTATTTAATGGCTGTGCACCCATTTCATGTGACAAATAAATCGGACGGGGTCGATTGGGAAATTATTACAGGCGAGAAATACCTATACACAACTACCAAGGGATATTTTTATCACTTTTATATTTTTGTACGTGGATTGTTTGCTTGTTTGTTCGAATATGATAAGTGTATTGTTTTATTAACTTTATCTTATTTTCTCACCTATTTTTTAACGCAGATTTCGAGACTACAGGATAGAATAAAAGCTAACCGTTAAAGTCATGATTTTTTATGCTAATAAACACCTTTTCCTACAATATTTCAATGTTCCGGATTCGTTTTTTTGTAGAAACGACGTATTTTGAAATAAATTCTTAAGGCCGTCGATTTAGAAAGCCTTGTGGATGGAAGAACAGTGTTTTAATGAATTCGCTAATTCGTTCATTCATTGAAATACATTACCAATTAAAATTTCAAACTTACCATTGAATGAGTTAAACTAAATTTATTCTATATATGTTTAGAGCATGCACTGTTTTTCCGTGGAGTCTTCGGTAAAAAATAGACCTTTTGTTGTTTTCTGTAAGTTCACAAGTGCTATAAAAAATATAGGGAAAGTATTCAAAAATATCCGCCATTGATATTTAACACCTTAAAAAAACGATTATGTATCACGGAGAGGGCATGTTTATAACATCCAGTTACTCCACTGGCTACCCCATTTGTGGAAGATGCCGTGATGGTAAAGATAGATAAGCTTATCGAGTATTACTTATGTATAAATGCTTTATATTATAAAAATAGAGTTATCGAATTTGTAATGCTAGTACAATCATAATGCGAGTATAACGTAGAAAAAGGAAAAAACAAGGATAACTTTTCAATTTGGAATATAATTTTTTTGGCGTATCCATTCGTCGAAGCGCTATCAATGTCACTTAGGCAAATTGAAAGGGCAGTGGTCGAGAAAGAAAAAAATGGGGAGGAAATTGTTGTTTTTTTCTCTCTGCTCTTATTGAGGGAATGCATTTTGGGAATAAATTATTATTTTTATTATAATTTGATCGATAAAAACAAACGATATGTCACACATGACGTGGGATAAACAGATCATCCTGTTGAATTATGGATAAGGGACCTTAATGTGTAAACATAAATATTTTATCACTTTTTTGGAATATATTATTCAATTTGTTGAATCATATTATATTCCGAAAATGAAAAAAATAAAATATTCAATATCATTGAACATTCTCAACGTACAACTCTTCTGGGTTATACGTTGAGAATGTCCAATGATATTTCATTAAAAGTAGCACTTTAATCTTCATTTAGTCTCTAACATAACGAATGACTCTTTTTCATAATTTACGGTAACGATTCAAGATCGTTAAGATTACCATGAAGAAGAAGTGACTCAACTGACGCAAAATTTGAGTGGAGTACCTAAGCTTGTTTCCACGCTGTGCTCGTGTGAGGATCATTGAAAGACGAATGGATAAGAGAAGTGTCTTGAAATGATGAACGTGGTTTTCAAGTCGGTAGTGTATTTGCTAACAGCCTTAAACACATAAGTAAAATTCTTTTTTCTAGTTCAGATATTTTTGAATAGTTATTTTTTTTCGAAACTATATTGCTAATATATTTCGTAAAAAGTACAGAAATAGTCTGTTATTTGTAGTTAAAACAATATTAAAAAACAATTGAAACGTATTGTTTAAAACAAACTTCAAATATTAAGGTATAACATCCTGTTTTTGACGTCCTAAACCATAGTACCTACTGTAGATAAATAAAAAATAATCTTGGAAAAGCTCTAGAGTGGTTTAAACTTAGCACGATTGATTAAGAATAAAGAGGGTGTCTGAGAGATGATGTCCCCTCAGGCAAGATGACATTTCCTTTGCAGTAGAAGAGGAGTTTACAATAATTAAAAGTGGGGAAGATACCAATCTATTCTAAGTCTTTCATATTCATTAAATAATAATAGAAATTAAAACACAGAAATCAAATTTAGCAGATTAGTAAATAATATGAATAAACGACTTACCTTCATAATGTATCTAAAGATGATATTTAATTTGTTATTTGTTTTTATTTTTTACTTACTTAGTAAATCCTGTGATTCAAGTTTCTTCAATTTGCGATTTGGCGATTTGCACGATTTCACTTTTTTTTGATCAAATATAAATACTTTTAATTACTTGATTTCATGTTATTATATTTCAAAGAGTAAAAAAAACTGATAAAAAATCATAAACAAAACGGTATGAAGATATAATAATTTGTAACCGTACCGTTTTGCCGTAACGGGCCTGCGTAAAATATTGTGTGTTCCATTAGGTATTCGTAGTACTTAAGCTGTTTAGGTATATATGTACATATTATAGAATAAGTTAGTTAGTAACGCAATAAAACATTTCCACAAGTTGAAATCATTCCTAACTCTATTAATAGTTCCGTGTTCTCAAAAACATCAAACATTATACAACAGATTTATACTAAGCGTTGTTTCAAAAGTAAAGTTTGTATTTAAGTTGTTAAAGTTCCCTTCCAAAATAGATGCAAAATCCTTCAACAATTGTACTCACCAAACAGCTGTGACCTTGAAACCCTAAAAAGTCGGATCGATAGTCTGTAAGTTACCAAAATTTGGGAAACAACTTCCAATTGTTTATAGTCTGGCAGAGAGAAGTTGGGCAGAGTTGTGAGGAGTTGTTAGCAGTGGGGCTGCAGCGAAGGCCTCCCCATAATGGTGAAACTTTCCGAGAAAAACTCCCGACGCGAATTTGATTAAGATCTATAAACCCGAGTTCAACTTTCACTATTAAAAGTAGTTAGTTGTTATAAAGGAATTTGTAAATTGTTGGCGGAGTTCATGAACTCGGTTTGTTTTAAGAGTCAACCTTGAAACAAGAAGAAAAGTCCTGTAAAACTTAGTTTGTGGGCCGCCACAGTTCAAGGGTTCGTTTCCAAACTGTCTGTCTGAACAACTTTAACGATTAAAAGCTCAAAAGCTTCAAAAGTCATTTTAAAAGTTTATCTGCGCTACATTGCAAATTTCACAACTTGGGCTATTGTTAAATGAAGATGCTTTATTATTGCGCTGCAACATTGCGATAAAACCTATCGACAATACTCGCAGCCTTTAAAAATCAATACCACTCGAGTGTCCTGCAGGGCGCAAATTTTAGATGGAGATAAAGAGGGATGACTTAGGGGCTAGGGGATATCTGGTCGAAATTATATCCAAAACTTATTTAATAACTTACCTTAATAGGCTTAAAACGCAACCGTACACTTGAAATATACGCGATACAAATATAGGGAATGAATGCACGTATAGAATATCACTTCGTTCGATAAATTAATGAAAAATGATACTCACCGCCTAAAGCATCTTGAGGTAGACTTTCTTTGAGAATCTGCGTGACCTTTGGCAAGAATGATATTGCTGTCTTCTGTGGTTCTGTGTCAATAGTCAAAGTGACTTGTGGTGGAGATGACGAAGAACTTCTTGAAGAGTGTCTGAACCTTGTTGGGGAGAGTCTGTAATTGCGTGGTGGGGAAGATCTGGAATCCTGATCACTGGAGTCTGGGCTGTACCTTGGGGGAGATGACCGATAGTTATCTCGTGGTACACTATGGACAAACAAAATACAAAACTAATTGAATAAAAATATATTTGTATACATTCCTAGTTTTTAGGTACAAACATATTGAAAACAAAGATGCATGAATAACATATAAGTATTTGTAGTCGTCATTCTATATGGTATGTGTGTATTGTATTTTAAAAAAAATTTTTTTATTAATATTAGCAGAAAAAAGAAAAAGTCTGTAATAGCGTATTAGTAAACATGTCTCCATTAGTCTGTTTAACATGAAAACTCCATTGAACACAATGGAATGAATACTAAGAAGGTGCGACCAGGTGAAAGAAATTTAAAAAATATAATATAGAAAAGACGATAAAAATGAAAACATCCATAGAGACGAAAGGTGTGGGGGAAATTAGTTAAGAATAGGGGGTAGCACCAGTCAAATTGTAACATGAAATATAAATATACATTGCCACATTGAACAACATTTTACTCTCAAGGGTGTCGGGATTTTGCTGTGAAAATTAAGGGGAAATATTCTGAAAAAATGATACGACGCGTTATGGAGAATTTTGGCTTTAAAATCCTCTAACATATTACCTATATTAGATATTATTGGAATATTGAATCTTCAGGGATTTGTCATGGTGTTTTTATGCATGACGGCTTTTTTACCCATTTCCAATTTTCATATGCTCCTTTTGAGATACGATACTTGTGTGTTTTTAAACATCTGTATTAATAAAATACCTAATTCATTTACTGACAAATACTACAAATTTATATTTAATGAGAATTATGATCTGGATGATTCTCCTTTGGCACTTTTTAAATGTTTTCAGATCATATCTAGGACAGTAGAGAATATATAATTAATTTAAGAGTGGTTGGTAACCTGATGGTAGAGTATCGGACTTTCAAATAAGAGATTCTAGGTTCGGTTTTTCTTGAAGCCAATCTACTTCACTTTCACGTATCAACTATATTGTTTGCTATAAGACTGTTTGAAGGTATATTAGGGCTGTTTATAAACTCGGGTTCATCTCTAGCCCTTATTTTATATAGGAAGGCGATATATTCAACGTTAATATTTGCTAATTCACTAAGTGTCATATGGAGTTTTCATATTTTATACGATAAATGATAAAGTATAAAAAACACAAGTTTACCAATATTGCAACAAATTAGCGAAATGTTAACATAAAAAAAAATAGGTGGAAACACATAAGAAAATATTTAAATAATCGCGTGTAAAAAATATATTTAAAATTAATACGAGAATTGCCGTCGTGAGAGATATAAGAAAAGTAAAATGAAGTTTTATAGGCAATACCCTATGTAACATAATTAAGAAAAAAAAAACATAAAAAAGGGAAACCCTATGAAAACTGTAAGCTCTATCTGAGGTGTGCTTAAAGTTTATAGGTTTTTAGAACAATATTGTCCAAAATACACCCAATATTTTCTTCTGTATGTAGGTACTTTTATAATTTACGACACTCCAAGGGTGAGAGAGAATAAAAATTACTGAATTATAAATAATATTATGATTAAACTAAAAAAGAAAATCACTATTGGAGCTCTGGATTAAAGAAAGACTTTTCTTAAATTATATGACTTTCAAATGAAACATAAAAACTGCATTTTAGATATTCAATTATACTCAGCAATATTGAAAACATCTGAACTATTTTGTTCACAGGTTATTTGATTTATTGGAGCTGTCGTTTCAAAGAAAGGTAAATAAATTGTAATTTAACTATTCGAGAAGTGAAAAATAAATTAAGTCAATTCAAAGAGTTATATTGCTTTGAATGATATAAACAAAATAAAAACAAATATATAATATTAAATATATAATATGTTCAATAATGTACATACCCAGGTCTCTTTTCGATTAGTAAAGATGAACTCAAGTATTTGGTATCAAATGGATCACGATTCTGAAAAAAAAATCGTTAAATTAATATTCAAATGATATAAAAAAGACATTACAAGAAATTACAAGATAAATTTTTACACAAGACAAACTCTTCCAAAAAAGTTGTATTTGAGTTTGATACAGTTTTTACTTAATATATAGGTATGTTGGTGTTACTTTTAATTTCATCCACTATAGGTACTGAGTTTCAAATAATGTATTTCCTCACTGAAAATCTAGAATCAGCTTTGTAATAGATACTAACTATAAAGCAAGTAAAAATGTGTCAGTATCTCGCCAGTATTGCTACTCCACATCGTATTATCGATGTCATTTTACTTACTTTTTCGTGACATAAAAAAATGTTCTAAAGGTGGTATGATGTAAAAAGTAATGCGAGTTCAGTTTCACTTTATAAACACTTTATTGTATTACTACATAAAAATATATAAGGTAACACGTCATAAAAATGCGTGTAAGTTATAATAAATCATGAGAAACATCCTTATATTTGAATATGTCTTCATGTGGCCATAAAAAATGTATACATTACGCAGTTATCGCCGTTAAACTGATGGCGACACCATAAAATATGAACACAATGATGGGAAATAACGCCATAAAGCCATGTAACTGGGAACAACCTATACATATACGTAGTTATTGTCATATCTTACATTACATGGGGATGAGACAAAATATTCATACGATTCATAATTTCATAGCTAGCAAAGGTGTTTTTAACACAATGATCCATAATACTCCCGGGAAAAAATATTTGCCCCGCTTTTTGCTGTAAATTTACGAGTATCCCGTAAAAGCAAGTATCTGCAAAACCTGTCTAAGACATTTTTATCTATCGTCACGCCGTTGTCCACAAGTGGGGTAGACAGTAAACTAACTGCAGAAAACAAACATGAAAGTTGTCTTCTTTACGTCAAAGTGATTACCAATAACATTCAGTGTGGATGCAATTAAAGATATTATATGTCTTATATGTCTTATTAAGATGATGGGGAAGATTAAGGGGCAGCGTGATCCTGGTAGAAGGTAAACGTCTTGGCTGCACTGAGAAAAATAATAACGAAATTTCACAACGAATCATTGGTACGTACTATCAGATTAGGACCAGAGATCGTACAAACGATTCATTAGTACGAATCTAGTATATTAACTCTTTGCAAACAAGTTGTTGGTAAATCTACCAATGATTTGTTTGCGAAGAGTTAATATTATAGATATATACCAATGAATCGTTTTTAAGATCTCTGGTCCTAATCTGATAGTAACGTACCAATGATTCGTTTTGAGTATTTTTCTCAGTGTGCGCATCATAAGAGACTGAATCGAGATGAGACATGTGGGGGAGCTGTTCCGGGTCGAGCAAGATAGAGAAGCCTTCTTCAGAGTGATTGCCAACGTCGGGGGGACCTGCTACGGCACGAGAAGAAGAAGAAGAATATGTCTTATAGTAGGAGACCTATTCTTTGCCAGGGACTCATGGAATCTATACTGAATCAAATAGTTCTTCTGTGCTTTTGGGTATGAAGTCGCATATGCATAGGATATGCATACTACGTTTCGACCGCCTGCTGGTGTCATCTTCAGGGCTGCAAACTCATAAACTCAGAAGAACAAATATATCATAACCACAACGAAACCCAAAAACTATTTATCATGAATCTCTTATTTTTGTGGTAAGTAGAAGATCGCCAGAACGCTCATTACTAGGACAGTAATAAGTTTCCATGTCTTCCATCTCTTATATTTGTTTTCTTTAGATGTTCTATTTTGCAAACGTCTCCAAAAATATGTGGAATTTCTACGATATTGAGGTAATTAATGTATATCAAACAATATTTTTTATTATTTCTAAATATTCACTGTGTCGGTGTTTAGGTAGTAGAATTCCATAGCGAAGTCAGATTGCCGATGTCCTAACAAGACGAAAGTCGTCTCTCTCGTCAAATAAACAAATAATAAAATAAAAAAATTGTTTTATTTATTTCGCTATTTCTAAATAATTTATGAGTCTATTTGCTCTTTCGCTACAATGTATTCCGAAATTTCAGCACCCTAGAACAATGGAATAATTCTCCAATTTTCGTAATAGAGAAACAATAATCACAGTCACGGCAATAAAAACAAAATGATTTGCATGTGTGACATAGGATGTTAATATAGAATAGTAGAGAAATATATATATGAAGGTATATTTTCTTGTGTGGAGATGAAGTATACGACTACTACTATAGGGATTTGATACTGAGTATTTATAGTACTGTTATATATAGGAGTGAGTGAATTTCGAATGAATTTTATGAATTGGTAATAAAATGTCTGGATTTACGATTCTACCGCCCTCTACATGAGGGGTTGGTATAGGAACCAGTAGTTCTACATACTATTGCTCTATCTCGTGTTATGAAAGTCGTATTACGAATATTATTATGAAACGCTGTATGCATAGGGTGACTACTTTCGATCAGAAAGATTCGCGAGAAGTCTATTTTATTTCGATTCGCGACTAGCCCGCACCAACATTTTTTAGTGGAAGTTCAAATGATTCGATTTTGAAATCCACCAATTAAATAAGTCTCATGACTCATTAATGTGGATTAAATATTGGAAAAATAATCAACCGTCCATCCGTCAAATCTTTAGTACGTTTTCAATTGCTTAAACTTGATCTACGTTTATTGACAAAACGTTCAAATGATTCGATTTTTAAATCCAACAAAAATATTTTAATATTAAAAGATAAAACTGAAAAAAAAACACAATATGTAGTTAACTTCCAAATGACTTTTATTAACTTCGCGTACTAGTATTCGGTGACTCTCGACTCCATCATCAGGCGATTAGTAAAAAGTTAACTTTTTATTAATCGCCTGATGATGGAGTCGAGAGTCACCGAATACTTTTTTTTTTTTTTTTTTTTTTTTAATTTTTATGACCTTCACCAATGATGGTGTTCCCGGTCAGTCTCAAGTATACCTATATGTATTTACGTTTTTTTTTTTTTTTAAATCAACATACATATATATACCACCGAATACTTGTACGCGAAGTTTATAAAAGAAATTTGGAAGTTAACTATGTACATATTATGTGTTTTTTTTTTTTCAATTTTATCTTGAAATGGGCTTCCAACAAGTAACAACAACACCAACAACCTTCGGTCAACAATATTTTAACATTAGACTTTTAGTACCATGTTAGATACCCCCACGTCGGCTATCATCCTGGCATGGGTCACTCCATCCAGTGCCATCTGGTAAAACTCTTCTAAATTTGTATTCCAGTTCATTCTCTTATATTTTCCGACCAGGGGGGCTAAAAAGGCCTCTTTACATGAATCATAATAGGATCATATTAGAAATTGTAAAACGATTTAACGGCAACATTTCACCAAATATGAATTGCAGATAAATTGCTCAATGTGGCCATTTTAGGGCCCCAGGACATCTCATTTCTTTCCACACTACGACTGCATTCTGCTTAGCCTTTTCAATCACTGACAACAATTCTTCCTCATTGTTGGTTTTTCGAAGGACTTATTATATTACAAAATACATTTGACTATTTTAAATATAAAAAAATATTTTTTATATAAAATCATCTCCACTGTATATGATCTCGAAGTGATCAAGGTAAAGTACCTTTATAATATTTATAGCCCAGCTCAAAATATCATCCCCAAGGCATAAGTTTAAAAGCGCGTTTGAAGGCAATCAGCTTTAGCGGCGTGGGAGAGAAGAACGCAAAGCAATCCGATCATAATAACTCGATATAACCAATATGAAACATGTAAATCCCCTATACCTACTATGGGAGAAACACTTTATTAACTAATAGATAAGCGATACACCTATACAGATAAACGTATCTAACAACGAGGAGATCTCTTTTATTTCTACCATTGATTTTTTTAGAACATGTTATTATCATGACGAAAACAATTCTTTCCTTAGAACATTATTCTCAATTACTTTAAAAAAATTGATGTTGCTTAAGATTGGCTGAGTCATCGAAAACATCGTTGATAAAAAAACAATGTGTTATATGATACCTACACTTTATGCGCTCAAGGTGTGCAACTTTGAAGTTTGTCAATGCCGACGTTTTTTGTGACTTCTTCTACTATGTATGTATAATGTTCTATTAAGGTAAAACTTAAGTATTTTTCTGAATTCTTAAGAAGATCTACTTGGCAGGTTTTATATAGAAAATAAAGAAACAATAAATTATTATAAAATATACTTTTTTAAAGACATTTTCATAACACAAATCATTAAAATAATTGGAATGGTGGCATTCTGCATCACTGAAAATACAACATTTCGAAGTAAGTTTAATAAAACACCTCGATATCTTTTACCATGTTTGTCGTTACAAATAAAGTGGTACGAATTCGAAAATTATTGTCTTGGAACATAATTTATTTCGTAGTATTGTAATAATAATGAGAAATGTTTTAGATATTGTGAACAAGAAACAATAATTATTCTGTTATCACTTATACATAATTATAATTAAATCATACTCAATGTAAACTATCAATAGTAGCACTCGTAATGCATAGTTAATAATATTTACAATATGTAGGTATAAGAGTGACTAAACGCTTAGCAATTACACCAATCATTACATATTGTGTAGGGTGCATTGTTTCAGCAACTGATAGCAAGTATTATGTACGTAATACTCAATATACATTATAGTAGATCCCTTTCAGGCATTACTATCATTATCTCTACCTACAATCTCAACACAATTGTTTCCAATACATACCTACTACATAATATAACATGATATTATGATCAACATGTTGGCACATATCAAAGTGAACAACATCGTGTTGCATGTATTGGTTTAATATGAATATATTTATTACGTTTTCATTTTATAGAATACCTACTTGCCAGTTTCGTGTACTATTCTGATATTGTAACATTGATTTTTGTAATGTTCATTCAGGTATTTACTTTTTCACAATAAGTGGAGGATTTTAAAATAACCAAAAAATACTTACGAGAACATGACTAAAGAATTGAAATAAAGATTTTAATATTGATTTAAAAAAAATATTATTTTAGTTTTCTTCACGAGAATGTTAAAGTTACCCGTCAAAACATAGATTTCCTACTCTTTTCTGTAAGTTTTCAAGTGTCCTGTAAAAAAACTGGTGTTCTTATAATATAACGAATAAGAAATCTAAAATTTTCAATTTCTGTTTATTACCCACATAGAGGACAATTTGCATGTCTATTACATGCCGTTAGCCAGCTGCCTAGCTCCTTGGTGGGATAAACAGCGATGAAATAGGTAGATGGGGAACTTGCTTTATGTTTTTCTTTATTGAAATACAGAAATTGAAATAAATGATTTAAAATGATCAAATAAAATAAATATTTATTTTATTTTATTTGATAATTTAAAATGAAGTGTTACAAAGTAAATGCCGATACAATTAATGAGATTTAAAATGATATTAAATTCTTAAGACCATGGTAACAAGAGTTTACAGTTACAGACTCGTATTACTACACAGGTATAAAAGGTGCAATATGAGTAATATTTTATGTATCAAGAATTCAGTATTCAGGCTGCATTCATCTATTATCATTATTAAATAATAACTTATTGAAATTCGTCGCTAATATCTTAAGGCACATAATATAATAACATAGATGTGCGTATAGTATCTACATATGTATTACCGTTCTACCCTTAAACTCAAATTTACACACATTGTTCGCGAATAAGGGAGGCGAGTATGGGGTCTGTATTACCCCAGCTGTAGCCCCCGTGTGACATTATGCAAAACAAGAGCCTAGTATAAGCCCATATTCACATATGAGGTTTTTACGAGAAACCTCTCTAAATTTGCAATTTGGGTTTGAAACAGGTGCTTGATACTGAAAATTTGTACACATTGTGTAATTATTCTAATATACTCAATTACTCAAATATTTTCAGTACAAAGGTTCCTCGTAAAAAGAGAACTCAATGGGCACGAAATCTTTTTGATCAGAAATAAATTGTTGGTGATGAGAGTTGTGAATGACTTATTGTGACGGATCTGTTGAAACAATGTAGGTTATCTTCAATTTATCAACAACAACAAAAATAGTGATCCGTTTGACCCACTGCAATGCCTCGATGTTTGATCTAATTTATTTCAATGTGCCCAATTAAAAAATAAAGATTTTTTAAAAGAAAATTTATTTTCTGTATCAGAAATTACATGGATAAAAAAAACATAATTTTTCGGTCTATTATATATACTAGCGTCAGTATATAAAAATTTGACTTAAATAATGCAAATATCTTAGTTCTTAGCTCAACAATACACTTTATGTTATGACTTAAATCACATTATACAAAATTGAATATCGCGATATCCCAATGGTATCCGACTATGAACATATCACAAATGTGAAATGAACCTAAAAATTGTACATATACGCTGTGTCACCCTCGAGTGCCATGCTAAATGGCTTTTGAATTTGATATCTCAAGATGTCTCCAAATTCTTGCGTGGTTACGTTCTTCATGCATGTATTATACACTATGTTAAATTTAATAAGGGTTGCTCGATTTGCATACGACTTTTTTTTATTTATTAGTCTACATTTGAACATAAATACATAATAAAATTCACAAACTTGTAATATACAAATTGTTTAATGTACATTATAGAATGGATGGCATACTTCACCGCTATTTAAAAAAAAACACAGCACAATGCACAATTGTTGGTGAGTATAAAAAAAATGTGATTTCTTACAATTAACCCATATGCATGTTTATTGGTATTTCTGCCACAACACAGCCCTATGGCTAGTGTGGTAGACATTTTTTTATGATTGGTTATAAGTATGTTCAACTGTGTTGTTATGAAAATGTAAATAAGATATTATTTGAATAATGAAAGATTAGGTACTTAAACAGTGCTAAAAATACAGAAAATATAATTAAACTAATACTTAAAATTTTCTCTTGGAAGTACAAGGAAAAACAAAACTATTCACAAAATTTGTAATAAAATGGAAGAAATTACTATAGGTATAGTGATAATCTTATCACTGCATATCGTCACATTTTTTATACATGGAAGAAAACACAACTAGTTTAATTGTCAAAATTAGTAGTAAAACATTATACCTAAATTGAAACCAGGTTGTTATTAAATTACATATTAAATAAAACTAAACCAATTATGTTTTCTATCATATATAAACATGCAGTTTTACAAAATGAAAATCAACTCATTAAAAAATCACATTTTTTCTTGTAAGTATAAACTGATTTTTTGATTTTGTAATGTGAATAATGATATGCAAGAAGAATAAAATAGATACTTATAGATAAGAATAAAATAGAAATAGAAGAATAAAATAAATAAATAAAATGATATCCTTAGAAAATCGTCGAGACACCAGCATAATATACCTAACTCATATTTAATAAATAGATAGATGTAGCATACTATGCACTAAGAACCCCTGACAAAAATCATACAAACAGTTTTTTATTAGAATAATTGCAAATAAATACTTTGTATGTACAGCAAATGGACTAAAATATATAAAACAAACGATAAATCAAATAATATCAATACAATATTATATTAATATGGCGTCCCTAATGTTTACATTTGGAGTTTATTCCGAGCACGTAAACGATAAAACATACCGACTTTCATTTTTCCCTTCATCGGTGGAAAGTAAGTATAATAGCGAGAGGAAGAAAAAAACCTTTATTAATAACACAAGTACAAATGGGAATATTGATTTATGGCCTGGAACAGAAGTCACAAGAGGGAAGGATTTTTTTCAGATTTTTTTGGCATAATTTTTCCAATATTTTGGTAATTTTTTTATACAAAGCTATAATTTTCTAGCTACCTATACACTATATTCTCTTGAAGGAGGTTGAGAAGAATAATTATACTCGTAGGTACCTACACTGATAATATTTTTTTACTGATACATTTTCCTAGCTATCTTTATGAATCACTTGTAGTCTTTATAAGACGTGAAGAGTTATTTGGAAAGTATTGGATGTGTATCTATATACCTTTTGCAATAGTTTCGCATGTTCAGATCAGAAATTTAATACTATGTTTAAAATTTTAATTTTTAAAAATACTCACTTTTATTGTAAGAATTACTCTTTACTTAAAGATGTATTTTATTTTCCACACGAACACAACATAGCTCGCATTCGTGTATAATAAATATTTTTGAAAAAATCAACAAATATTTTTAATTTAAATCGCTGAAAAAATAATAACAGAATGCTAAGTTGTATTTGTGTGAATATTAGTTTTCTATCTTTTGTTTTAGAATACAGCAATGGTGTATGTATTTTACGTAATATATGAAAAAAAAATAACCACATGTTTCGTTGGTATTTTGTATCACAATTTCAGATACTAAATGCCATCGTAAGATTAGATGTGGTCTTTAAATTTCATAACAAAAATAAAAGATCTGAATTTTTAAAATTCCTATAAGTTACGAAATTGCAAATTTGGAGACGGGTTGAAAAAGGAGGAGACAGAAATTTTGACATCGTGTATTTTCTTAAATTCCTATACCAAAAGTGAAATGACTTAATACAACATATAACGAAAGTATGACCAAATAGTTCTTATGAAAGAAAATTATGCCATATTATTTAAAAATTACAACCGTTTATCATTATCTGTTTACACAACCTCTTACCTCTTTACTAATTACTTACATACCGCGTGTTACTGCTTACCGGTTAGTACTACCTAATATTAATTCATATGAAGACATGTATAATATTAAATACCTACATAAAGTATATGCAGACATAAATAATATAATATGTTCCCCGACTACTTAGCGTTTATACCTACCTCGTGATACATTTAAGTCTCGGGGGTAAATTATCATTTCTTGAATTTATGTGGGTAGAATGTTATACATAATTCGCCATCATATCACATACAATACTGATCATCTATTGTCATGAAGTAATGAAGACATTCTTGAAGGTAAAAGGTCATTTAATTTTATTCAATACTACTTGTATTTTTCTGTAAATAGTGAATTATTTGACAGCAATATGGTTCAACAGCAAGAGCAATAGGTAATTGCAAGCAACTTATGTATTTATAATAGGTATAACTGAGGAATAGGTTTGAAGATATAAATATTTTCTTAAGTATTGCACCAATGTATTCAATAAAATAAAAAAGAGAGTCTAATCTAGAGAAATTCCAGTACGAAATCGCTTAGTCAAAGCGACCAGGGGGGCTAAAAAGGCCTCTTTACATGAATCATAATAGGATCATATTAGAAATTGTAAAACGATTTAACGGCAACATTTCACCAAATATGAATTGTAGATGAATTGCTCAATGTTGCCATTTTAGTGCCCCAGGTTCCATTGGAAGATAAATATTTTTCACGAGTCTCTTTATATTTTTTTTTTATTATTATGTCTACGAACTTTTCCTTCTTTCTTTATCCAACTTAAGCAAATTTTGTATTAAAAAAATAAGTTATCGATCTTTAAAATAAATTCAAATAAGAACAATGAAAATTTTTGTATACTGTAAAGTGTTCAGTCGTGTTATCGTATATTAAATAAATACATCCACAATATGTCAGAGCGATTACCTCCTTTCATGATCAAATATTCTGCAATATTTACGCTACATGCGTGGAGTGGAATCTTCCATAGTATGTTATACTACATAGAAACACACTATCTAATATATGAGTCAAATTATTAGAGATGAGATGAACAGACGCAAACACAGAGAGCAACGTTGCTACATTCAGTTTAAGCGATTTTGATAATTAACAATAGCATTCTAGATTTAAATTTTGATAAATTCACAGTTTTGTTTTCTTTTTTCGTTAGGTTTGTATCTTTTTCGAAACAAAAAAAGCACTCGCTTACCAAAATATTATAGATCTAGAAATATTACGGAATTAGTTAAATAAATTGGCGCCAAATTGCTATGAATGGATTCTTTTTCATAGTATGTTCCAAAAATTATCGTAAAAAAGGATGGAGTTATCATAATATTTGATATTTTTGGTTAATTTATCCTTACCGACGATTATTATGTAAAAAAATGTAAAATAATTACGATGTTAGTCAATATTTTACCAAGGATAAGTTTTTAATTTACAATAAAGTAATGAAAATTAGGCCACCAATCACTTGGCTAACCCTAAATAGATATTAATTACCTTGTGAAAATCTCAAATCGAAACACTAAGCGTCTATAATTATTTACAACTTCAATAAAACTGTTTTTTTATCAACAATGACATCTCTAATAAGCGCATGTGAATTTCAGTTACATGTGAGAATGATATTATAACTTGTTGTTGATAATACACCTCCCTGTCGCACTTTCTGTAATAGGGACTAATATGAGGTTAATTGAAGCTGAGGGAGACGCTATTTAACAAACAGATTCAATTTTTGTACGCTCATTACGTCTCTAATCGTTGAATGTGCATGATTTGTATCCAATAGATTTCTGGAACGTAATTTTGTATGATTTATTTTATGAGCATCAAATGTACTTGGTTAAGATTGAATGAAAGAATAACAGTCAAAGCAACAACTAGCACTAAAACCTATATCTTTATGAGTAATTATCTTCCACATCCTAAAACCTTTGAAATAATCAGAAAGCAATTTGAACTCGATTATTTCTTACTTAACGTGCATCTCGCAAGTTTTCACAACTTGGTTAAGGTATGTGGCACGGTGCTGGAATGGTCAAATCTTCCCATTATTTCAGTTCGATTATGGTGAAGAAAGAATCCGATGGTTTTTGAAAGAGATTTAACAGTAAAAAATAATTGATGACAATTAAAAGGAAGGTTTAATATTTTGAAGGAAATAAGACAACATCTGGAGAGTGAGTGAAGAAGAGATTTTCAAAACGGAAACGCACTTAAGGAGAGGGCAATTAATCTGACGAATATAATTAATGAAAATGAACTTAATTGTAAATTAAATGACTTCAGCAGATGATATTATTATTATTGATAATAGTATTATGGCATTGATTTTAGTTTTATTTTTAAAATTATTTTTAAATATAGTTGAAATAATATGCTTTATGTTCTGGAATGGTCTATGTTCAGGATTGCATGGATCAAAAAGTATAATAAAACTGTTGTCTAACGTACTTTGTACACTGTACTCTGCACCTTTGAAATGAACCTTGTACTTATTTAACTACCACCGATAGTGCCTGAAATCTTATGAAAAAAATTCAAATCCAATTAATCTAGTTTCTCTAACAAAGAAATCTTGGACCAAAATCAATAAAAATTTCGGTCGTTCAACGATTTTTAAAACCGTTGTCAATCTAGTTAAGATCGCAATCTAATGAGACTTTAAAAAATGGGTTTCAAGATTAAGAATAGTTCATACAGATTGAGATAGATTCAAATTTTATGATAATGAACAGATTCCGTTTAATTTTTGTAATTATTTTAAAGTTGTGAAGAATTATTGTATAAGATATTGTTAAAAATTATAAATGAAGGACTAAGAATACTGAACGAAAACAATGCGTCTTTTATCGTGAGGGTATAGATCAACTTCTATTTTCGAAAAGCTTAGTTTCTCGTTAGCAAATTGGTAAAGTTAAAATATTAATAAAAAAAGAAGAGAAAGAATGATTTTGTATTCTAAAATACATTGACAATTATAGTATAGTATGAAGAATAATAAACTCAAATAAAATAACAATCATCTCAATTTTCAGTATTTCATATTTAAACGCCGAATTCATTCCGAAATATTGTACAATTTTCCTTCACTTTACGTCTTCAATATTTTTTTTTGTAAAATTGACTACCACTTTAGTAATTTATCAAAAATAAAATATTTTTAAACAAAGCGAGGATAGCCTTTGCACAGTTTTTTAGTCTAAAAATTTATTCGCAAAACATAAAAATTTGTCTTATGCTGTGATATTGTCACAGTATTGGTATTGATAAAATGTACCTACAGTATTCTGGCGTACAAAAACTTATGTTTTAAGAAGTAATATGATTATTATAATAATCATAATACTATCATAAACAAATTTAACTTTGTATCTTTTCTTCATATGTTTAAAGTAGATCTGATATGCATTTTCTAATACCACTAGAAAATATGAAATTTCAAAGGAGATTTAAATGGAAAAATACTAATCTGAGGATGATTGTTTTATAATTTAATGGGTAGCGAATATAACATGACGAATGGCGGTTTGGGGGATGGAGGGTTAATTTAAGGGAGGTGGTGGACATCAATCATTTAGAAAGGGGATGCTGTTCGTCAATTTTGATAGAAATTCATATTATTTTGATCGTCGATCCACATTTTAAAATATGAGACAACCTTGATATAAAAATAATTGGATTGGCTAATTTAGTCTTATTTAAAAGATTGAAATGTAAAACCTTTTTGTTATATAATATCTTTATTTAAAGTCTCGATATTCTTTCAAAAAATAGTCCATTAAATATTCTATGTAAATTTTATTCGAATAATTTAAGTATTGAGCATTGGAGGGTATTATATAAGAAATAAATCAGATACTTACATTGAAAAAACACCATTGGTCAACAACGTTGAGTCTAATATATCTGCCAGTTTGCCTACATATATGATAATGCCTTCTCATATAATAAGGATACACATCAGATTACTGCATGAATTAATATAAATTATCTATCTAACATCATTGGTCTGGTTGTTACATGTTTATATGTTTGGTGCATTGTATATTATGTGTATTGTCGCGGAAGTACCCATAAAACAAAATTTACATCAGAGTTTGGGACTAGCCCGATCCATGTAAATTGTTTATATATATATGTTATCTTTATTTTTAATGACGACAACTCCCACAGGAGAGAAGAGCTATTGGGCTTACTGCACGAAATAAATATCCAATTTTTTTGTCTTTGTGTTATAATTATAGAGTCACTTAGTACCTAAAGGCAATTTACTTGATCGTTGAACCGTTAATGTTAACTTTTTATTTCGTTAAAGTTTTATTCAACTTAAAAGTGATAATTGTAGAATTTTTGAATGTTAAACAAAATTCTCGGACTATTTTTAAACAGGAAATACTCGTATAAAAATATGTTCAAATAAAAATATCTCTTAGTGGAATGTGATTTGCAAATAATATAAAATAAAAGGAGTGTAAAATCATTTCCAGATTTCTTCGTCATGTCACGGAGCATTCAGTCATAAGATAAAATAATAATTTATTCCACGGTCTGGGGCGAGAGAATAAAAACGAATTAATTAATATTCCGCTGAGGATTAACCGAGAAATAAAAATTCTTATTACATATTACAATTAGTTGTAGAGGCGGCTGGTTAGCTAATAAAGTAGGAGGATTGCAATGGAACTATACAATATATTTTTATAATTGTATAAGATATCGATTTTCTTTCTTGATTCTCATTCACGTAAAACAAAAATTCATCATGTTGTTTAATGAATCTCCTTCTATCAGTACTGTACCAGGTCCCCCAGACGTTGGCGATCACTCTTGAAAATGCTTCCTTGTTCCTCGCTATTCGGATCAGCTCACCCACCTGAGTTATTCCGATCCATTGCCGTATATTATGCAGCCACGACATCTGCCTCCTTTTCACTCTACGACGTCCCTCAATCTTTCACTCTATTATCAACTTCAGAAACAGATATTTATCACCTCGCATAATGTGATCTCATAATAAATTTTAATATAACATACTACATTTTAAATATACCTATGTTTGAATACACGTTTAATGAAAAACTTATATTTTGAAGAATTGTTTATAAATATTCTATATTTTCGAGTGTAACTTTGTGGAAATACATTATAAAAGATAATATTTAAATTAAATCAAACACTGTTTAATTCCACTATGAGAATTGTTTATAGAAATAAGATATGAATTCAATTTACAAAGCGAAAGCGCCACATCAGTGCTCTTAAAGACAAACCGTCGCTGATTAGAAGAAGTAGGTACTATTGAGACAATGAAAAAAATCATTCTGGAAAATTTAAATTCCAAGTGAATTAATTAATTGTATTGACAAAGGGAACGTTTTGAATATGATACAAGGAGAATGTGAAATGAAAATTGGTGTAATAACTGAGATGAATGTAAATAAGCTGCTTTGGCTTGGGTATGTGGAAATAATGAAAGAGAATAGAATGACTTATAAGTTTACAAGGCATATGGAAAGGGTGCTCGAAGACGTGGCCATTCAAGGATCAAATGGATAAATTACGTAGACCAGATTCTCAAGGAAGGACACGTCCTGATTAAAGTAAAAAGGAAGAGATGCAGAAATGTTGTAGAAATAAAAATGGTTTGTATGGATCCTTTCTGCCTACTTCGTAAGGGAAGAGGCGTGTTGCGATGATGACGATGATGGTTTTGAGTTTTGTTTTGAATAAAATAAAAAAAATAATTGAATAATTAACAACATTATTCAGAGCATTTTATATGGAGGGTGCTGTTTATGAAAAACAATGTCGCCGCTAATGCAAAAATCCTGTAAATCTTTAAGCATTCTCAATCAATATAATAGACATATAAATATTTTAATTCGTTTCTAAATATGTTTGAATGTTTGTACCTAAAAGACGCTGTAACAAGATAAAATAGATATAAAATAATACACTCTATAATAGGTCTCATCCTATAGGCAGATTTTTGACTAATACATTTTTTAATTCAATTCATTTTAAGTATTATATCATGATCAACCAGTAAAAAATGTGATACCTTGATATGTAAATTATATAAAAATTTGTATTTTTTTTTAAATTTATGTCATTATTATTTTTACGTTAGATGATAATAAAACTGTCAAAAATATTTGCATCATGGAGTTGCCAGTTTTTAAATAATTTTCCCAAATTTACAGAGAAGCACTTGTGCTATTTACAAACGTTAAGTTATCAATTTAATTATTTAAATTACAATTCCATTTGTGGTATTCACTTTGATGATATGCCATGATATTGTATTGTGCAATATTAAACTGAAAAAATAAATCCAAATTATTTTTTATTTCATGAGCGTAATCGAGTAAAACTTCACTAGTTTCATAACAGTAGTAGGTGGTATAGTTCAATTCATTAAAGTCTTAACCAATAACATTGAAGCCATCAAATACAATCATTCTTGTTGTCAAAGGAGGACGTCTGATGGAGAACAAGGGACTTTGAAGGAACGAGGCGGCGAGGCGGTGCGGTGGCGGCAATTGAATATCCGGAATAGAAAGAAAAGGGGGATTTTGTGAGAGTAAATTAATATAGAACCAGAAATCGAGACAGTTTGAAATAATACAATTCAATACAATGCTAAATAATATACTGATATGGCAAACAGAGCATAACTATTAATATGAAACAAAGCATTGCAGATATTATTCTATATTAAAGTGTTGCTTGTATCTAATGAAACTAACTATTCAAATGAAACTTACATTATAACATCATTTAATTACCAAACGTCAATACTTTAATTATTCAAAAAAAAAATATTATTAATCACAAGTTTTGAGATTAGATTTTTTATAAAATGCTTAGTTGAATTCAGTTAAACATTAATGCAGATCTTTGTTCTTAAGAAGGCATTTTGAAGTAAAAATAATCTGTTGATAAAGTATTTTGGTTGTAATAATTATATTCAGTAGGTACATTTGAAATCGAATATTTCAAAGCTTATAATAAAATGTCAAAAGATAAATTTATATGAATACTATAATATTCAATAATCTGAGGTTTCATAATTTAATCTATAGCATAATATCATCTCGCAAAAGTTGCAAAGTTATGCAATAAACGCATAGCTCATCTCCTCTAGTTTTACTCGAAAAAAATACAAATGAAATATTTCAAATAATGATTGTAAAGCAGTTGGAAGAACTTTGAGAATGTTCATTTTAATGGGATTAAAAGAGATTTAAAATAAAACACTGTATTACATTAACTACGAGCAAAATTTGACCCAGGGGGTTTTCAGATAGACACCCATCACGAGTGAGTTTTTACAAAAAACGGTTTCCAATAACATCTCAATCATAATGGGTGTCTACCTGAAAGTCTTCTGAGACAAACATTGTTCATAATGAAAGTAAAACAGTGTTTTATTATAAATCTTTTTTAATTCTTTTTCATATTATTTTAAAAATTATATGAATTTGATCAAATCTATTTCTTGCTAAATATATTATAATAAATAAATAAATAAAATAAATAAATATTATTTTAAAAATTATATGAATTTGATCAAATCTATTTCTTGCTAAATATATTATAATAAATAAATAAATAAAATAAATAAATATTATTTTAAAAATTATATGAATTTGATCAAATCTATTTCTTGCTAATTATATTATAATAAATAAATAAATAAAATAAATAAATATTATTTTAAAAATTATATGAATTTGATCAAATCTATTTCTTGCTAAATATATTATAATAAATAAATAAATAAAATAAATAAATATTATTTTAAAAATTATATGAATTTGATCAAATCTATTTCTCGCTAAATGTTACATGATTTTTGCTAAATATTTTAATAATGCAATGTATTACAATATGACTGAGATATTCTGTAGTACTACTTAACATGAAGCTTGTCACTTTTGATATTCCGCTGTCACCATGACGGTAGTAAATATTCCTCAAGAGCTATTCTGGAATCAGAATTACCACGAGATATGAGATGAAAATGAAGGGAAAGGGAAATAATAATGGCCTTTCACACTTAAAAAGAAAATCTCCATCAAACCTTCTAACACACAGCGAGGGGTCTGGTGTAAAGAATGTCAATTAATTATTCAGGCGGTTTGGTGATTAGCATACCTCTAGGGTGGTGACTTTGTGTTATGTGCCACCGTTATATTGTAATCTTAAAATTCTTAATAAAATTATGTACTCGCCTACCACATGTGCTGCAAAAAGTGAGTAAATATTCTTGAATAAGAAAATTATGCAGAGCAGTCATTAACTCATGATCGTATTCGTATGTATGTTTGATAGACATCACACTTTACAAGATGTTTTTGTGAATATATAGCTTTTTGTTATGTGGAAAATTTTAATATGAATTATGTATATAGTGCATTATATGTGTATCGTCTCGTTACATTATACAAGAATCATAACGTAGTTTGGGACAAGTTCGATCTGTGTGAATGGTCTATGCATGTTATGTTATTTTAATATTATGTATTTTGCTTGAATTTTCTGCCTACTTTAATAAAACGTCATCACTTGATAAAAAATCACATACTGATTACTGAAAAATAATTATTCTTAGAATCAGGTAAGCCTAGAATCAGTAAGAAACATGAATCGTCAGAATTGAAATGCAGCTACATTGAAACAGAGTTAATTAAAATAACACGGAGAACAAATTATGGAAGATATAATATCATATTCTCAAAGATATGAAAACATAATATGCATGTTAAACAAGCATAAAATAGCACAAATTATAGATCATAAGAGGTCCTATATTTTTTGAAAGAGTGGAGGAAAATAACTAGGAATAAAAATGAAATATTCTTTTTACAGTGGTAATAAAAATTTCATAGCTACTAAGTGCTCATTAACATTACAAATCTAGTACCTTCCTAGGACGATATTATTAAATTTGGTCATAAGATGGAGATGAATCGTAAAAAAGATGAAAATATTTTGTTATATTTTCATACCAACTGGGATCTGAATCACAGTACATAGTACAGCTAGTAGCAGTGTACACCATCTTGAACAATGAGGCTGTTAATTAACAATTCTTACGCCTAGTGGCTACCCACCATTTGCCGCTACCTAATATACAATTTGCCCGGTTCAATCCTCATTGAACAACTTACGTTTTGTACGCAAGAAATCATCGGAAAAGACTGTTTGAACGCTAAAGCGACGAAAATTAAAAGGATTTTGATACTCGCATTTTAAGTTGAATCGATCATTTTTTTAAATTTAATTTTCGTAACAAAAAAGAGTGTGTATGTAAAGTTAGCAAAAATAAAATTCATACATAAAAAAAATGGCAATCAAGTCTAAGTGATAATTTTTTTCAACGATGATGTTTATCGTTGAAGGGTGCTTGTGTTTATACTGTGAAAATTCATTTTAAATAATTTACAAATAATTAATACACTGTTATATTTTCACAAAGTGTTTGAATAACAGTGTATTAATTATTTGTAAATTATTGAACATATTTATGATTGATCAAACTGTCAAGTCGTATACTATATTTGTGCATAAAATGTGGATTCTATTTTTAATTTTATGAAACAATGGGGTTTTTCTAAAATAATATTTAAAAGGAGAGAAAAGTTTAATATTTAAAGCTAATTTAATTACTGTTAACTTATTGAGTACGGTATTTTTGTATAGTAATACAGTTCATATTAATATTATCTACTCCTCTCCTCTATATAAATGTTACTTTTTAAGTAGGGAGATTGAATAGAATACATTAACCAAAAAACATACTGTGATTTTTTGTAATGAAGTGTGCTTCTATATAACTTTTTTAAATATGGCTTTTAGCACACAACCGTTATCAATCTCTGCATACTTAATTTCATGCAATGGCAGTTGATCAATCTAAATTGAATCATGTGCAATAGCAGAACTCTCTGTTTTTCTGCATATCTAATTCAATGCAATGGTAGTTGATCAATCTAAATTGAATCACGTGCAATAGCAGAACTCGCTGTTTTTCCGATACTGCTGAGTGAATGTCTTGTACGGTACTTGTGTACACTCGCCCACCCACAGGGCTAATAAAATAATCGGCAAGGCTTTAATTTCAATAATAACGCGTACAGCTGCCGTTTGGACCGACTCTCGAGAGCCTCAAGAAAAGATTTACATCTCAAAATAACTGAAATGGAAACGTGTAAATGAAATATTGAGAACAAAAGAAAGTAATCTTACTAGAATACTCACATCAAATGTTTCGCATTTGAAAATATTTATTTCTCATTTTAGACTTATGATTTTTGTAATTAATAAAACACGACATTTAAGGCTTCCGAAAAATAAACGTAGAGTTGGTCTGAAGATGAGATATAGAATTCTTGAAAGCCGTTCGATGAATTATATTTTATTTTTTAAAAAATCGACATGAACTTCCACAAAGAATCGTCTGTCAATATCCTGGATTGGGGTGATCAGAATATTTGTATTTGTTAGAAAAAGCAATAATTCTAAAAAAAAATGGATTTACCATAAAAATAATGAATCAACAACATATGTTTTTGAAACCCAATAACTCAAGATGCGTCTTATGTACATAATGATATAATGTATTTTTGAAAATTTTCTACACTTATAATATATGACTATTGAGTGTTCTGTTATCGTTTACTTCAGGTAACTACTATTTTGAAAATATCACAGCAGAACGTCGTAAAACTTTCCGCCTAACCCTCACCCCTTTGGTTGTAAGAGAATAAACACATTATCTTGATGGTTTTACGTTTGATACGAGAATACAATATTCCAAGGGAGGAGAGATCGAAAAGATAATGAAATATTATTATTATTATTATCGAACATAAAATAATGTTTAGAAGCAATTAAGATTCCCTATCCAAATATTTGATGGTATGTAAGTAACATAAAATGTTTTGATCATACTTAGTACATTATTTAATTCTTCTGCAACTGATAGCAGAAAATGATCATAATAGAAAAAAAATATACATGAGTTTTATATGCATGATTTTTATTTACTGCTACTGTTAACATCTATGTCTATGCAGAAACATTTAAAAAACCGATCTCGACTGTTATCTTATATCCCGGTAATGAGAATGCCAGAATTGGTGAATATTGTCCATGAACTCCGAAAGTGATGACTTTAGCTAGCTTAGGGTCAATTCGTAGGGTTGGGATGCTTTTCTCACTTCTTCCGATTAGATTTTGTTGCACAATGTTACATTGTGTTTGTCAGTAGCCTGGAGGTAGAGTCTCGTCCTCATGCACATGAGGTTCGCGGTTCGATCCCAGGTGCTGACAAACTTCCCTTTCACGCCACAAGCTTTTAGTTTGCTGTGAAAAGTGTATAAGATTGTATTTGGGTTTATAAAAAAAAAAGTTCTTCAATAATAAATCAATTTATGTTATATTATATCAATACTTATATTTACCTAAATTATTTGTTTCCATATTTTCCATCGAAATTCAAATACGTCATGAAAAGCAAAACACTATGGATAATAATAAATCAATCGCATATGAAAAACGTGTATGGGGCTCTATAGGGTTTACGCTCGGACTACGTACATATTATGTGAAAAATGACAGCTATCTGTCAAAAAGGTCAATATGTCAGATTATAATACGGCAACTAAAACATTGAACCTGACCAAAGCACAAAGTACCAACCTATTGTAATGTTTCACAAACTTCGAAGTTGTGAGTAACCTATATAAAATATTTGTACAACATTTTTGTCTAACCTAAACACGTTGTATTGGAAGAAGGTTAATTAAATACCACAAAAAATACCATTTTTAGAAAGAACAATGATTTATACTATACTATACTACTATGATTTATGCACGACAGTAAAAACAAACCAAAGTTTTAGAATAGTGAAAGTAATAAAAAACGTAAAAACATATTTAGAGCTATTGCCAATATAGAATTTCTGATGTGCGAAAAGCTTCCTATCTGGGCCATATTTACGAGGAAAGAAATATCAGTTAATCCCATAGATAATACAAGACGAGACTTGAGGTTAACGATGTGTGAACAGAAGACAGGAGCCGTGATGTGAATTGAGAGGTTTTGTCCATGGTGATCACCAGCGTCGTAGGCGACCTAATTTGGCACTTTCAGAAATGAATCAAGGTGTTAAACACTTCTACTGTGATTGTATTAATTTGTAGCTGGCTTTCTAGAATCTCCGCTCTTATCGTCAGAAAAATGTCAAGTTTTTTACGGCTTTTGTTTCTTTAAAACAGTCCATTATTTGTGCAAAATATGCTGTAATTAAAAGATCTATTCTATTCTGTTTTCAAAATGATTAGGTACCTAATCAATATTTTGTGAGTGTTTTCATTGTTCAGATTAAATAAATGTTTAACAAGCAGTGGTATAGAAGGTTCGCGATATTGATGGATGCTATTTTTCAACCAGTTATGGATACCGACCATTTGAGGATGATGAGATAAACCAGCAATGATGGGGGTGACTGGACTCAATCCTCTCCCCTACACCCTCACTCACATATCCGACCGGAAGCGGAAAGGACCATTGCGGTGCAATGTGTTTCGAGTGCCCGTATTTTAGTCTAAATGGCAGAGAATAGAAAATATGCTATCATGAAAATTTTATATTTGTTGTCTTCCACATTTTCAAAAAAGGAAATGCCACAAAATACATTCGCTGACGTCAACAAAGTCTAAACTGCTAAAATTGAATGTTTTATAAAATTGTAATAAGCATTTATATTATTATCCTTTTAAGCTGTAGGTCTTAGATTCAAGCTCTGCTTATGCATTAAATCATTTCACGATATGTAAAACTAATACTTGCATTTATCTGTGTTAGTTGGAAGACATCGCATTATAGCGATAAACTCGCCCTCTGTACATTGAATTGTATAACTGATATTTTAATGATGACACTGTTTTATTTTGTAATATTGTAACCAATATACAGTGAGAAATAAAATACCTAAATAAATATTTTTTTTAAATCTTAATGTAGATTTTAAAAAAATAGTTCTATGAAAAATTAAACCTTAAATTTAATCATAAATGTGCAATTATAGCGCAGGACTCTCAGATAATACGATAGCTAAGGAAAATGTAACATTACAATTGAAAATCAAAACGTTAAAAAAAATATCCATGCTTGACAAATGAATGGTCACCCTATTCACGTATTCCAGTTATTGGGTGATTGCTAATAGCGGTGTATCGGTCAATTTGGTGACCATTTGTCACTCGGTAATCGGTTCTGTTACGAGTGTATTATACAACACAGTATATTATGAACATGGTTTGATAAGTGAATCATGTTGTACGGGAGAGTGGAAGGAAGGTACTTTGGTACTAGAAGTACTTTATTATTAGCCACTATAAATGATTATATTATGGTATAGGTATGCAATTGCTATTGGATCTCTAATGGGGTGAACTGATTGATACGAGTGAATTTATCAGCCATTTGTAAACATTGGATTATACATACCCTTGTACGGGTACGTTATTATTGGTATTTGATGCGCTGTACACTAGTATTACATATGTCTAACATTAATTGTCAATAATCCACGAATTTTAGACATGCGATGTCAATAAAATTATTTCATACTTTCAAATCACATGGATCTATTTACTTATCTGATCTAACATGCTATTTTGAGCAGATTTAGTTGTAGATATTCAACAAAGAGAAAATTATATAAAGAATTCCTCTTTCACAATACAACGTTCCTATGACAACGATATCAGAGCGCAGGGAATGTCGTGGGAAGAGATGACGCGATTGGCCCTCTGATTGGAGGAGGTTGGTTTCTGCCCTGTGCTCCCGAGAGGAGCGTTGAGGGCGATGATGATGATGATATAAAAATACTAATTGTTAATTAATTCTCAGTAGTAATGTGGATAAATACATACACATACATACATACCATCACGCCGCTTCCCTCGCGGGGTAGGAAGAAAGGATCGAGCGCTACTTCCTTCTATCCTTGCATACATCTTTCGCTTCCGTCACTGTCATACAATTCCTCATGCATGCTCTCTGTTCTGTTCTGTTCTGTCTCTGTACTGTTCTATGTGCTCAACACGTGACCGTCCTGTAGGATTTGATTTAAGTGATCTTGCCATTTGATTCTCGGACGTCCACGTCTCCGAGCACCATTCCTCTCATCCAAATATTTATCTTCTTGGTCATTCTGTCCTCATTCATTCTTTCCACGTGCCCATGTGGATAAATATTCTATATTTTCTAGTTTTGCTCTGTGGAAATGCATTATAAAAGATTGTTATTAAAATTAAAACACTGTTTTATTCAACTAAGAGGAACAGTAATGTGGATCTTGGTTTTGTATCTGTATCTTTCATATCATCACAGCTATCCTATGGTTTTCATGCTACTCGTAATAAAAATTAAGACATTCAGGATGGGTGCTACGACTCATAACTGAAATGAAGATATTAAATCTGTTATTGTGTGACGTTTTATGACTACTTGTCTTTTACAGGGCACTTGAAAACTTACAAAAAAGAGTGGAAGACCTCTTCTATGCCAGGAACTCCGCAACGCATTATATTTATTACAGAAAATAAGAAAAAATCGATCTACACAATTAGTTCATTAGTCTCGGTGTGGGAACGAAAAACCATTAATAAAAACATTACAATAAGAATTCTACAAGACACAAAAAAGGCATGTTCTGATTGCATTGTAAGGTTTTTAATTGAATAAACCCAATAAATTAAAATAAAATTAATTACCCCAGGTACTTGTTCACGAAAGGAACTCTACCTACATTATAATGTGAAAAGCCTCTTTCAATAAGAACAATACTTAGTATGTAATACTTCATTTCTTATTATTTAAATAATTATTCTTGTATTCTTTCACCCTAATCTACATATGTTCCAGTCTTTGTCTTTTATTTCCTTTCATCCTTCTTCACTATATTTACCTAATAATATTATTATCAACTCTCCTGTATTATGTTAAGCTTCAGACCCGAGATAGCTTAGAGGATATTCATCGAAATAAATAGTGAAATTTATAAATTTCTGCACCACAAAAAGATCGGCAATACAGCATCTATTAAGTAAGATATAGTGTTAATTTAACACATGAAACTACCATAAAGGCTTAGAAAAGACAACGACACCTTAATCGTTAGTGCCCAGGACGGGACTTGAACCCGCATCCCTAGCCTTGTTGCGAGGAGTGTTTTGTTCAATTAAGCTACCGGGCGACTTGCCGAAGGTCAAGTCCCGTTCGGAGCACTACCGAATAAGGTTGTCTTTTCTAAGACTTATATGGTAGTTTCATGTGCTAAATTTACATGTATGACCTCATACAATGATAAATTGTAAAAATCACATGATAAAAATATAGTGTTGAAAATGTAATCCCATTCAGTTTACTAGTAGTGAAGATATTCCATTGCTTTGCTAGACAGTGGAATCAGTGTCGTTAAAATGGAAAGCATTGAAATAAAATTTCATAATCAAATATTCCTTTAAATAATAATAATATAAAAAGATTATAATTTATTTGTCGTAGTTCATAGTTTTGTGCTTTTTATTGATTGCTAGTCTTTTTTTATTCTTGTTATAAGAATTAGACACTACACAAAATTCTAGACATGGTTTCACAAAATTTGAGACTTTTTTATTAATATGATAAATAAAAATAAATTCTTTTTAGGTAAATTGAAGCAAGTGTTTTTTCTACTTAAATTTATTCATCAATTATGGAATTCTATTACGTGTGCACCAACACAATCAATAAATTCTTTTTTTTATTCATTCAAACCATAGCATCATTTTCCATTAAGCCAGTAACTAGTGAACTAACTGCATGTAATATAACGTACCTAACTAATTTTGTTTTATAAGAACACGTGCAAAAGATGTGGGTTTATATAGAGGGCATATTTTATTTAGAGCACTCAAACACGTACGGGCTAAAATATTTGTAAATACGTTGATTTTCTTCAACCATCTTTCATCGTCTTTCTCCGTTGTTGGGGGTATGAGAGGGAAGGTATGTAGGTGTAAGTATATACAACTTATTACAAATGCAAAATTCCCTATTCATATTCAAAATTTTATATCCCACTCTGGTTACTCCCTGAGAGAACTAATTTATTCAACCTCTACTACGATCGATGCTGCATCCCATGCCACAGAAATGTCGTCTGAATATTGAAGAATGAGCCGACGAATTTCCCCATCCACCACCCCCTTTAGTAGGAATTATTATTAGTTGCAATAAATTATTATCTATCTATCCCCTTACACCACATCCCTTGTGAGGTGTGCAAAGAAGTTAATAATTATTACTACACGTTCTTATTTTCTTTGTTTTGACGCTCTATTCACAATCTATACTCTATTCAGAATAATTCTGTGCCAAAAGTCTCACCAATACTTCTCAAGATAATACTGATGAAATGTTCCACGAGTATGTTGTTGTCCTAGAGTCAGTGCATTGTGAAACAGGGTCATCGTGAATCATTTTGAAGAGAAAATATATACTAGATTCATTCCAACACGACATACCCCCTCCCCCTAAAGGTGGGGTAGCCAGTGGACTATCTGCTCATAATAAACATACAAGCTTTCCTCTTCAGTAAAAATAATACTTCAGGATGGGTTGAATTGAAGGCATTAAATGTTTTATATAATATTCTCCACTCAAAAATTCAGCAATAAACTATGTCATTCAATCTTAATAATTTTCAAAGACGTTTTATAAAAAGTATAGAAAACATGGAAACTTTAAATTATGTCCATAAAACTGAATCGCCGTTCTTGGGATTCTAAATTTAAATTTGATTTACATACTCTTGTAAAATTTAAGAATGCAATTTGTATTTCCATCTCATTTCCCCTTAAGGATTATTCAATGAAGCTATCTCTATTTTTATTCGCTGCAATTTTTGAAATCTTTCCAGGTTTTTCTATTAGTTGATTCCTATCTTGAGATTTGTCATTATATTAATCGTAGGACCCGCCAAAGTTGTCAGTGTGTAGATTAAAAATACAGTATTTTTTTGTTCTATACGTATTTCTCCAAAAAAACTTTAAATAAAAGGCGAAATGTTGATGAACATTTTTTTAAAAATTCTCAATTTCTTTGCTTTTTAAAACGATAGATCGAGCAACACCTATTTAAACAAAAAAAACATCAAATAAAAATGTTTATATGCTGATGCATTTTTAGCTCTGATCCGAAAAGGGTGTCCACTAAAAATATATAGAGCCGACAGCTGAAACAAAACTTTAGGTATATTAAACATTTTAAAAAGCTGTTATCGAAATTCAAACGAATGTTTCAAAATTATTTATCACATATTTTTAAGCACTTTGAAATAACTATTGCCTTTTGGTCGTATCAAATCAGTCGTTATAAACAGATATTATAAAAACTGAATAGGATTACCATAGAACGCTTTGATTTGATCTGAGATAACGTTATTCTCAGTGAATAGTCAAATACGAATGTACAATTTTTTTTAAAACGCATTACGTAGAGAAGTAAGGGAATTTTATAAGAAGTCAAGAATATAATTTTGTTTTCAATAAGACAAGAAATCCCACAATCTGCTTCCGATTTGGTTTCTTTAATTGATTCCGCGGTAATAATAATAAAAATATAACAAAATCTTCGTTGGGAAGATGATATTATAATAAAAATAACGTTATTTGCATTGGCATCACGTAGACATAATGGGAATTGTAATAAGCTATGAAAGAAGGTGGCGCAGTACTAACTTGTTCTATTGTAATATTATATACCAACACAGACAGAAATCTGATGACTTTATATTTTATCAATATTTATAATGCAATGCCAATCCGTCTCTGGTGAATAAACAATAATAATTTGAATTCAGAATTCGTTCCATTTTTAAAATATGTATTATTATTTAAACATCGATGTTCCTCGTGTTGTTTTGTTTTTTTTTTTCATTTGTGTGTCAACCGCATTATCTTTTAAGCTGCTTTCTGATTGGCGTATTTTGAAAATATTCTTTGTTCTAGGTCACATTTTTTAAGTTGACTGCCAAGTTTTGTTTATATTGTAGACAAGTTTGTATTTAATAAATAAAACAGGCGAATAATAATTACGTACGTAGTTATTTTTTATGTCTTGCTTGATAAAAAAAAAAAAACCTTTTAAGAAGTGATGAATGCAGCGAGTGCGCCCTTCTTCATTTTCTACATTCGAATACAAATTAACATTTGATATATTGTCTTTAAAGTCTATAATTTTATTAGACATGCCTTATCTATGAAAAACTAAAAATAAATTACTTCACGGATTGAGAGATAAGGTATGACATCCATCCCATGTTTATTGTATATTTTTGTTGCCGTGGGGAGGACGGCCTGCATGTTTGTTGAATGCCGCCGATCTGCTGGCTACCCCACTTGGAGGATAGTGATGGTATAGTAGTAGTATAAAAATCTTAAGACATATAATATATGTCTAGTATTATTAAATATATGATGGACAAATTTATCAAAACGCTAAACAAAATGATATATTTTCAAATACATACCTAATCTTAAATGTTTCCCAACATTGTAGTATTGTAAACGATAAAAAACACTTATAGGTATAATCTGCAAAATTATTCTTCTTTAAGAAAAAAATAAATTCATTATTAAATGTAGATAACTACTATAAAATAAACTGCATACATTATGTCGGAGCGAAACTTTACTATTTCATAAGACGCCATTTTTCAGTAAGGCCGTTGTCAACACATTACTGTCAAAGATAATAAATTGTAGGTGATTGCTGAAATGTCTTAATATATGATTTAGCTTCAAAAAACAATTTTACTTTATCCACCTTATTCCCTTTTATTTGAACAGTTTTTTACAACACACCGTTGTTGTGAAAAAAACATCGGTGCAGAAATGTCGTGGGAAGACGTGACTTAATTATTGACGTAAATAAATTTTGTGTGGAGGAGCTGATTTCTGCCTTTTGCTCGTGGGAAAAGCGTCGAGGGGCAAAAGATTACATATTTCAAACGAAGGATTGATATTTTTTTATTTATGAATATCACAAAATACAACACATTTCAAGATAAATGAATATAGGCCATCAAACAGAGCATGATTCGAACTAAATTACTATGTTCATAAGTTCTAAATTTGACTTGGTGTAATTTTTCTTCAACATATATATGTAGATACTACAATACATTGAATGATATTGGGGAAAACTTGACAACAGTGAGCGGTGCTGTGTCACGCAATCACGTGACACAAGTAGCGTGTTAACACGCGTGCTACGTGTGTAATATAATTATTATTGTAGAACTAAATACAGGTTCCTGAAAGTAATATAGAAAAATACATGTAAGATATACTCGTATCATTGTGACAATGATATTGGTGACATGATTCTACTATAGTATGTAATTTGTACCTAAATTATTATTTTCTATCATTTTCTAATAGACATATCATAATTGTTACAAAGTCAATTTGCCTCTTTTTTTATTTTTAAAATAAAACAAAATGTTTTGAATACATAGTTTAATTGTAGGTATTCTTTGTAAATAAGGAAAAACTTTAGTAATGAAAATCCTGAATGTCTTAATTTTTTTGTTGGCACAGACAAGACAGCTTGCGTGTTTATTACATGCAGCTGATCTGCTGGCTACCCTACATGTGGTATTTGCAGTGATGGTATAGATAGATAGTTACTGATTCTGACATCCATCCTGAATGTCCTTATTTTATGTTGGCACATAAAGGACAGTTTGCATGTTTATTACATGCGGTTTCTCCGCTTGTGGTATATGCCGTGATGGTGTAGAAGTAATTATTGCAAATCAAACGAGAAACGAATGAGGATCAAACTTCTGCATAGTGAATTTATTATAGAAAATGTAACGATTCTATCAACTGCCCTATTAAAAAATAAGTATTCAGTATCTACATATTTACAAAAAAATACATTATTAAAATAGGAAAAAAACGTTACTCGCTTCATGTTAAAACTTTTAATGACCTGCTTTGTATTTTTACTTACAACATATAAATTAACGGAGTTATGCAACAACGTTTCAAATAACATAAATAACCTCATATTATATATTCCCAGTTTTCACTGCAATATTAAATACTGCAAATCTAGATTGTAAACTATACAAAGAAAGTAGATTGACGAGACGAAAATACTACGGAACAGCAACTATTTAGGTGATGTTGAATAAATCGCGTCGATTCACGCAAAGCACCACAATTCCACGCAGTGCAGCTGTCAAAAATGTGTTTTGACTACCGAATTCTCCTTACGACGCCGCTCTGCCATACGAAAAAACTCTAACGTGCTGTTAGAAAAGTAAAGATGGCGGTGGCCTTCAATTTCGGATATTTTGACTCGGGAGTATGTGTAACGTGAGCGTTGCCATGGGAGAAGCGTGGCTTTAGTCACGCTCCGAGTGTTTTGACTCAGGCTCCTGAGCAGAGGCCTGAGTCAACACACATTTTCACGTTACGTTTTCGTTCCGTTAGCGTTTGAATTTCAGACGACGTTGTGAGCAAGTGTCAATTTCGTTGCTTAGATACACAATAGTTACGAAAATTGACACTTTGGCGCAACGTCCTCTGCATTTGAACGTTAACGGAACGAAACCGTAACGCTAAAATGTGTGTTTGACTCAGGCCTCTGGTATGTTCTATCTATCTATTCCCTCACGTCGCATCCAAATTGGATAGGCACAGAGAACGAAAAGCCATATATGTAGATCAGTCCCTAAATATGTACTTCTTTCGCCTACTCCACATTCACGCAGCCTTTCATGCACGCACGTCGATTTCTCTTACTCAACACACGGCCTTTCTTGAGAATCTGTATGATCAAGACACATATTTCTCGGACGCTGCCGCTTCCTCACACAGTTTCTTTCAGACAAGTATATCCTTTGTCATCCGTTCCTCTTCTTGCAGGCATGTAATTTTTTTTATTTTCAATTTTATGAATCGTTACGCATTGGTTAATATAATAATATGTAGGTAGGTGTTATAGGGAATTGGTTATATGAGCAAGAATAAATTTCTAAAGTTTAAATTTTGACATAACATTTTTTCCGTTTTGTGGCTTGTTACATTATTACATAACACCATCTTTAATGTTTTTATGGAACTTTTCTTTACATAATCACGATACAATGCATGAGTAGGTACCTACTTTATATCTATGGTTTTGTATTTACGGATTTTTTTGTTTCTAACTTCACATTAATTATTCCAAAGTCGTACGAAACGGCGGAGTATTAAAAAAGGTTTATTGGATTTGTCATATAATTTTTAAATGTCTCTGTCCCTACATATACGCCCTTGAAGAATATACGGTCAATCTCTACTATAGGTTATCCAGTAGTTCCCATTACGAAAATATATAGTGAAAATCATAGTTATATTTATTTTTATTGTCTTTCACTGAGCACTGTTCCAATATATCATGGGGCATCCAGATATGAGTTGGGAGAGGGGAAATAATATTAAAAATATAATTTCTATTTGCAATGATTTATTCCTCTTCATAATTGATTTCATGGCATAATTATTCATTTATATAAAATTGAAATCAATGGACAAAATCCACCCTTTCGCCCCTATATGGCTTCTGTGATATCTTGTTACGGTATACAGTGAAAGATAATAAAAATACGTACAAACAACTATGATCATCAATATAATTTTGTTTTGTTTTGTTTCATAAGTTGTTTCACTTAGTCTTAATTAATCCGTTCACCTGAATTTTATCTTATTTATAAATTTAAATGCATGTTATGGTGTTTTTGTATTTTTGTATTTTGTTCATAACTTTGATGATTTTTTAAAACCCTTCAGCTAAATTTAGGATCTTCACTGGCCCACCTTTTGATTTTGTAATTTGTTATCGTGTACTATAATCGACTGTCTGATCCTGTGTACATTGTAAAAATAAAGAAATAAATAAAATAAATAATATTTTCGTAATTGGAACTACTGGATAACCTTTAGTAGAAATTGACCGAATATACTTGTATTTGGAACAAAAGAAAGCAGTATGCATAAACTGAAAAAGTACTTTTTCATGACGACCGATAGCTCGCAAGCCTAACAGCTTTTATGAATCTAAGCTATTTTTTGATAAGCTCAGGAGAGATATTAAATTTTTGAAACAAGAATTTTTGATCTATTTTCTTGTTTATCAGTTTTTTGTTAAAAAAAAGAACATACGATTAGTAACTCGAAACGATTCGCTACTTTTGGATCTCTATCTTCCCCGTGCTTCCTGAAGGTGCATTCAAAGGCAAAAGTAAGAAGATTTCCGTGATTTCCAATTCATTAAAAACCTCCAATACAAACATCTTTTGTTGATAAATCGATACGATGTGTTTTTATATTTTAAGTGCAGAGAAGGCTTCGAAGAATTAATGAATTACTTCGAATCTATAGTATGGAATAATGTGAATGAGGATAAAAATATTTACATCCTAAAATTACTTTACTTAAATTCAAATTCTTGTTTAGTCAAGGCATGTAACCAACATCGAGTGATTAATCGAATGATAATTTTTAATCATACAAAAAAAGTAAGTATATAAGTGTTGATTAAAGTTAATTAAACAATAATCATTTAAAAAAAGAACACGCAATCAAACATCAAAATCACAATAACAATAACGATATTCCCTTTCAAACAAAATTCCTATATTAACGGTAAGTAATGTAATAAAAAAATAAATAAAATATAAATTTAATAATAATTACTCAATTTTCTACTCATAATACATACATACAGTACTAGGGTCACGCTATTATTATTGAGTTCATTACAGGACTAATCAAAGCAATAATCACTGGGAATGATAAATATCAGTCACACTCGTTACTGCTACTTTTAACACTTGAAAGCTCACATTGATTGTTTTTATAGTATTCGATTTTCAGTAAGAAACCTTCAGTCATATTCAATTTATTATTCTGCTAGCACATCACCTCGAACGCCAAATAAATCGGGCATTGCATACTTCTTTCATATTGCAGTAGACAACTGCTGAAGGACGATAAGGTCCATAAAATCTTATATGTAGGTCACAATCTGCGGGGAGATAAGTATAGTTTCCTCCAACTAATACTGAAGTAGAAGTACTAATGCAGGAGGCAAACATGGAGGGAAGAGACATGTGGGGGAACTGTTCCGGGTCGGGCAAGATAGAGGAGTCTTCACCAGACTGATTGCCAACGTCGGAGGGACCCGATACGGCACAAGAAGAAGAGGAAGAATAATACTTCTTTTGATTTTCACACATCAAACATTGATTTTTCATACTCAATGTGTGATTGTCCTTCACATTTTGATCTGGGAAGGTATTAAGTATGAATCAACGTGATTATTATAGTTAACTTTAAGATGTGCCTATCACATTCCGGACAGCCCGGAAGAAAACTTTTCCCCTATCTATCACATTTTTAATCATTCTTTTATTGTTCGTCCCACGCAGGTGTCAAAATACATAAATATGTATCTTGAAATGTAGATATATGTATTTCTTAATTTTCCGTTATTTTATAAGCGTTCATAATCGAATACATAAATAATAATAATAATTATAGAATATAATAATATAGGTATACATACATTGTTAAAAAAAATACCATTAATAAAACTGTTACATGAAGCTTTTTACATAGATGAAGGATAATCAGTCTTATACACCCGATTTAACTTCTGAAATTCTAGAAAGACATAAATCGTTAGAAAATCACAACCACACGTTTCATGTAGGGTTAACTATTTATTCCTTCAGGTATACATATAGTTGATAGTTGTACAAGGTACCTACAGGTAATAAAATAGTAATTTAGATCCGTCTACTACTAATGTTCTTTGCGACATATAATCTACATACATAGGTGTTCTCAGTCAGTAAACACATGTGTAGTAAGTAACTGGTTGTTATTAATGAATTAGGATATCGTCACAGGTATACACATATGTACATCATATGATTTAAGTTTCGTTTAGTATGGAATTTTACGGTGAAAACTTAAGATGGCTTCATCGTTGAGTCCGGACAAAAAATATTTTAACTTTTATCTATATACATAAGTTATCAAAGGATACTAATTTATATATCTTCTGGTGAAGGCTAGTAGATTTTTATATATGGTCAGTGATGTAATTTCACGAAAAAATTCACATCGGTGCAATGAAGCAAAAATGAGTAGCTTAGAGGGTACTCTATTTAGATTTAAATGTATGTATTATTATTTAAGGTTTTGTTATATTATAAAGTTGAATTTTTAATGAAAAATTTAATTTCTTTTAACTCATGAGATTTAACATCACATATCTCTTATATTCTAAAAGTATAGAATAATATATTTTTTATTTTCTTGACATGCAGGGATTCGGTTGTTGAAAAAAATGATTTTGTTGTGCTGTCGCTGTTGGATTATAAGAATTCTATAAGTAGTACAATAGAATATTATTATTCTTTGGTGTAACGAAGGAGTAACTATCGATTTAACACGTAGTAATAATGTCTCTTACTGCGTGGAAATCCCATGCAAGTCTGATTTAGAAATACTTTAACAAGCCAATTTTTTAAACCACAATTTAGTAGTAAATCAGCTTCCTTAAAAATATAGATAGAATAGAATATAAATCGAACTATGGACAGAGAATACTTTTATGTAAATAGCACAGATCATGCCACACTTTGTGATGATCCTACCTATTTTAAACCATTCTAAGCTCCGAATTTGCAACATCCTAGCTTCTAAACTATACCTACTGTAATAATTGATTCCCAAACTAGAAGTGACAACCCTATTCAGCTAGCTAAGAATTGTATGAATTTTCGCATTGTTGCAAATATACGTACGAAATATCGCATTCCTAATTGAATTAATTAACGAATTTTGGCCTTTCGTGATCGTCTCGATTTATCTATTAACTATTTTCATAGATTTGGACCCAGTACGTTGTGTTTTGACGATAATTTTACCTACGTTGTGTATTTTTAAAAACGCAAAATAAGTCACCTGAAATATACATTTCAATAATCAAAAAGAACAACAAAATCACAAAATCAATAAAACAATTTAAACATGAATTATGATACATATTAACTCTGAGATCAACCTTGACGTCAGATCACTTACCTTGAGATACTGTAAAATAACATAATAAAAATAGTGCATAATAAAACATAACGAAATATAACATAACAATCATCATAACATAAAATTCAAATAATATTATTCTATATCATTACGAGAATGTTGTATGGTAACTGGTTGCCGATCTATGTCCCTACATAAGATAACCATTTCATAGTTTCTATAGCCGATGTATGTACATATGTTCTACAACATACCTACTAATTCGTTGCGTCGTAAAGGACAGTGGCGCACCCAAAACATAACTTTACTACCTTTGAATATTAATTAAATTTCAACACAATTGCTATGACATCATTCTCAGAGACTAACTACCATGTTAGTTAATGCATGGAAAGCATGCTGTGTCCATGCTGAAGGGGCGCCGCCTTCGCCCCTTCTCGTCTCAAAACTCGCCATGCCGTTCTTTGAGCCCGTGTGCACTAATCTACACCCCGAATATATAAAATAATATATAATATGTATACTCATTTGAACATGCAACTATATATAATAAGAATAATTATAAATATATGTTAAGAAGCTTTGTCTTGGACCCTGGCGGGAAACGGGGCAAGACCAGTATTGACCCTTGTCTCGAAAGCTGAATCGAAGAGAGGGGAGCAGGGCTTGCTAACGGTACACCTACATTTCGAAGCAGGATTAGGACTGGAATTGTTAGTATAGAGTATATGTTTCTACAAAGTACATAATACGTCTCGTGCATAATTGTATAATAATAATGATAAATATGTGGTTACGAATAGATCAAACCCACACTATAGACACAAGGTAGCTAGTCTAGTGTCGATAGGCAGAAGGGATCCATATCCATAAGGTAATCTCGACAAGATTTAGCTATAAAAGACTACATATTTATGGTGAGGTGAATTTAGGTATCATGTAAGTCAAATAAAAATATATTAAGACCAATAAATACATAAATATTACTTATGATTAGTGTCATGCAAAATATCAAATTTGTTCCTTCCATGATATCGCAGCAATTTACAGCATGTTGAATAAGTAGAAAAATCCAGTAAGTTCGTAGAATACAAATGACATTCGACGATAAAATATGTAATTAAATTAATAATCAAATAATATCCTGATCAACGTACCACTTCTTTCCAAACTGCATAATCTTTCGTTATGGTAAAATAAATTAAATAAAAGTATAATATTAGGTGGGTCGGTACGTCACTGCCATTGGTCTAGTATTAGGTGTGTCGTACCGCGCTATATTATTTCAGTCACAGGTACATACATACATATAATAATAATGAAAATAGGCATACATAACACATAATTCCTTTGTTTTCAAAATCTGAAAAGTTAAATAAATAAATCCTTGTGTACGACGACTACTTTGTAGACAACAATATCCTCCTAAATATCACGACACCTAGATATAAATAAATTAATAATATTGAAAAATCTTATCTTAGGACAGCCGGCAGGATCACGGATTTTAAAAGTTAATTAAAGTAATTTAGGATGATCTATATATATTCCCAAATGTGGAAATATCACTAAAATATAATGTACTAACTACTACGAAGGTGGGTAAATAAAAAATATTAAAATATGTCGAGTTCAAACACAGAGATTAATATATGATTGAGTCCCACCTCTCCTAGGCTCAAAACTAAACTGCCAAGAGTAATATGTGTCCTCTCTTCAGATCCTGAAAATGTCGACCCAAAGCAACAAAAAAAAACTACATCCATCTCTTCCGGACACACACCAAAATATACCTGTCTCTGTCTCCTACATAGCTAGTTGTGTTCGACAACCACTTGAGATCAAACTAAGTCTCATCCCTTTATTAATCACCTACTACAAACATTCGATCTAGGTATATGAAAATAATAATATTAAATTTACAATCTAAAATAATATTTACAATTTTGTATATATTCATTTCATCACATCCCCCCCTTGTGATCATGCTGAAGACAAAATGGATGAGGCATTATCTCACAAACATTTTCTTTATTTTCTAATCATTTTTCATAATTATTTAATTCCAACTTTCGAGTCCGCCCCTGTTTATTCCGATAGGTCATAGGTACCTCGCCAACTGTGTTCCTCTATTCATGTCATCAATAATAATAGTACAACCCCAATGCATCCACTTGAGAAATACTCGCTCAATATTATTGCCCTAACATAACATACTATTTATTTTATTATTTTGTGTTTCGTTATTATTTTATGTCGTCACATCTACAGAACATAAATATAATAATAACAAGATTGTTCTTATACTTTAATATCCAAGTTGCATTTTGTTAAAATTCCTTTTCATGTAATCACACATCATTATAATTATTCATAGTCGTTGTGGTTCTTTATAGTCCATATATGCATTCTTCAGGGTGATCCAATTCGCTGGTAACACCAATCCTGTACTACTAGCCAGATGTCTCATATCCATGATTCCTTTGCTGATGCAACCAGTAGTCCTGCAGCACACAACTGATACGCAAATCGTCCTCTCCGTACCGACACAAATTCAAGACACTCAAAAACGGCGGCAAACCTCATCGTATCCAAGATGCTAAATGTCTTAACTTCCTAAAACACCCATCCTCCCACAGGGCACCCGAAAACTCACGGAAAAAGTGGGAGACCAACTCTCCACCGGCAGCTCATACTAAATAACCATTCATCTCTCAGCACCATCACGCTGCGTCTCAGATGGGGTAGACAGAGAGAACCGAACGCCAAATCCCTCCATCTAGGAATACGTCCTTCGCTTCCATCACTGCCATACAATTTCTCACACAACGCATACCGATTTCTTCCACTCAACACGCGGCCGTCCATAAGAATTCGATCCACGTGATCAAGCCACATAATTCTACAAGTAGTGCAACATCCTCCCGCTAACCAGCAAAATGTGTGATAATATGTTGACAAAGTGCCTAAATAATATCAAACGCAAACAGCTAACTCGAAATACCTATAATTACGTAAAATTAACACCTATAATAATACCACAAATAATTAAAAGGAAGATAACGTACTATGTTCTTGAACATCCAGGGGTAAGTGGTGGGAACCCCTCCCTCAATGTGTTTACGCACATTCACGCATATAAGATACAGAACGCAATATTTAAACGAGTTGCATTGACAATATCTACATAATACATCCCAATATGTTATTCTATAATAGGTATATAGAATCACCCTCGTCTCCAATATAACAGTCACCTAATGTATATACCTACTTATTAAGTATATATAAATGAATCGTCCTCATTCATTTCAAAAGTCCTGAAAAAAAAACACTTATCTATTTCAAACCATTATGTACACAACTAAATATAATACACACAATTGTAACTCCATATGCACATATCATAATATTCGTTCCACTTGTAAAATAATATTAATAACTAAGCACTTTAAACTTCACAGTTAAGGAAAATAACTTCACTCTAACACTATTGGACAACATTATTATAATATTTGACACCACAATTTTAAAATTATAACACATTAAATTTTGAATAATATTCCATTTGTAACATCGATAGATCCGCAAATGATTCTCTAGCTTGTACATCATAGCGTTGTCCTTTCTTCTCAAATTACTTCTCTTCAGCGACTTATGTTATTGCACACCACTCCTTTTCGAGTTGACAGAGATGATCCAATGCTACGCAATCTTATCTATCACCCTTCTGGTTTCCAATTAAATTTGTACCATTGCTATATACAAACTTCTTTCTAAGTTTCCTTGCAAGTAAAACATGTTGTTATCCTACCAACAGATATTCAACCTAAATACTTTTTATATAACTTCGTATACTTTATGTCTCAGATTTCCTTGTCCCATTCAGACAATATCATAAAATCAGTCCTACAGTATAAAAACCACTGATTGTATAATAATAATAATAATAAAAAAGACGATTTGTATTTGGCGCTGCTCCATGGTCCCGTTAGGTACTACAATATACCGTATAGTTTTTTTGTCATTCCAGTAATAATATTATTTCCTATCTCGTTCTTGGTTTAAAATAATATAACGTTTTAATCATTATTATATCCTAAGATTCATAGGTTGTACATCTTATTTCTCTATTTGAAGGATATGATGTGTTATATCAGCGAACGCCAGCCTCTTTCCTTCTTAGAACATTCCCATAAATTCGTTTCTTCTTCCAGTCCTCAATTTTGAAATGATAGATACCACCTTTCAGGGTACACAAAGAGTTCCAACGTTTTCCAAGCCCCGGACTCTGGAATGCCCCCCCCCTGGTTTAAAAGAGTATGTTTTCCGTGTAGACTGTCTCTCTCCTTAGCCGATCATCCCCCCTCCCCTAGCCTGTTAGAATGAAGATTCCCTATTTCTTCCAGCTAACCGTTTAACACATAGCCGTAATCATAATCAATAATCATTCGGTTATTGCCTTCTTATCCGCTCCATGCATATATGATGGTACGTCATCCGATAATTTTAAAATCCGGTTTAATATTATTTCAAACTCAATAATATATTCACCATTCATACCTCAACCATAAATTTATTTCACACCCCAAATAATTAACTTGACAGAATTCTTAAAGTTTAAAAACAAAACACTTAAGTTACAAATAAGATGTTTAGACTATATCTCTCAAGCAATAATAATACCCACATATGTACTATAATATCTAAAAATCCTATTAGCTCTAGTCATATACCCATATACATAAAATACACTACACATACATAATATTCACGTTTACTAGTTTGTTTGAAAATATAATATAACATTTTTCTAACACCCAATCTTCTTATGAAAGTACATATTTTTGGTACCTATATACATTATTGAATAAAATAAAGAACTATTCATGATTTCAACATATATATACCTATCCAATTTTATACCTGAATCACAAGCGCTCTTTATTAGACTATTCATAAGGACATAATTCCAAATGAACTCTTAAGGGTTCACCATTCTTATGTATAATGTAAGATATATACCTATAGATAGCCAAACATAAATATAATATGTTGCCGAACTTGCCTAACACTATAATCCATGGGTAACCAACCCGCGGTTCTCGAAGTAAAATCATCAACCAATTTTCTCACTACATCTTCCAAGAATAGATTTTATCCCCCCCCCTCAAAAACCAAACACATTCCTCTGTCCATAACCCAGTTCTACTCCTCAAAACCCATTTATGCTCCCCCCCCCCTCCAATATTCATGATTTTAGTTATTTATCATCGCAAACCCAAAACCCACTTCTACTCCCGTATCAACCCAGTTTATGCCTGCAGTGACAGACATAATATCCTGGTCCTAAGGCACCATTTGTGATGATCCTACCTATTTTAAACCATTCTAAGCTCCGAATTTGCAACATCCTAGCTTCTAAACTATACCTACTGTAATAATTGATTCCCAAACTAGAAGTGACAACCCTATTCAGCTAGCTAAGAATTGTATGAATTTTCGCATTGTTGCAAATATACGTACGAAATATCGCATTCCTAATTGAATTAATTAACGAATTTTGGCCTTTCGTGATCGTCTCGATTTATCTATTAACTATTTTCATAGATTTGGACCCAGTACGTTGTGTTTTGACGATAATTTTACCTACGTTGTGTATTTTTAAAAACGCAAAATAAGTCACCTGAAATATACATTTCAATAATCAAAAAGAACAACAAAATCACAAAATCAATAAAACAATTTAAACATGAATTATGATACATATTAACTCTGAGATCAACCTTGACGTCAGATCACTTACCTTGAGATACTGTAAAATAACATAATAAAAATAGTGCATAATAAAACATAACGAAATATAACATAACAATCATCATAACATAAAATTCAAATAATATTATTCTATATCATTACGAGAATGTTGTATGGTAACTGGTTGCCGATCTATGTCCCTACATAAGATAACCATTTCATAGTTTCTATAGCCGATGTATGTACATATGTTCTACAACATACCTACTAATTCGTTGCGTCGTAAAGGACAGTGGCGCACCCAAAACATAACTTTACTACCTTTGAATATTAATTAAATTTCAACACAATTGCTATGACATCATTCTCAGAGACTAACTACCATGTTAGTTAATGCATGGAAAGCATGCTGTGTCCATGCTGAAGGGGCGCCGCCTTCGCCCCTTCTCGTCTCAAAACTCGCCATGCCGTTCTTTGAGCCCGTGTGCACTAATCTACACCCCGAATATATAAAATAATATATAATATGTATACTCATTTGAACATGCAACTATATATAATAAGAATAATTATAAATATATGTTAAGAAGCTTTGTCTTGGACCCTGGCGGGAAACGGGGCAAGACCAGTATTGACCCTTGTCTCGAAAGCTGAATCGAAGAGAGGGGAGCAGGGCTTGCTAACGGTACACCTACATTTCGAAGCAGGATTAGGACTGGAATTGTTAGTATAGAGTATATGTTTCTACAAAGTACATAATACGTCTCGTGCATAATTGTATAATAATAATGATAAATATGTGGTTACGAATAGATCAAACCCACACTATAGACACAAGGTAGCTAGTCTAGTGTCGATAGGCAGAAGGGATCCATATCCATAAGGTAATCTCGACAAGATTTAGCTATAAAAGACTACATATTTATGGTGAGGTGAATTTAGGTATCATGTAAGTCAAATAAAAATATATTAAGACCAATAAATACATAAATATTACTTATGATTAGTGTCATGCAAAATATCAAATTTGTTCCTTCCATGATATCGCAGCAATTTACAGCATGTTGAATAAGTAGAAAAATCCAGTAAGTTCGTAGAATACAAATGACATTCGACGATAAAATATGTAATTAAATTAATAATCAAATAATATCCTGATCAACGTACCACTTCTTTCCAAACTGCATAATCTTTCGTTATGGTAAAATAAATTAAATAAAAGTATAATATTAGGTGGGTCGGTACGTCACTGCCATTGGTCTAGTATTAGGTGTGTCGTACCGCGCTATATTATTTCAGTCACAGGTACATACATACATATAATAATAATGAAAATAGGCATACATAACACATAATTCCTTTGTTTTCAAAATCTGAAAAGTTAAATAAATAAATCCTTGTGTACGACGACTACTTTGTAGACAACAATATCCTCCTAAATATCACGACACCTAGATATAAATAAATTAATAATATTGAAAAATCTTATCTTAGGACAGCCGGCAGGATCACGGATTTTAAAAGTTAATTAAAGTAATTTAGGATGATCTATATATATTCCCAAATGTGGAAATATCACTAAAATATAATGTACTAACTACTACGAAGGTGGGTAAATAAAAAATATTAAAATATGTCGAGTTCAAACACAGAGATTAATATATGATTGAGTCCCACCTCTCCTAGGCTCAAAACTAAACTGCCAAGAGTAATATGTGTCCTCTCTTCAGATCCTGAAAATGTCGACCCAAAGCAACAAAAAAAAACTACATCCATCTCTTCCGGACACACACCAAAATATACCTGTCTCTGTCTCCTACATAGCTAGTTGTGTTCGACAACCACTTGAGATCAAACTAAGTCTCATCCCTTTATTAATCACCTACTACAAACATTCGATCTAGGTATATGAAAATAATAATATTAAATTTACAATCTAAAATAATATTTACAATTTTGTATATATTCATTTCATCACAACTTGTTGGAGTGTCCATTGTGCCCTGTCACATGCATTATGGATGATATTTCTGACGCATCTCACGTGCTGTGTGTTTTGCATAGTACTGGAGATCAGTTTGATTGGTTTTTCCTGGATTTCGACATGATAAATAAATAATATGTAAATACCAAAAAATCAATCTGTGCTTCGTCTTCTAATTTGTTAATTGAAAATGTTTTGTAATAATCATTAAAATATTAGGCACTACATCACAATTAACCTTATATAAAAGAGTTTTGAGATCTATCATTTAGCATATATTTTTTTCAATAATCCTTTCCGAACATATCGAGTGATTGATCTGAATGCAACACATTGTTTAGTTATAATTATTGTTTTTGAATTGTGTAGCATAATATAACATAGTATTATTGCCGTGATAGTGCTTGGTCGCGTGTCTCAATACATTTTTGTGTGTAAGCCTACCATTATAATATTAGGATATCGTTCCTCTATTACTATGTAAAAGAATATTTTTATACCAAGAATATAATATAGACAATGTTACTATTAAGTACAGTGACGGAAACTAAAGTAGAGTACACTTATCGTTTGAACCTTTTCAACCAAGCAAGTTCTGTACCTCTTTTGTTAATGTTACAAAGCAGTTCGTGAAATAATGTCACATTATTTTTATGGTAATTATTTTTTAGATAAGATTGATGCATCACTGGCGTTAAATATTTGTTTCTTCGTTTGTTTTATAGAATTGTGACACTACTTACAGTAAAAACGTAAGATGTTAACGAATAATAGCCCTTAATAGTTGCATTTCATTAGCTGGAATCGTGGAAGACCTTCTTATGAAGCATCATATGCTAATCTCAAAGTAAAAACTGGCTGTTAAACTTAATTGTTATTAAACTTATTTTCACATTATTTAGGTATATGAGATTAATTTTAAATTTTATAATTTTTTTTTCCCTGATAGTACCTTTATGATATTTTTATAAAATAGTAAGGCAAGCAATGTTATTCCTTTGAAAAAATAGGGTGGTGGGTAATTGTGTCAACGTGCCTTTGTAATAATTATCATCAAATTGATTTCTAATAATTATTAATGTCTTAATTTGAAAATGATAGAACATTATAATGGTAAGCTGGAAGACATAGCTTTCGCAACAAGTCCACCATTTAACACAAAATTGTAAGTATTGTCTGTGTTTTTATAATATATGTTTTTTAATTGTTAATTAAGATTTTTCATTTTTATTATAATTTCAAAATAATCTAAAGAAAAAAATAAAATTTCATATTATTATTGTGGGCTCAATACTAGAAGTATATATTATATATTGAGTATATATATATTATCCATTGGATTGGTCTGCAACTTTCTTTTCCACTCCCTTATTCTAAGCCAGTCTCTTCAATTCAATGTTTGAGCCACAGCTCATGTCCCTCTTCAGTTGGTCCATATAGGCGTCTCTCGGTCGGCCTCTGCCATTTGAGCCTTCGTTCCTACCCTCTGCGATTGCGATGAGCAGTCCTGGGTGCCTGATGTTGTGGCCAATCCAGTTAGCTCGTTGTTGGCAGATTCTTTTGAGGGGTTGCCTTTTTTTCGCCAACCCTGGTTAACACTTCTTCGTTTTCGACGTGTTCCGACCAATGAATCTTCAGCATGCATCTATAGCACCACATTTCAAATGCCGCTAACCGTCCGCTTTCACTCTTGCTGATGCATATAGCAAAATGCTCCACACAAAGGCTTTAGTGAGACTAGAACTAGACATCTCGAACTTTGGTTGTTTTGTGTTGTCGATGTGATGAGCCTTTATTGAAAACAAAAATAATCATCTGATTTTTATGTCTTACCTTCGATGGTCCACTTGGAGCATCCTTGAGTATCCTAGCAACATCTGAAAATAAAAGAAAACGCGATTAATAATACAATTTTCTCTCTTTATTAATTTATCCATGTCAATTATACGTGTTTCCTCATATGATCTTGTGATCAAGGTAGGTAAAAGTAGACAACTTCTTAAAGAGATTATACAACGAGCAAACTGGATTGGTCACAATATCAAGTACCCAGACCTGTTCATCACAATTGTGGAGAGCATAACCGAAAGTAATAATTATAGAGGCTGATCAGGAGATACCTACATGGATCCAATGATGAATTAAATACGTAGAATTAAAGAAAATAGGAAAGAATAGAGACAAAAATCCAAGCTTCTTGCGGACCAATCCAATGAGTCACACCCACTATACCTATATTTGTATAAGTGTGGTAGAACTGCACAAAAAAATCATATTCAGAGACATAACATGTCGAAATCAGGTCTATAAATAAAAGTTTTTTGTTTTTATTTACATTAAATTATGGAGTTCTACATACAAAATGAACAATAATAGAATACACATTCAGTGTTTTATAAGTATTTCAAGAATTGAAAAAAATGTACGTTATTGATAAAACCAATCTTAACTTTGTATGTCTAAATAACAAATATATTAATTATTCATATCACTATGGATGACTAGTATTATCACGTTATTTGTTGAGAACTTTGAAAAGAGTTTAATGTCATTCGTTTCGAGTCTAATTTTGTCAATGTAATGCACTCTTTTCACGCCAAACAGTTTAAATATGGATTCGAATTGTTGTATTTTGAATTCATTATATTTTCGAGATAGAAATTCTTATGATGAACGAAATAAGATGAGATAAATACACATATTATGTACTTAATTAAATTTATTTCTAGGTATGTAGGTGGGGATCAAACCAAAATATAACTTAATGCTTATACAGGGAACTTTACGCTTTGTGCATCAAGCTTAGAAGATAATAACAATGTTTATAGATTGAAAGGGTACTTATATACACTATATTATATACTGACGTAGGTTTAGGATAAAGTATGCAAATTTCCAATGTTCAGATCTCCAGAAAAGAACACAACAAAATGCTTTTATTGGTTTCACCCGGCCGATGATTTCCCGCATGCTGTAGTAATAATATGGATTTTACCCCTGAACGCATAGGTACGTGTAAAAGGGGTTGATTTAGAAACACTGGAGGGTAGAAATCAGAAGAGGGACGGGGGGTAAGTAATGCAACATCCCTTGGAAGGATAATAAAAGTGATTAGCCATACTGTAGATCGGCTATTTTCTGCCAAGTATCATCCCTATACTATAGACGTAATTGAAACAACATCAAACAATGTACAGGAAACGAGGAGAAAGTTACGTTATTAACAGAGTATTCATAATGAAAATCTCTGTAGATTTTGAGGAAGTGTCTCATTTTGGTTGATTTATTAGATATTGAATGGACGCATTGGTGAATTTGTTTATAGAAAGGATTGGGTTCGATAATATAGAGGAATATTATTAGACTGCAATCCAACCGCAGGAAACCGGAAAATTTCTGATTTATTCTCATCGTGAAGAATGGTCCACACTGATTGTAACTCAAGGGGAGAAAATCAATTAAAATTAATTTAGACTGGCTTATTAATTCCTTCTTTTATTTTCTAGAGCCTTCTCTGGATTTAATGAAGTTTGATGAATGTGCTTGGAATAAAATTATTATTAGATTCTATACTGTTCATAATTTTATAATTTCATTTTCACTCCTGTTTGTTCATGCCGTGGTTGCAATATGAAAATTACTATGAAAGACTACTATGAAAGTGTTATAAAATATGGTATGTGATTCATATAAGTAAATTAAAAATATACAGCTGAAATTAACAAACGAAATAATTAAAAAAACATATTTATACTTGTCTTTGTACTACTAGTTATTGTTTCAATGTCGTTTTTTTAATTGCAAGAAAAATCTCAGAAAATACAGCGGACGAATTGATTATTTGTACTACTACTATCCCATTACGGCATATCTCACACATGGGATACAATAATATCCAATGGGAATAAAAATATATACACAATGCACTTAAAATACAGACCCAGAACAATTTGAAAAAGGTCACTTTTCATATAGCCTGGCCGGGAATCGAACAAGGGACCTTGTGACTTCAAGGCGATAGTGTTACCTCATCCCCAAACAAGCTGATTTCTCTTTCTGACACGATTCTAAAAACCTAAATGAACCGTAAGTGATTAAAAATATATCACAATGATAGAATATTGGAGTGTTTTTTTTTTAATAATTAAATCTCCATAAGTCTTAAAAGAAAACTTAATGGTTCGTGTGTCATGTCAGTAATTACGTATAGGGTAGAGACCATAACACGAAAACTTGCGAATAAACGGAAACTGAAATCTTTTCGTTGCGCCACAAAGAGACAAATACCAGCCAAATAATAAGACAAGGTAAGGAATGGCAGGTGGACTTCTAGAATGGAGACCGTTGGAGGACAGAAAAAGTGTGGGAAGATCCCTAAAAAATGGGTTGATGATATTGTTCAAATACTGATGGAAAAACAGTGAGATCGTGTTGTTCGAGATAGGAGAGCATGAAAAAGTTTTGATGAGGCCTTTTTCTAGCAGTGGAGAGAAAAGGCCTAGTGGTAAATAAGTAAGTAAGAAGTATAAAAATTTTATTGATTCTATGAACAAAAATTATTTGAATTTATTTCCGCTTGAGCAAATCTTCAATGAATAATAATTTTATATAACATGAAATATATCTCCAATGAGGCATTTTAGAAGTTAACCAAACATCAGCAGAAATAAGGAAAAATAAGCAACATCATGATCGCCGTCCAAGATACTCGATATTCTTAATTGAAAATGTAAAAAAAAATCCACCCTAAGCTAATCAGGGAGGTTAAGAAAAGTTTTCAATGCAAATTCCTAGAGCTTTATAATAATATAGATTTCCAATAGTCTCCAAAAATGTACAGGGAGATTTAATCAAAATTTATTCATTTTTATAAATAAAAGTATTAAAAACGGTTAGTCTAAATAATTCTGTTATTCATTGTACGTACAAATATTCAATCATGAAAGCAAGTTTTTAAAGTTAAATACATCATCAAATTCTTTATTATTTTACATATTTTGTTATGATTTTATAGATATCTATTTTAATTGCAAGTTTTTATTTATACTACTGTTATGAAAATTGTGAATTTATCATTAAAAGAAAGTAATAAAGTTTGTCTAATAGGAATAAAAAAGATAAATCGTAAATTGTACAATTTTCTTTACAAAAAAAAGACATTTTACATCTTAAATTCAGAGCGATGAGGTTTGCCAGGCATCCTGAATATCCTAATATTTTTTGGCACAGATAAGACAGCTGGCATGTAAATAACACGCAGTTGGTCTGGCTACCCCACTTATAGGATATGTCGTGATGATATACATAGTAGAAGTACAATTTTTCTCACAATCTTTACAATTAATAATGTTTCTCAGTCGGGTAGTTTCATTTAATTATTCATTAGTTTATGATTAACTGATGGATAAACTTATTTAAAATCTTTTAAATAAGTGGATATTTTTCTAAAAAGCACGTTTGATTTTGTCTCCATGAGATTATTAAAAATCCTTTTTCGGAGAATTAAAAGATGTATATTTAGTACTCAGAAACAAATTTATATTAAATTAAATTGTGTGCGTCCTGTATAAATCATAATATCAATGTATTTTATTCTGGTGCTCGGGCCATGAATTAGCAAAAGAAAACAGATGGATTTTATTGCGATAATGTCAAAAATAATTAATTATCATCGATCGACTGGCGGCCTCACCCTCGTCAAGAAAAGAAGACAAGGGGGTGAGACGAAGATTGCTAAATAAGGGATGATATGAAAACCCAATGAAATTTTGCATCTGAAGAGAATTTTTGTGCTTATTTATTCAAGAAAATAAAATACGTACCTAGCTGTTATTGTATTACAGATATTTTATAGGATATTAAAAAGGCGACCGAAATATATATTCGACGTATGTTTTTTGAAGTTATGTGAGATAAAGAAAAGGTGTGGAGGCTACAAGCTAGATTATCAGATGAAATACGACTAACTGCACTAGTGATGTGTACCTATGAAGTGTGCTTTTAATATAATGTTGTGGAAGATCAAAGGGAGGCTTATGTCCATTGATAGATCAAAAATAAGCGAAGAATAATGAATTAATTGGTAAATCACTGTCAAGTATTGAAGAATTTTAAAATAGGTACTTCAATTATTAAGAAAATAGTTGTGAAACACCTACGAGTATTGACTCAAGTTATCAAGCATACAAACAAATAGGTACCTATAGGTATATTGTTCGTCAACAAAGATTTATTTGCTCAATTTTTTCCATATCATTTGCAGAAAAAGCCGTCTGAAAGGGAGTAATTTTCAATAATATGTAAGTAATATTAATAATAATAATTATATACAAGGACATATGTATGGGAGAGGGGGGTAGAATTAGGGGGGGAGCAATACTATGCTTTACTATCTTAGAAGACAGTTAGCTAAGGTACAAAAAGGGACAGGAGTATAGAAGTGGAATAAGGTATTTCTTCATTCATTTATTCATTCATTATTAGACGGGGGTTCAGGTGTACTCAACATGTAATCATACTTAAATTTATATTAAGGCTATATTGTTATTTATAACTTCATAATACTAAATACAATGTGGGCATTTCGCTGTGTAATGCAATCACGAAATTACTATATTATAATTTATAATATAATATTTGTTGTACAAGGAAGGTAAATATATTTTCATAAAGGTTAGATTTATTATATAGAGAAAGTATTGCAAATAAGTCATTAGGTACATTGTAGAACATGTAACAGAAAATAATCATATGACAGCTCATATTTTTTTTAGTGTCTACTTTTTGATCAACAGGATTCTATTGAAATGTGGAATTTTTTTAGTTTACAAATCACGAATTTAATAAAAAATTGATGCGGAAGGAATTTTTAATACAATAATTTAATTGGTCTCAAAACTGATATCTTATAATAAGAATAAATAAATTAAATAATTATTTCTTACTCGTAAAACGTCTTGAACATAAAATTAAAGAAATTTGCAGAAAATAGGGAGGAATGGAGAAGAAAATCCAAACTTATTGCAGACCACTCCAATGTATTGTAACTCACCATATGTAAAAACTATGCGCGAAAATAAATAGAAAAATATCTAGTGTTCCTTAAATGAGAATCGACTATAAATACTCTATTTATGAGACGTAATTAGAAAGTTGTTTGTGATAAAAAATATTTTTAATTAAAGAATTAGTTAATTATGTACTACAACCACTTTAATTTTTTTAAAAACACTACCGGTTTCAACGCTCAGATGCGTCATTGACGAGTGTTATACTAAAACTATACTAAAATACTAAAACTAAGTTTTAGTATAACACTCGTCAATGACGCATCTGAGCGTTGAAAGCGGTAGTGTTTTTAAAAAAATTAAAGTGGTTGTAGTACATAATTAACTAATTCTTAAATTAAAAATGTTTCGTGATTACCACATAGTTAGTGCCAACAAAATCAAACAAAAAATAAAAAATATTATTCAGCTTATTTCTAGTTGCAAGTATAAAAAAAAGTTGTCATCAACTGATTAAATTATTGGTAGCGCACAAAATCGGCGAGCTGTTTAAAATCAACAGCATTGACTTTAGAAGTCAAACATTTTATATTAGAATTATTATAGAATTCAGAATCTTTGCAGTACACAAGAGTTCTATTAGAGAGAACCACCTCTTCAGTGTAATTAGTTACGCCTCACTTTTATTTGTTGACATTCATTATTAAGAACTCCCGTTCGAAGAATAAAGTCCTTAGAGAATTCTTTGTAAGGAAATCTAAAATATCCTGTCGGTAATTTGACAAATTTCGAAGAAAATAATATATTCGTATAATTAACAGAAAATTCACATAAATAATTGGGATTGCTTTAAAAACAGTTCTTCTTTTATCACGTTAAATGCATTCCACATTTTAACAAAAATAACTGAAATTTGAATGATAAAGACTTGAGATATTCATAAAAATTATAATGAAGTTCTATAATAACATTTAAACCTTTACCGTAATTACTCGTAACACACAAAATATGTATTTTTTTTATCATAGAAGAAATATGTGTCGTTGAAATAATATTAAAACTATAAATTAATATTTAAATTTATAATACATACCTGCACGTAATCGAATCAAAATAGAGGTAAGATGTAATGTTTTTGTTATTTGGCTGAAAGGGTTGTCAAAAATTACCTCGAGAAAGTAAACAAAATAAATTCACAAAATCAGGTCAGTTGTCAAATGATGATGTCATCCTTAACACGTTACGGGACAAATTATATTATTATTATTATTTGTATTATAACTCCATCGTGCATAGCAATGTCCTCATCTCGCCCCTGAACAAAAATATGCAGATTTTGTAATCAACGATGCAAAAATCAAACCACCGTTTTTATTTCAATATTTCCAAATAATTTTTCTTCTGTGTTTAAATTATTCTTGCACGCGAGAAAACATAAATATTTGATATAAATGTACTGTGAATATTTTTTATTATTTTTTGGCGGAGAGGCTATTTTTCAGAATATGTTATTCATCAATAAGTTTTTAAATCAAATTTCGTCAACATTTTAATGTTCTTTCAAAAGAAATGGAGTGGTGCAATTGGTAGTAATAATCTCTTTAATTTTTTTGTAAAATCTAGAAAGTTTTTTGTAAATATATAAATGTTTGAATTGTTATCAATATTTAAACATTCATTCATTCATATCATCACAGCATTTTCCACACAAGAGGTAGCGAGCAGTAAACCGCAAGTAACAAACATGCAAGTTGAACTCTTCATGCCAACAAAAGTTAAGATATTCAGGGTGGGTGGCATACCTTATCACTGAACTGAAGATATTACAATGCCTTAAACGTGATGTTTTGCGAATATGCCTTTTACATGACACTAGAAAATTGACAAAAATGAGTGGGAGGCATTCATTACCAGATCCTTTAATTTTAAATATTTAATTTACATAAAGACGTAGAACGCCCGACAAAGAATGGGTATGCTACACTTTTTCGTAAGCTTTCGAGTATCCTGTAGAAGGCATGTGTTCAGCGTAGAGGTTTGCCATCCATCCTGAATGTATTAAACTTTTTTTGGCACGGGAAGAACAGCTTGCATGTTTGTTGCAGCTTGCATGCATATATATATAATAAATAGATAATTTACATTAAAACTTAAGTACGACCTCACCATGGTTGTTTAAAAAATCTGATTAATTTTTATCTTACACAATACTTATACTTCATCAAAATGAAGATAAGTTTTGAACATCATATGCTAGAAATAAGTCCAGTGAATTTATAAGGAGTAGGAATAAAGTCATTTGAAGGTACATGCTCTTATAGACCTACTCATCTGAGGGTCTTCCTGATAGACACAGGTAGGTACGAACGGGGACCCTAAATGGTTTAGGCCTGGCCGCATATTTGCAATTTAAATATCGAATCACTTCTGCAGGATGATTTTACGAAGACCAAACAGCAGATATTTAAATAATACTTGATATGAAAGAACAAGCTTTTGAAGGACAAACAATTTTTTCATTACACTTACAAACAGCTTATTATATAATTGTTTTGAGCGTAAAAAAACAGAAAAAAAAACAAAATTCAAAGAAATTTTTATTCTATTATCTGTAAAGTTTCATAGCTCACTCAGTATCAGGGTTCGTCGGTAGCCTGGAGGTAGAGTCTCGGCCTTGTGAACAAGGGGTCCGGGGTTCGATCCCAGGTGCCGGCAAACTCCCCTTTCACGACACAAGCTTTTAGCTTACTGTGAAAGGTGTATAAGGTTGTATTTGGGTTTATAACAAAAACCCAGATATATCTTTTTTTTTAAAAAAAAAAAAAAAAGTATCGGGTGCCTTGCCTCAAGGAAAAAAAAGAAAGATCTGTAAAGTTTGCAATCATTTACCAATTATTACAGACCTTCAATAGAAATTTGGTTTCATAACTTTTTTATGAATTTTGACTAAGCGTCTTTTGTTTCGAGTGACCTATAAAAAGCAGATTTTCGAAAATATAAAGACATTTTACATCTTGAAATCAGTGATGAAGTTTGCCACCCATCCAGAATGTATTAACTTTATTTCATGAAATGAAGAGGACAACCTGCATGCTAATTACATGTAGCTGTAGGCAGTGGCGGGACTAGGCTTTTCACATCGGGCATGCTTTGTACAAATATACTATTTTACTCGCAAACGAGTGGACGTCCTTGAGAATAATATAATATAGGTATATATATCGGAGACGGGACTAGGCTTTTCATGTTGGTCTTACATTCGTTATAATAATAAAAAAAAAAAGATATCCAGAATGGTTGACATACCCCTTTGCTGAATTTAAGATATTAAATGGTTTATATTCGATGTCTATTAAAAGACACTTAAAAACTTTAGTGGGAGATCTATTGTTTGCCAAAGACTTCATGGGTCCTTAATATAAATAAATAAAATACAAGAAGTCTGCGATACAAATAAATACTATTTTTTAGTATGTAAGTAACTTTAAAGTTAAATGTCGTAATTTCTATACAATTTATTTTGTCTCGCGCATCCATCATAATATTAATCAATCCTTTATGAAGAACGTTTCAAATCTAAAAACTATTAGCGGTTGCACATAGTATCTACCTTCAAATTATTTTTAACTGCCTAGTACGTTACGCACGACTCACACAATCATCACACAACCAATACAAATAAAAACATACTCATATAGGTACATTATGCACCCAAACGTTCTTCGTGCAAGCTTGCTTATTTTGTCCTTAAGATTGCACACATACAACCAAACATACCCAATAATACACATGTATGGCGCGTCATTGCCTACTACGTATTCACACTAAAATTTAAGTGTGTGTTAGTGAGACAGAGGCTACGTATAAAGCAATAACTTACTATTCCATTAATTTAGCTATCACGGTAAATTATTGGATTTTATTAAAAAAAGTCAATATAACGTATCGATTTTACACGCACTTCAATACAAATAGTACGCGCTTTTGATAAAAACTCTAAAACTTACAAAAATTGTATATTTGCTGCGTATATTTTTGTAAATCGTTCTCTTTGCAACGAAATGTTTGGCGGCAAATTCAAACTAGTTTTTGATGATTTCAATATTTTCTTCATAGATTCTATGGGCATGCTGTGCTTTTTTGCATGTATGGCAGGCACGCGACTGGCTGTAGGTTGGCTACTACTTTTGTGGGATATGCCGTGATGGTGTAGTAGAAGGCATTTTTTTATAAATAATTTCTTTGAAATTGACAATTTGTTATGTAATGTTATTTTATTTATCATATTAAATATTTTCAGTGGTCCAACAGTTATGTAAGATTAATTCGGTAATTTTGTATGAAATGTGGTCACCGTATCTGTTATACCAATTAAATGACATTGTTAAGAGGAGAGAATAAGTCGAGAGGGCTACCTTTGTCATCATTGGAAACTAGGCACCTACCTAAAAGGCTGGTCAGGTACACAGAATAATGACGTCAAAAGCATCAGTCTGTCACCTATGATTCAAGAATCAAGCTACTAGTTGAAAGCTGACAAAACGCCTACCAGATTTTATATAACATACGTAACTTAAAGATTTCTCACCTTTTTACTTTGTAAATTATACGTTCTAATTTAAAATTTTACAATACAATCGGTGATAAATGCAATTTTTTTTATTGGTATTGGTATCAGTTGGATATTTAGGGTTGACTGGAAGACGTTGCCTAGCAACAAGTCCGCCTTTTGGCCTAATTTTGTTAATTGTCAAGTTTTGTAATGTTGTATTTTATTGTTTACGTATTTGTGTAAAATTATGGTCAATAAAGTTTTATCTATCTATCTATGTATCAATTATTTTTATTTTTGATTAAAATACAATTTTATAGAGAAATGAGTTCAGATTAAATAGATCAATATACAGAGGGCGAGTTTATCGCAAAGGCGCGATATTTTCAAATTACCCAATTGTTACTAATCTAAAAATAGAAAGCCGTTAAAACGTGTTAAAATTATTTTCCAAAATAAACCAAGATAAATCAAGAGATTTCGGATTCGATATCTCCTGCTGCCGATTTTTCCTTCTTTGATGCACCAGGCTATGAAAATGTTTGGTCTTATTTGAAATCCTGTTTAATCTTTAAAATGATAACTTATAGGTACTTAGATACCTCCTTCCTGTGCATAGGTTGCCAGGAAAAAAAATAGAATATCATAACAGAGAAAAGGGGAATTTAGTGCATTGGATATCATAGCTTGTAGTAATGTGGATGTATGTATTTGATCTGACCTACATCACACCCACACAATGAGTTCATCTGTATCCAGCCGCGGGTCTCGAATACTATCATTAATAATAATCAACCCTACTGTGTACTACAGTACTTCTAAACCAGGGTGACTGCGAGTATAATAGCATAGCCGACACCAATACAAACCGTAATGGGACCACACGCTCTGTAGACTTTTTGTGGAAGTATAAAACAATGACACAATTATTCATAATACGAGTAGATACCATGTGTAGTTATTAAAACATGTTTCTTTTTTGAAGTATTCTTCTGTTTTCTGATATGTGCAGTGAATAATATGCATGCTTAAGACATTATTAAACTTGTTATCAAAAATTTCGTTAAACATTTGTAAATCTCTGGTTAAAAAATGTTTAAAATTGCAGATCAGAGTATTTCCCTAGTGCCAACTTTAATTAGAGACAAGGATCAATATAGGATTTTGAACAACCTTGTCAAAAATCAAGAGAACTCTTTAATTGATGTACATATTTCAAATATAATGGTTTTTCACAAGAACTTGAGGAGTGGGTGAACAAATCATTAGTAAAAAGCACTTAAACCATACTTTGCCGATTCTTAAGCTTCAAATCAACTTTCCTATTTCCTCCTGAATGGAGTTTGCACAGTATGCAAATGAGGTATTCCGTGGAGAATCCGGCAAAGCATTGGTCTTCTACTCAGTCCTGGAGGTGTGAAAAATCTATTTAAAATGCCAATACCACCTTCAAAAGAAACATACAAAAAAATCGTGTCTGCTTAATTATTTTATAGTCACCCTGGTTATCGGTTCCAGACATTACTCGGCATATTGCCTTATTCACACTTCACGGCTATTTTTTATCGAGTTGGAGAAGATGAGTTAATGCAAGAGCGAAGCCTTCTCGATTCAGTTCACAAGAAACTCTCCTATAAAACAATAGACGGTTCACACTCACTTCCCCCGTTGCTGGAATAGAATTTACTACTTGCCTATCTGACAATAAATTGCATTCTTCGGTGACTTGGCGAATTTTAGAGAATCGAATTTAGGTATGTAAGTAGGTACGTAATGAATTTATTATTTTAAGATACTTTCAGTCACTTTTTCAAGCGTAGCGAAATTGATTTTATAAGAAAGGAGTCACGGATGAAATTCGTTTTAAAAGCTTTCTTTGGAGAATTCATGTATCGTTTTTCGATAACGAAAACAACTTTCAGTACAAATAACTTTTAATTACTAATATTAGATTCAAGTTATTCAACTTTATTTATATAACAGCTGATCTGCATGAAGTTACCTTAATATATAAAATTGATAAACATACCTTATTTTTCAGAATAAATTTTTAAGTAACCATGAAGAACGCAAAGAGACATCACCATAGTTATGGAACAACGCAGAACACTTTTTTTGATAAAATGCCTTTATACTCGTTATATTTATGTAAATAAAACCACCTACGCTAGTTCTGATGTCGATTCAAATATATGCATATTATTTCAACGAGTATTTATTAAATCATAGCACAAAATGTACCTACATGTAATTTGGGAGGGTTTCTGAGAAGAAAATCCTAGTATTTTTAAGGTAGACATAATCAGTGAGTGACCATCCCCTAAAGCGATGGGGTGCCTTCAAAAAGGCACACCCTTAACAAGGGTTAAATGAGTGTTCGGACATGACTGAGAAATGCTATACGAAATATTTTCAATCTCACCCCAGAATCCACATGTCTTCAACAATACCACCGTAATAACTACCTCACTAGAGCTTTTTACAATGTCTCCTATTTTATCGTTGCTTCAGAATCGGACAATGCTAACTTTTGTTGACGAAAAAATATATAGTTTGAAATGAAAAATCTTGTTAACCAAAGCAATTACTTACCATACAAACAGCTCAAGTTAAGTCGATTTCGGACAGATCTGTTTTTTTTTCAGTATCATATCTCTGTAGAGTTTCTGGCAAAGAATAGGTTTCCTGCTCTTTTAAATACATTTTCTGGCAAAGAATAGGTTTCCCGCTCTTTTAAATACATTCAGTATGATATCTCTGTAGAGTTTCTGGCAAAGAATAGGTTTCTCGCTCTTTTAAATACATTTTCTGGCAAACAATAGGTTTCCCGCTCTTTTAAATAAATTCAGTATGATATCTCTATAGAGTTTCTGGCAAAGAATAGGTTTCCCGCTCTTTTAAATACATTTTCTGGCAAAGAATAGGTTTCCCGCTCTTTTAAATACATTCAGTATGATATCTCTGTAGAGTTTCTGGCAAAGAATAGGTTTCTCGCTCTTTTAAATACATTTTCTGGCAAACAATAGGTTTCCCGCTCTTTTAAATAAATTCAGTATGATATCTCTATAGAGTTTCTGGCAAAGAATAGGTTTCCCGCTCTTTTAAATACATTTTCTGGCAAACAATAGGTTTCCCGCTCTTTTAAATACATTCAGTATGATATCTCTGTAGAGTTTCTAGCAATGAATAGGTTTCCCGCTCTTTTAAATACATTTTCGAGCGTCTAATAAATGCCAGCCATTTAACAAATGACACATATTAAGACATTTAACATTTCCAATTCAGCGATGAGATATGCCACCCATCCTGTCTGTCTTATTTTTTACTTTGCAATTTATTTCATGCAGATAGTCTGCTGACTACCCATTTAATGAGAAATACCTTGATGGCATAAATGAATGAATGAATTTAAAAAATAACACGGTTTGACGCAAATCTAAATTGTTTTTGATGTATAGGAATTCCAAACTCAAGAATTCACATAGCAGTCTTTAAATTTGTCACTGTAGATTGATAATTTTTTTTAAACTGTCTACAATACAATATTTTACGTTGAAAGTGGTTTTGAAGAGATGTGATATCATCGTATTTATTTTTCTGTATTATATTTTCAAATACAGGTTTGAAAAACGCATTTTTTTTTCAATATGTGTAATCCGAATAAACAATTAATATATGAAAGTTAGAATGATATTATTGATAAGCGTAGTAATTCTGTAGAAATATATAAAGGAATGGACATCCTGAATATATCTACATATTATTTCTATACTTATTGGGGATGTATTAAAATATTTGTACTACATCTGTTGGGGGTATGTCATGATATTACAGAAAGAGGTTTTGTTGAAGAGCAGAGAGCCAACGTTTTGTACGTTAGAAATAATTGGACAAAATGCGAAGATAATTTGCAAGGGATTATTTAATAGAATCAAATATTATTATTATTATTCTATTAATTTAAAATGAGAATAAAATGAATCAGAAACAGTGAAAGTTTTTAACTGTTAATTTGATTCGAAATTCAAGTTTGATAGTATGTTCTATTTTCATATATACATTTTTTTTAGGTAAAATGAAACAAATTATCAATCGAATCAAATCGAGATTGATAATGACCTAAACAAATTATCAATCGAATCAAATCGAGATTGATAATGACCTAAACAAATTATCAATCGAATCGAATCGAGATTGATAATGACCTAAACAAATTATCATTCGAATCAAATCGAGATTGATAATGACCTTATAAGTCAAAAGAAGTCTCTCTCGTGATTAATACTTTGTGGTAGAATGAAACACTTGTTTCAATTTACCTTACTTTGGAATTCTACTAGATGTGCACCGACACAATTAAAAAAATTGTTTGAAAATCTTATAAAAAATAATACATAAGATATGAACAAGTACATATTTTATTTTTAATAAGAGAATTAGGGGTAAAAATTTATGAAAGCATTAAATATTTTCCTATGAAGATCTCTAGTATTTCAAAATTATATTAAAATATGAGATACTAAATTTTCTAAAGGTAATGGACCGGTTATATGGAGAGAGGAGAAGATGGAAGGTCAACTTCTAGAATTCTGGAATGGAGTCCGTGAAAGATAAGAGAAATAAGGGAAATCCTAAAAATATTGTTTTAAAATATTGTCTAGGTGATAGAAAAGCATTGGTTTCATGTTGCTGGAGATTGAAAAGCGTAGAAGAATTTTAAAAAGGACTTTATCTAGGAGTAGACTAACGAAGGCTCGCAGTAAGTAAGTTAATTCAGTAAATACAACCATACTCGTATGGTCTAGTCTTAAATATGAAGAAATGCTTCTAATGTAATCTTAAATTTCAAAAAATGTTACCAACAGTAGTCCCTGGAAGTCTCTTTCACGTTTCTGTAAGTTTTCGAGCATTATGTGAAAAGCAGATATTTATAAAGCATCACGTTTAAGGCATTTAACATCATCATAAATTCAACCATGAGGTATGCCATCCATCACAAATGTCTTAAATTTTATTGACATGGAGAGAACAATTCGCATTTTTATCACAAACAGTTAAATCGCAGGTTTCCCAATTGTGAGAAATCCCGTGATGGTATGAATGAGTGAATTAATTAATTCTAATATAATAAAATCACCCACATGTATTGATGTTATTAAAGTAAAGATATTATTTGTATGCATCTAGATTTTCACATGTATGGAAGACATACTCATACATAGTATGGCTTAAGTTTAGTTTAGACGGTACTATAATACTATCGTAGCGTAATTGAGTGTTTTGTATGTGTGGCGAGGGTTGAATATATTTATTATATATAGTAACACTAAGTATGTACGTTAGTATGTACTGACTATGTCCGTCGCAGATTCGAATCCTAATTAAGACTAGGGGGTTGTACACTACTCTAATAGGGGGTTGTTGGGGTGTTCGAAAACTGGGAACGACAATATTATGACAGGCCTTTTCACTTTTGGTAAAACTTCTTTGAAAGACGTTTTGACTTTCTACTTCATGTATTATTATTATTATTTGTTTTGTGTGCTTAATGCTCAGAAAGTTTACATAATTAGGGGATAATTTATACTATGTTTTTCTCTTTTTAATGAGATGGTATATGTTTATACATGATTAAATTTGCATACTTTCTATACATTTTTGTTATTTTAAAACATTTAAAATATAAGTATAAATATAATTTTTCAGTGTTTAGTGGCCGATTATACACGAACACGCCTTATAAAGTGATAAATCAGTAATGATTTAGGTATGGAACGTGTTTCTAAATGCTTTCCTATTATGATTGTCAAATTTCTTGACAAAAATCGAAGAAGTTATAATTTTCTTCAATTACTATGTAGGTTATCTCTTATATCTATAATGTAATTTGAACACCCATCTCTTTCATGTATTCAAATTAATGTCACTTATATTTTTCAAATGTAATCGAAATACTTCGGCATATTCGGCTAGGTACATACATATAAAAATCAGGTGTTCAGAGAACTGACTTTTTCACTTTGATGGGTCAACAGGGTATGCAGTAACCCCCCCCCCCAACCCTGCATTTTGCAGTGATTAAAAAAAAACTGATTTGTTGACAATTGGTAACTAATTTTGTCGTTTATCGTACTTTTTCTTGTTGATGATTAACAAACTGTTTTTGAAAACGTTCAATAATTATTTACTTAATAATCAAAATTTGGCGTGTCACAAAATTTCTACCCTTTGTTACAAAATAAAAAGAAGGCATTTAATAAAAACAATTATTGCAATATTGACGCACTTGAAACATTATTATAAACAGCATACAAAGAAAATTTAGCTCTTTTATTACTTCTGTCATGAATAACATTTTGACAAAATTTATTCTCGACCATATTTCCACATATCATTTGTACTCAGTTAATAAGAGGAAATGAATGAGTGACCAATGACGTAACAAACTTAAATAAAGTAAAAATATTTGTAGGACCAAAATACTTTATGCCATTGAAAGCAAAGTGAAAATGAAACCAACAAGCCTCTTTTTTTAGTTATAATAAAATTGATTAAACAATAAAGTAGTAACATTTGTTTCAAAGTCGCGACAAATTGTAAATAATGAAAACAAAGCAAACAACAATAAAATCTAAATAATTATAATCATTGTAATCATTAAAACCAATGCACATCTGCAGTAATTATGTAAAGGAATGAACGTAGTAAGTGAGGGGAGAGACGGAGAGAAAATATTCGGTGGCTTGTCGAGAGGAATGGGGATGTATCGACGACTACTACCCCTTACCCTCAACCTCCTGAAGAACACAAACGTTGTAAAATTGGGGTGAGGTGTATGAAGAAGGAGGGATATTTTAAGGATTTATTATTAAGTCTGGTTAATAGCTTTTCTTTATACTTATATAACATAATAACTTATGCATCTTAGCACGAGTACGTAGTATTTATTTATTGTATATCCCATGTGACATTATCAAGGTCGTAAAGATGATATTTTGAGGAGCTTTCGTTCGGTTGTTATTTCGATCTATAAATAAATAATAAAGTTAACAATACATACTTTTTATGTTCGACCAAATACATACATGGTTTTTATGTTCACTATTTAGCTATGCTGAAACTTTTAAAAATAAATATCTTTTTAAATCGTAACATATATTTGTTTTTAATTTACATTTGGAAAAAGCGTTTCCACATATACATTGTATCTGAGGAGGGAGGAGGATTATATTTAAGAGGACAAAATAGATATTGAAAAATAAATAAATATTTTTCGAGATTTACAAAACATCACCATGTTTATTGAACAAGCAACTTTACTCTTTTTATACCAATCATATAATCTCAACAATATTGTTGTGAAAAAATTGTGTTTCATTTAGCTAAAAAATCAATTTGATTGGAGTGCGAATTTGTTTACATTCTATGTTCCTAAGAATTGATAAATAAAAGCACTTACATATTTCATGAAATTCTATAACAACGTTGGCTAACCATAAGCCTATTATTTATTATTTTAAAAATCTAATTTCATTAAAACACGATTTTTAACAAATAAAAATCAAATAATTGTGTCTGAGCTTTAGTATTAAAAATAAAGCCAATAAAGTATGAATACCAACTATTAATGGGAATAGAAAGCTTTATATGGGAGATTAAACAATATGCAACATTGAGTGAATGAGAGAAGGAGATGGCAGAAGAATTGTAAGTAGTAACATAGTAGGTGTCTATAGTGTAGAGAGGAAGAAAAAGGGTTGTGGTGTGAATTTATAATAACGTAAGAAAGTGTAAGGAAGGTAAGTGAAGAAAGGCGGTGGGTGTATGAAGTTATGAGAAGAAAACAATACCAAAAAATCTTGAAAGTTCTTATTTCACTATTTTTTCACACCTATGTTCTGAGGTACTACATATACTGAGGTACTACTGTATAATTATGCAGTAATCAGGAATTGTGTATCTCTATGTTTACAAATAAGCTTTGGTTGGTCACATAGCAATAAATTTGCGGCATGTGCACCAATACAACCATTTCCGACTTCTTATAATTTCACATATCATTTTGTAGGATATGCTATCTAGAGATATTTAGTTTTTACGAATTACCCAAGAAAGTTGCACGTGAAAGATTTAATTTCTCTAAATGACTTTTCCGTAAAATATTTTAACGTTTAGATTTTATTGATGGGTTAGATGGAAGATTATATTTATTGTTTTTGTTATGTAACTGGTGATGCAGAAAGAAGAATGAAATAAATTAATAAATTTTGTTAGTAGATGCGGCCCGACGAGACAAACAATTTGGTATCATTATCTCATTTTTAAAAAAATTGGCACGTGGAAGGTTTCAAAGATCCACCAGCGATATTTGATGTTGACATTCTATCTATCTATCTATTCTATTCCCTCACGCCGTATCCCACGTGGGGTAGGCAGAGAGAACGGAACGACAATTAGATCTGTCCTTACATACTTCTTTTTCAGTACAATTTCTCATGCACGCACGTCAATTTCTCTTACTTAAAACACGGCCGTCGTTGAGAATTTGATCTACATGTTCAAACCATGTAGTTCTCGGACGCCCGCGCTTCCTCACACCCCTCCTTTCAGCCAAGTATATCCTCTTTGTCATTCTTTCCTTTGTTGATATTACTTTAGGTTATCTTTGAGGTGGTCGTTGGACAAGTTCAAATGTTCCCGTTGTCAACTTTCTTAACTTTCACGACACAAGCTGGTTGCTCACTCAGATTTTTCGGCTTATTTTTCTAAAAAAATATATAAATCCGTCTAGATCATAATATTTTCATACATTGCAAAAATATTTTAAGAACACATCAATAGGTATTACTTATCAGTCGCATTGGATGTACTAAATAAGTGTTTTATTAAAAATAATTTGACATGATCTTTCAACAAGAGCCGTCAGTCATAAATATCGACTTTATTAAGTGTTACTATTATATATATAAGATGTAAAGTTAGGCATTCCTTTAAGAAAGAACACCTCGAAATAATGAAACACACCATCGCATCTCAAGTAAGTAAAATCCATTCCCCGTGAACGCGTCCCCGATACTCCGTCTACACACTACTGCTGGCAACACTATAGCAGACGAAGTAGAAGAGTAATTAAAAGTTTATAAGAACACCCTATGTAGGTTTCCTTATACACCAACCAGCCAACGAAGCAAGCAGTCTCAAACACATATTACACACTTGTGAGACTTGCATCGGATACCAAACTAATACTTAAAAAAATTACGTCTCGCCAATTTGTGGAAATAAATATCCAGTTGAGTGATCAGCTAACGAATTTGTTCAATATATTTTATGTTCTTTCTTCATCTCAAGGTGACATCAGCAATTGTAGATAATATAATATGTATATAACAACATATTTTGAATATCAAAAAAACAGTTGTGTTCGATTACATGATTACTAGGATTATTACTTTTTCTGGCAATTAGAGTAAATGCTACATTATAGATCGTCGATAAGTCGATTGCTATTTGTTGGCAAAATATTGTGAGTGTGAAAACTTTTTAATAAACATTTAAGTAGGTATGTACAATAAGTAGGTGTGTAATAGTAGTAGGTGTTCCGCAATGCATTACACCGTCTCCATGAATGCATTACACTGTGTTGGTTCACACCATATACCTACAGAGATCTGTTATGTCTAGAGCTTGTTCATACATATTATAATATAAGTAATATCTAACTAGTGGTAAACATTTTAAATGATGTTCGCAAGATAATTTTTAATTATCTATCTATCCGACGCATCACGGTATTCCCTACCTTTGCATGCAACATAAGCATACGTAAAATGTAATCAGGATCGGTTGTAGAACATTATCTTTGATTTGGAAATTTTTGTGTTTGACTTCGTTGAGTCTCCAGTAAATAATAGGTTTCTCACTCTTTTCAGTAGTTTTCGAGAGTTCTGTAAAAAGCAGGCATTCGTAAAATATCACAGATAAACGCTTAATATTTTCAGTTGAGGTATGCTGCCGATCATGAATTTCTTTTTATTGTTGACATAAAGAGGGCAATCTTTATTACGAATGTTTACGAATATGTTTATTAAATCCACCCGTATCTAAAATATTTGTTATTTTACGAATACCTGGCCAATTACAGGATTTTATTTGAAAACTCATAGAAAATAGTGGGAGAGATATTTCAATCCGGCAATTTTTTCTCAACGGATACCAGTCTCTTCCATTTGTATTATTTTAACATTAGTCGGCAGCTGTTAAATAAAATACATCTGTTTTTCTTACAAAATACAAATTATTTATGTATAGAAGTTTGAAAATATTTGTGCTTATTACAAAATTCACATTAACCTTAATAAATAAATCTTTATTAAGTCTCAAAATACACCAAACATGATGTTGAAGTAGAAACAGGAAAAATACAAATACGTTACGAAACCCATAACCGTTTAAGCCCTTAAGTGAAATTTTTAAGCCCACTCATTATTCTTAACGTTTAACGGATGGTGTAACGAGTATTATTCTTGTAAATTTTTATACAAACACTTCGGGAGTTAAGTGGAGAAATGGAGGACGAAAAATCAGCAGGTTTAAGTAGTAAGTAAAGTAATTCGTTATAGAGGGCGGCATTGCCGTCGTATCAATGACAAAGCCTCAGTCAAGTGGAGGGATCATCAGCTGAGAAAAGAAGATAATCTCACAAATCGCCAAGGAGTTGAGTGATGACAAAATGAGAAGGGCGGAAAGAGACATTCGAAAATTGAATATGCGTACAATTTAAATATTTAAAAAAATATATGTCGTAAAAGGCATCACGTATAAAGTATCTAATATCTTCCATTTATCTATGAGATACGCCATCTCTCCTGAATGACTTTATTTTGTAATGCACAGAGGGCAACCTACTATACCTTTATATCATCATAATCTAATTACTACTTCACTTCTGTTGAGTTCTTGTAGTAACGTGATGTTTTACAAATACATATTTTTCACAGAAAGCTCGTAAACTTACAAAAACTGTAAAGAAATTATTCTATCTAGGGAACTTCATAGCGAATTATTTTAATTACAAATTGATACATTCTTCCAACTTCACGACACATGAGAATGAAAAGGAATATATTTGAATTTGTTTAATCCCAGATTCAACTTAAAAATATAAATGCCTGGTTATCAACCTTTAAATATTATAAGATTCGAACATATTGAATTCTGAGGAGATTCAGAGCATGATAAAAAAGACGAAAAAGTACGCAGCAAGTGTTTGTGCATTTGACACTTTTTTCACCCCGTGTGGGTATCTATCTATGTACATCTATCTACCCCTACCACCCCTTCTACCGTCATATAACACGAGCCACGGAGGGTGCTATTGAGACGTCTGAAAAAATTACCCCCTTTTTTCATTCGCACGGGGATGATGAAGAGATCGAGTAGAAGTGGTGATTGATAGGTAATGTCATCTTATTGTAAACAGATTGTTTTAAATTGACGATTTGCTGAAAGAATTGGGAATGACGTATGTATTTAAACGATTTCCCAAAGGGTTGACAAAAATATTAAATTTGTTAAATAAATTTAGTACAAAGAAACACAAGTATATACTACTCCTACTACTATACCATCACGGCATATCCCACAAGTGGGGTAGCTAGCAAGCCAGTTGCATATAATAAACATACAAGATGTCCTCTCCGTACCAATATAAACTATGACATTCAAGATGGGTGGCAAACCTCGTCGCTGAATTTAAGATGTAAACTGTCTTAATTTTTTCGAACACCTGCCTTTAACAGAACACTCGTAAACTTACGGAGAAGAGTAGGAAACCATTTCATTATAATTAATAATTTTAATATTTCAACTACAGATTATTTATTTTTGATATGAGTTTTAAATTATTGATGTAAGTGGGAATGACGTCAATAAAAATTTACTTTATCTTGAAAAAACAAAAAAAAGGTTGTTAAACTTACTACTAAAAAGAGGACAGCTTGCATGTTTATTATATGCAGCTGGTCTGCTGGCTACCCCACTTGTGGGATATGCCGTGATGGTATAGTAGTAGTAGTAGTAAACTTACTACTACTTTTCGAGAAAAAAAAAACACAGTAAGTTATAATATTTACTCGTATTGATCACTGCTTTTTTATCGATTAGACCATTTATCTTTGTATTGTAATATTCGGCTGATTATGGTAATAGTTTTCATAAAGATAGAAAGGTTTACTAAAAAACTATTTCTATGTCGAAAATATTAAAATAACATAAAATATTCAGTGTGTTAAAGTGGCAGAAAAATTTGGATTGGTCAGACTAATTCAGTCGGAACCAACGGAATGTAATGAAGAATGTTTTCTGGATGGCTTCACACGATAACGGGAATAAATTTCATATTCAAAATGTTCAGTTTATCCACAACCTGATTCATTCAAATATGTAGCAAACATCCTAAAAATACTGCATTCAATTGAAATATGAAAAGTTCTCTCAATACACATTGAAAGTATTATTATATTACTAATGAGATATTTGGCATAGTAGAGTAGATGAAAAAAGTCGTCTGCATAAAGCTCTTTATATGAGAAAAATACGAAAGCTTCCATAGACTCTAGACATGAATGTATGACTACATGCGAAAATTAGCTGGTGTTCATTGGAAGAAGAAAGTGGTAGGTAAAATGTTTTGAAGGTTTAAGTGTTTGATACTAAACACAAGGAAGATCTCGAGATAAATAAGCAATTAGGTAGTTACCTCTTTCTAACATATTTTTTCAGTAAGTTCACGTGAAGATAGTTTCAGAAATGTTCTTATAATTTTTCATAAAACTTATATAGCTAAATGACAAATGAAATCCGGAAATAGATTTTTTCTTACTGAACACGTAATTAAATGAATTCACTACCAAATGAATAAAGTACAAACAAATTCCTTGATTAGGCGCATTGTATGAAACAAAACTAAATTCACTAATCTTAGCAACCTTTGAAAAAGTCAAAAAGGATTCTTTTAATTAAATATACAGTAAATACTTTCACAAATAATAATGATAATATTATATTATTATTCATTCATACGTTTTTTTTTACATTTTCTATCCCAATAAATGTGACAGTTGACAGGATTAAGTTTTTTTTGTTCAACATAAGTATCCATTTTATTTTATTTTATTTGCGTCTACTTAAAAATTCCCGTCATTTTAAATTAAAAATCCTACCCTTATTTGACCCTTCAAAGTTATTTTATTTTTTCTATATTTAGTTACTGGTATTACTGGCATTGAATCAAAAAGGCATAAATCGTCTACTAGAGGGTGAAACATCTCCAGACCTTTACTTTAGATAAACCTCTTTTTATCGTGTACTTTCTAAATAAATGAGCATTGAAGGATGTCGTATGCAATGGGTGGAAGTCCATAAATCTTTAACGAATTGAGATATTGAAATTGGACTTTCGTTTTTTTTTTTCATGTTCTGTCTATTTGGGTATGGGGTTTTACATATCCGAAGCTTTGGTTAAAGAATAGAAGTATGAATGAAAATTATGAATATTTTCAATTCACATGAGATAACAATGCACAAAAAAGATTATTTTTTCCACATTTTATGTAAAGTTATTTATTACAAGCGAAGTCTCTTTAACTCAAAATTTATAAATTTCTTATGTTATTACTTTTTGGTACCAATCAATTATTTTGATTGGAGAACCTTGTTCACACAACGTAACATTGTGCAAAATCTAATCGAGATCTCTGATAGATTTTATATGTAAATTGTTAGATGTTCAAGTATTTACAGCAACTGACGAGTCAACTAACTACCTTGTACTTAAAAGGAAAAAAATGTTCAAGAACAAGGATCCTGGGTAGGTTTGTCATATTATCTGGTTTAAGATATTGTACCTATGTAAAAAAAATATTGTGTAAAAGGCTAATTAGCCGTAAATAAATTATCTCCTTGTCCAAATCTTTGTGAGGTTACCTCTGATTTCTAAAACGTTTGGCTTTTAGTGATGGACAATTTATGTAAAAAATAGTTTGCCGCGATTTAACAAGATTATGAATATTTGTATTGTTCTAATGTAAGTTTTCTTATGTTTTTATTACATGTAAGAATAAAATACACTTGTACCCTTTCATAATGAGACTTGAAACATTCGCATATTGATAATAGGGTGTCTTCTTTTGTCACGTATTCTTAATTAAACCAACCATAATCATATAGGGTGACCCTTCAGGATTTCGTTAAGGGACAGCTGTTGCTATTTCAACACATTCCATGCTAAAATACAGGCGTAAATGTAGGTAGGTATATGTTTTTATGTTTTATAATAAAAAAAATATCCCCCGTGGAGCATCCGGTAAAGAATTGGTCTCCCACTCTTCTGCGTAAGTTTTCGAGTGTCCTGTAAAAGGCAGGTGTTCGAAAAAAATTAAGACATTTTACATCTTAAATTCAGCGATGAGGTTTGCCACCCATCCTGAATGTCTTGATTTTATATTGGCACGAAGAGGACAGTTTGCATGTTTCTTACATGCAGCTGATCTGCTGGCTACCCCACTTGTGGGATATGCCGTGATGGTATAGTAGTAGTAATAAAAAAAAATACAACGTCTCATCTAAAATGCAGAGTATTTTCCGTTTTCTTAGTTAATTTTTACCCTTTTAATTGTTTATGACTAAATATTTCATTGATATTAGGTGCAAAGTATCAAAAAAAATCTTTTCAACCAAAAGTTGAAAAGATTAAAGATATTAATTAATTTATTTATTTATCACTTATACACGGCGTGAGATTTTTACACGTTAAACATATAACAAAAAAGTTGACAGAGAAAAACAAAACAAAATGTGAATTTAACAGCTGCAGATACAAATCTATTAAAAAAAAACAGTAAAATGAAAAATAAAATTAGCAGTAATGTTGCACAAAACAACAATAGTAATAAAAAAAACGATGATATTCTATAGTTCATGTGAAACTCTTTTTTTTGAAGGAATAAAAAGTTTTGCAGCCCATACGCTCAAATTCTTGATAAAAAAGTAAATAAAATATTACTAAGTATATTTATGGAGTTTAAAAAAGGACTAAAATAGATAGACAATTTGAATGAAAATACAAACAGAATCATAAAAACACGTCGGTATGATGTAGATAGTGGATAAATAATTTGATTAAATACAGTATATATAAGTTGTCAGACATCATTGTAGCAAAACGCAATTATTGTGGGCAATAAGAATAAAAAATAAGACTCTCACATGCCTTTTTCATGTCAATTATCGTGTTAAGTACGAATTTCAAACAGAAAAGCAAAATAATATTTAGGATACATCATAAGGATTAAAAACCGTACCGTACAATTGAATTTATACCAACTAGTATGTACCTTTACTTACTAAAGCCTTTGTATGGAGCATTCTGCTTTATGGTTGTGAGACGTGGACCATCAGCAAGAGTGAAAGCGGACGGTTGGCGGCCTTTGAGATGTGGTGCTACAGACGCATGCTTAAGATCCATTGGTCGGAACACGTCGAAAACGCAGAAGTATTAACCAGGGTAGGCGAAAAAAGGCAACTTCTTAAGAGAATCGGCCAACAACGAGCTAACTGAATTGGCCACAACATCAGGCACCCAGGAATACTCATCGCCATCGCGGAGGGTAAGACCGAGGGGACAAATGGCAGAGGCCGACCAAGAGACGCGTATATGGACCAACTGAAGAGGGACATGAACTGTGGCTCATACGTAGAGCTGAAAAGACTGGCTGAGAATAGAGACGAATGGAGAAGAATAACCAAACTCGTTGCAGACTAATCCAATGGATTGTAACTTATTATAATTATAGTATGTACCTATAGGTATTAAATTAGACTCTCTATCGCATTGCCAAAATGTTACGTTGGCGTACCCCATAAGTGCGCCCTTGCAGTGATTTTTCACAAAATGGTGCAAAGTTAAGTTGTTTCGAATACTATTATTCTTCTTCTATCAGTGCTGTATCAGGTACCCCCGACGTTGGCGATCACTCTGGAGAATGCATCTCTGCCTCGTGCTGTCCGGACTAGTTCTCCCATCCGTGTTATTCCGTTCCATATTGCCGTATATTCTGCAGCCACGACATCTGCCTCCTTCCTACTCCACGACGTTCCTCAATCTTGCCTTCTATTTTCAACAACTGCCGAAGTCTATATTTATTTCCTCGCAGGATGTGGCCCAAATATGAGACTTTACGAACCTTGATATTTATCAGGAGTATTTGCATGTGATCTGCGTATTATTCGCTCGAATATTATTATGAATGGTTTTGCTGTACATCTAAAATGCCAAATTACAGAAAACAAAAAGTAAAATTTAATATATATGAATGAAAGAACTTCGCGAATATTCACGTTGTAATCTTATATGATAAAAATTAATACAAATAATAAATAAACGTAATAAATGAACTATACACAGAATATCGTCTTCATATCATTTGATAATAATAATTAGAATAGACGAAACAGTTGTTGCCTCATTCTCATACAGAATAACTACAAAATATGCTTACTTTTCTGTTGTATACAATTCGAACATAATGTGACTTTTTATCAATTTTACATAAGATTTAATTACGTCAAAGATGAGTCAAAACCATATGTTTAATGATTGCACAGATTATTGCAGGACTGGTAGGTATTAATTAAAGATGGCCTTTATATTGAATAAATTTATAATTTTTAAAAGAATCGATACGATACATTAATACGATACACAATGTGAGAGAAAAATTAAAGTTTGAACAGGTTTAGTTTTTAAGTTATTTATGCTTGAAGCACGTCATGTATATGACTGATAGTATTCGTATAAAATTAAATAATAATAATTTGATTCCGACAAGTAAGGAAGAAACGTAGTAGATGTATATTAGAATATATTGTATTGTACCTTGTACAATGCAGTGGCCGATGAGTAAACAATTATACATTTCTCGCCTAAAAAGTAGGGGATAGAAATTTAATAACTGAAACAATTATAAGTCCAGTTGACCAAGGGAAGGGTTCATTTTCGGTTTCAGTGTGGGGTTAGGGATGAAGAAAACAGAAATGATAGCAGGCGGCAATGGTTTAGAGGCGGATTAGATGTCATAACAATAACACTTGTAATAGCATGTCAAAAACTGTGAAATTATTATAGTATGGAAATACTTGAAATATGAACGTGATATGAGTGTGATACCAGAAAACAAATAGGAAAGAGAAGTTTGTAATAGTTTTTTTTATATTTATAATATTACTGTAGATATGTATATTTATGTCTGTTTTGTTTTTTGATTTTAATAACCGGGTTAGTTGGAAGACATCGCATTTTAGCGATAAACTCGCCCTCTGTACATTGAATTGTATAAATGACATTTTCTATGTTAAATTGTATTATTGTAAACAATGTACAGTGAAGAATAAAATAAATAAATTAAATCAAATTGTTTACAACAATTGGAAATACTGTCTTTTTCCATAACAAAAATATACTCGAATTGAATGAAATGAATTAATAGTATTTACATATCTTTCGTGTTACTAAATTAATTTAAAATTATGAAGTCATCAAGGGTTTACTTATGAAGAGTAAACACACCATGTAATCTATTCTATTCTATTTTCAAAGGCCATCCACTTGTTTAAGAGTGATCAGTAACCATGTTATCCATAATGATAAAAAATAGTAATGATTTAAATGCATGGTGACATTTTATTGATAATAATTGTATAAGGGGGAAATTTAATTTTTTTTTTAATTATTTCATTCACTGTGATTTTAAGTGAATAATAAAATAGCTGTGACTACATATTCAAGCATAATCTATCGCAGTATACCTTTCTCATTTAAAAGTCAAACACTTGAACAATTAATTAATAATTAACACAAGACCTAGCTGCGGTATGTTGCCTTAGTCGCAGTTGTTGGTCTTGTAACAGAAGAGGCGAGGTGAATGTTACAATAATAATAATCAGAACAAAGTGACTGACAGCTTTGCAAGAAACTCACAGCGGGGCGTCCTTCATTATAATATTTATACTCAATTAACTTGTTATCATTTAAAAGGAATGCATAGTCGATTATTTATGAAAATGAAATATATTTTTAAACAACGAATATTTTTCTACGAAATTACCGATTCGTCACCTATTCAAAATGTTTTGTCAGTCACTTTTCATTCAAAAGCTATGTATGTACGTATATACAGGCGTGTTATAAAGGCCGGAAGTTTCGATATATTTTTAAAACTTATTAAGTTGCATGGTGTTGGATGAAAGGTGACTTTCGAATTTTTTTTTTTTTTTTTTTTTTTTTTTTTTTTTTTTTTTTTTTTTTTTTTTTTTCTTTTTTTTTTTTTTTAAAAAGATATATCTGGGTTTTGTTATAAACCCAAATACAACCTTATACACCTTTCACACTAAGCTAAAAGCTTATGCCGTGAAAGGGGAATTCGCCGGCACCTGGGATCGAACCACGGACCTCTTGTTCTGAAGGCCGAGACTCTACCTCCAGGCTACCAACTCACCTTTTTGTTTGTGCTTGCATTCAATGTAGCTTTTTTTGTTTCATAATTATACAATCAAATAGAAAAGTCTCGTAATCAGGGAAAGATTAGGTTTATGGAAAATAATTACATATAATTTTAAATACCTTTTGAGTTTTGTAAACTGCGATATGATGAAAATCATTCACCATATTTTTGTCCGCAAATACACACACAACACTTGATACATTGTTTTTAATTCACGTAGTTACGAATTATTATTTGATACATATACTTTTAAATACCTTTTGAGTTTAAAAAACACTAATCAATAAATCACTGATTCCATACTTACATATTTTTTACCTACAATCACACACACAACACCAAGACTTGATGTATTGTTTTTAATTCACGTAGGTACTATCGAATTATTATTTGATACATACTCGTATACTTTTGAGTCTTGTCAACAGCGATATGATTAAAAAAAAATAGAAACAAAAATAATAAAACACTGTTATCAATAAATCACTGTTTCAAATTGAACATAATTATTTTTGTCTACAATCACTCACACAACAATTGATAATATAAATTGTTTTGAATTATCCATTATTAATTTAAGTAAAAATGTTCATGTGAAACATATCGCAATTTCTACAAAAACAATATTCTATCCATACCGTGTAACTAGAAATATATCAAAACATTGATGATATCCAAAAGATGATAAGCATTAAACAGAGAATCGTGCTCATTCATACGTGACAATCTACACATTATGTCGTTTTGTATCAATGTACTACAGATAAATTTAGCTCATTTGATTATACCTGATAAAGTGGATAAGATTTATGTTTTATCAAAATAATAATTAGTCAATAATATAATTATTCACTCTAGTACGAACTTGTATCAGATCTGCAATACACTAAACATCTGGTACAAATAAAAATGGTAAAATCACTTAAATAACAAAATATCTTCGTAGAACATATAATATTGTGTTTTATAAGATTCGGTTGCAAGAATTTCAGACACCATTACTCGTGCACTAAATGTACAAAATTGATCAAAAGTTAATATTTTAAATGCTTTTTATTTAGAACAAGTTGATTTTTTTTTAAAAAAAAATCTTTAAATTTTGTTAAAACATAAATCTATGTCAAATATGTTCGTTAAACTTATTAAAAATCCATGAAAACATAATTCGAATTTACGCATACTCGTAGACATCTGTAGATCTTTTAAGAAGCAATATTTTTTTGGTGTTTTCCGATCCAAACAAATATTATTTTACTTAAAAAATAAGCACACGGAGTATATCCTACTGCAGTTTTTATAAAACGCATGGATTGTAACGTTTTTGATTTTTTAGAAATTTTCCTAATTTTTTTTAATCAATGGATTTTCCCCCAATATAACTGTTTTAAAAACTATATACTATGAGAAAAAATAAATTTAAGAGAGTAATTTGTTGAAATGAATATTATTTGTACCTATGTTGTTTTTTGCATACATACAAGCAGCTTCCCGGAGATTTTTTACTTTATTAAAGATGCACAAAGTTATTTTATTGAAAACCAGAAAAATAAATAAATTATTATTAATATAATGAAAATGGTATTAAATCATGTCCAAGTAACATATGTGGGATGTCTCCTATCTTATCCCATCCCATAATAAATAGTATAAGTTATAAAGCAAGTCTGGGATGCATGCTTCAGTGAAGCGAAGATACCAACTGCATGCCGTGGGTGAACATAATGTATGTAGTAGGGTTAATCAATGGAATACTCCTGTATAATATCACTATTTGTATGATTATTATGACATTAATAATATAAGTTATATACGTATTATACTATTCAATATAGAATTAGTTTCTTTCGAATCTATAATAAGTAATATTGTGTACCTATGTTGTGCTTTTATGCACAAACTTTTATAAAAAATATGTTTTGATACATTATAACAAAGTACCTAGCAAAAATAAAGTTGGAAAGCGACTATTATGTATTATATAGGTACCTTGTGTAGGATTTGATTTAGATACCTATGAAGATACATGTTTGCTCATTGGTATTTGGTGATTTTTTAATGCAATTGGCAATCTGGCCTTTCATATTCAACGGTAAATTTCTCGGCCAGTCGGATGCATTGGTGGGCACCTCAAGTAGGTCCTTTCAACCCAACATTAGTAATAGTAATGAAATATTTGTTCTATATTATTTATGCTATTTTTTATGTATTTTGAATTATTATAACTCTAATTCAAGTTTAAAAGAATTGTATTCTAAGTCATATTTGAAAAATTGTAATTTGATATTTGTATTTTTTTTTCTAGTATTACCGCAGAACAGATTTTAATCTAGTGGGGCAATATATTCCATAATATGGTTTTTTATGTTAATTTTGTATGCTCTATTTGGAATAATAAATTAAAAAAAAAAAAAACATTTTAATCCTTTAGACCTCATGTGAGGAGTTGAATGCATTCAGATACTTTTTTTAAACATTGAATACAAAAACTTTTCAACTTGTGTTTAAAACTGATGAAGCATTAAGAACCCATGTATTTGACATTGCAAGAATATGCTAAATTACAAAATTTAAATTTTGTTACTGTGTATATAAGTATTTAAAAAAATCTTTACTCAAGTTTTATTTAAAAAAAATCGCACATTGACCAAGTTATAAAATTATGATGTCAATTTTACTCTGAGCATGAATAATTACAAAAAGCTTTGAAATAGATATGAAACACCAATATTTAAATTTTTAGAATTGACGAAGAAAAAAGCTGTTTAAATTAACGCGATTCTGCACATATTTTATAGGAAGTACCATATTTTATAATCCTATTGTACCTACAATATTTAGGTACGCCCTTAGCGGGAAAGGCTAATAACATAAAGAGATTTGAATCTCGGTGGTGACGTTAAATAAGGGAGTTACTCCATAAAGAGAATCTCCGGTAATTAATGGAGAAGTAATTAATTATTTACAATAACAGTCGAGTACTGAGAGATACCTGCTGTTCTTTACTATACTGATTTTATTACCGTGTCGGATTTGAGATGTTTTGACGGGAAATCATTCATAATATTGTTATTTCCAACAATAATATAATATTCCTTGAATGTAATATACTTATTTTATAAAACGCCTTTATAGGATAGATATTTATTAATAATTGAGAAATTGATGGAGATGTATCATTTTAACAGAAATACAAAATTTCAATGAAATTATTTGGATATTTTTGTTCCAGATGGATAAGTTTAGACACATGTTTATCCACCAAAGATTCCAAAAAAGCTTTATAATTTTTTGTTTATTTTTATAGTTAAATTCTTATGTTAATTAATACTTACTTTAAACTCGAATGTGGTTATATGATTCAGGTAAAAAATATTTGGCAGGTACTTTAGAGTATTTGGGTTAGTTGGAAGAGATCGAGCTTTTGCGATAAATTCGCCCTCTGTATATTAAAAAATATGCTGATGGAAGTAAAGTCTAAATAAAGTAAAACTTTGGGTTAATCGGAAGAGATCGCGTCTTTGCGATAAACTCACCATCTATATATTGGTTGTATTTAATTTGAATGTATTTCTATATGAAATTTTTTGTATTCAATTTAGAGTAAAGAATGCATAAATAAATAAAGTTACCCTTATATTTATTTCAAAATAAGAGCGACTATGTCCGAAAATAATAATAATAATTGTACTTACAACAATAATTACCGATTGGTTATATCAGGGTGGCATGATTCGGTAAAAGATTATTTGCGAATGACACTTATGAGACTTGGGATGTAACTCGGGGGACACGAAGGCGTAATAGTAGGTACTATATAGGTTGGGAAGATACTAGTCCATCGATCATCCAATTAGTTCGCTGATCAATCACTCGATGGCACAATGTATGTACCTACTATGGTACTACCTACACCCCTGTATTCCTGCGAGCCTGATACCTCTTACAGCCCAATATACTATGTACTACCTTTGCCTGGTTTCTTATTGAATAATTATTATTACGAATATCCCACAATATAATATTATTAATACAATATACCCGTTATACTGTGATGATCCCCTGATATCGCTTCCTAAATTACTATAATGGTTGTATAAGCGTGTTACATGGAATTAGGCTCAGGAGAAATAATATTTAATTATTAATTTTGATGTATCACATTGTAATTATTATAACCATGTTCCTATGTAATAATGTATGTATAGTGAAGTAATATCAATTAATCTCACCGTTTACTATGTTCTTACTTAAATCCTTCCTCGTTTAGTGATAAGATAAGAAGCCTTAATATTAGTTTTGATCCTTAACTAAGTCTCACAATGCATCAAATTTTATTCAATAACTTTAATTGTACGATTTGATTAGTGACATTTTCAGGAAAATAAACAATTTGTGCATAATATAACTTCTTGACTTAATAAAAAAATTCGAAAGCTTTCACTGCACATCTTCCTATTAAAATTATAAAAAAATAACGTAAGCTGGCGTAAGTAACATAATTGTGTCGTGAATTATATAAATTTCAATTGTTTTAGAGGCACTAACTATGTAACAGTTTCTAGAAGTCTTGAAAAGCTCGTCAATGGTGTATGTAGGTGCACTAAAATCTACATAAAAATATACATATGTAGTCATTCACGTCAAAAAAATTAAAAGTTATATAAATGATTATACCTATTTAGTACCTTGTTAGGGTCGATTTTGCCACCGATGGATAAAAAGAGAAAGATAAAATTAGAAAAAATCATTTTTTTAAGTTTTTCTACAGTAATAACGTTTCTATGCATGAAAAACATGGATTTTAATATTAATGATCAAATTTAGTTTCCATTACCTAAAATTGATGCGGCGCTCGTAAAATGAATGCGCAGAGCCAAAAATCTATTAAAATTATTATTTTTCAACATTAAACGCTGTAAAGTAAAGAGTTACAATGTACATATTACAACTTGCAATACTACTTTGCATAAGAAATAACCTGGGGCCATAACATCAGAATTAGCTACTCCTGTTCTGAGAACAAGGAGTGTAGAAGACGATCTTAAATGCTGGGCGCGTAACGCGTACTAATTTCACTAACAATATTCCCCCTTTCATTTTAGTCATCGCCGAAGAAACCGACAATAAGTCTCTATCTTATGCCTGGTTTCCATGAGCTAAGTACTTCACATTAGTACTACTCATTTACAATTACACTATTTAGTTTCAGGCAACAAGAATAAAAGATTTACATCTTGGTGTAATGTGAAGGATTTAAGTAGAATTATCTTTGTTAATGGTATAATTCATTACACACGACGGTCATCACGAAGATGATCATTCTATTTTCTGTTTATATGTCTTGTGTATTTTATTTCATCTAAACTCACTTTATGCTAAAACATACTCATCAAACATTTTAGTAGGTTTACTGGAAGACATTGCCTCAGTACGCCTTTTGTAAAAAAAATATTTTGACAATAAAGTGTTTATTATTATTATTATGATTATCAAAATATTTATATCAATAATGTGTTAAGTACAATAATATTACTAATTCTTACTCACTTGTTACTTTCATCTGTCAAAAATTTGAATAAGATTCGATAAGAGGAACTTCGTGCTTAATGTATTGAAATGTAGCAAAAACTGTGATACGAATATGAGTTTTTGCATAAACATAGTGTAAGAAAGATAATGTTTGACATTTAGGCATCACAAAATCGAACAACACCATTGCTGATTATGTTTGTGACAAAACTCGTGCCAGACCCGCTGATTCCACTTGCTTATTGTTGTCTTACTTACTTTTATAAGTTCTAACACAAGTACTATGTTTGTGTAAGTTATGCATAATTAAGATACAATGTATAGCCCTTACAGCATAGATGATAATATAGCCTAAAGGTTTTTACTTTTAAGATGCAGGCTGTTGTATGTACGTACAATGTGGTAGGAAAATCATAATATAATGAATGGAGCATTAAAGTTAAAGGGGTAACCTGTAATGAGAATGGTTTAGAGAGAGAGATTGCGTTGTATTATTATGATTTATGACCCACCTTTCTACTCCTCTCCTTACTCACTTATCAGTTCAAAGGTTCATGCAATCTCACGAAGAAAAATTAAACATTATTCACTACCTATGAAATTTAGATACGTGCATCTTGTTAATGAAAATATCTACCTAGCTAAATTTATCTCTTGAAATAATGTTAAGTGTTTTACATGATGGCAGCTTTGAGATGTTCTCCTAAATACGAGTATTAAAAGATTGTTCAATTGTCCTTAATTAGATGCGGTATTAAAAAAATGACTTAATTTTTACTACTACTACTACTACTATAACTACACCATCACGGCATATCCCACAAGTGGGGTAGCCAGCAGAATAGCTGTATGTTATAAACATGCAGGCCGTTCTCTCTGTGCCAATAAAAAAATAAAACACCAGGATGGGTGCCGAATCTCATCGCTGGATTTGAGATGTAAAATCTCTTCATTTTTTCGAACTTTAATCTGCCTTTTACAAAACACTCGAAAACTTACGGGAAACAGTGGGAGACCAATTCTTGGCCGGGTGCTTCATGGCTTATTTTTATTTTATTTTTAATCACTTTGTTTATTTTATAGGCCTTATATGAATTTAATATTATTTAAAATTAAGAAAAACTGACATCACTATATCGTCATAAGTATCTGTATTATCGGTAGCGTAAGTTTGATAACAGTTGTGTGTACCTATACAAAGATAAAATACAACATCAATATGTTATCATTTGACTTTTAAGCAAGGTAAAAATTCATACACAACACTATTCATATTTTTGATAATATCAAGACCGTCTGAGCAAGAAAACATATTAATGCATATACCGCAATTACTGTAAAAATTACTATACGTTTATAAGTTGTGCAGAGAGTGAGAAACATTAGCATACTGCTAATAGCAACATCCTCTATACTGCGATATGCGGGACAGTGGTTTAAGCTCAGACATACGTGGTGTGAGGCTCTGAGAACTATATTATGCAGAAGGAAGTAGGAAGACGTTTTATATGTATTGTAGATAATATTATCCTCAGAAATGCACTTGAGGGAAAACGCTGTCTTATAAAATTCCTCTAATGTAACAAGGTGTAGTAATTCTCAAAAGCATTCGATTGTGGTAAGTTCGGAGTACTATGAAATTACAACAGATTTTTAATGTATAAAAAATAAACAATTCTATGGTTTCTGTAAGATTGTTTTCTAGTAAACTCTCAGTACTTTGTGTTTTTAGAATTTGTAATTTTGCATAGAGAAACTATCTTGTTAAACCACTTATGAAGAACAACGAGCGTGTTGTTCAAGACATTTTAATTAAACCTAAGAACTCACGTGTTTTTTGCAACACACAATTGTACCTTATAAGGACTGCTATCCATTTCATACAGGACTGTTATCCATTTCACATCAAAGATAGAATGAACATTTACAAAGTGCGCTATATCCAGCCTCATGTTGTAAGACTTCATAATGTATAAATATAATCCTACAGCTCGAAATCGAATATTTCTCTTAGGTACCAATTCTTCTAGTATTCCGTACCTTGCAATTATGATATTGATTAGATTCTACAAGTTGGTGCAATTATGCAAGAAAAAGGTGCAATTTAAATCCAATATTTGCTTTAGTGATACATACATACATAACTCCATTAACGTAGTAAGTTATATTTTAAACCAAAGCAAAATACAGTAATTATAATAGGTGGTAGCATTTTAGACACAATCTTAATACTTAAATGAACGACGCTCAACACTTGTATAACTACCCGAGGTTTAATTACACGTCTAGTAGAAAGAGAAGCAGCACCACGTACAATACTATACTATCTGTTGTCTTCACAAGATTATGTTAGATGGAAAACTGAACAAACAAATGTAATTGATAAAGAATATAGAAAAAATGTTGCAATAGTTTTTGACACAATATGATAATAAATTTCCTGAGATTTTTTGGATATTATTCCTCTAGTACACGTGAAGTAGATATGAAGATGACGTTATGATCACTTTCCAATAGTTCTTTATCAATGAATTATAATTACTTTCTTATCAACACGGGCTTCTCCCATACATTCTTTTGTTCAAATCCTATAAATTAATACTGTTTGTCTTTGTTACTTATTTCACATTTTACTATTAGCCTGATGATGGAATCGAGAGTCTCCGAATACTAGTACGCGAAGTTAATAAAAGTCATTTGAAACTTAACTAGATACTGTTTTTTTTTCAATTTATCTTGTCATACTCACCACCAACGTTAACCCACATTAGGCATATTATAAATGGCGTCAATTCATTTGAACTATTGTCATTTATAAACTCATACTCATCGTTCTAAATAAGTATGCACTTATACGGTTAACTTTGTTGTAATATTGAAAGAAGTTTTAGTTCTTAGTTAAGATAATTGCCATAAAAAACTGAATATTAAATATTCGTTTTATGGATTTGCTAAAAGATCCTTTATTTTTTTATTGTAACTGTAAATATTGTATACAAAAATAAAGTTAAAGGTGTAACATGACTCGCCGAATCATTGGATTGTTCATTATGATTACTTATCAATTTTTAACCTGCTTTTGTATTGTCAATCTACAAAAAAAAATGTTGTTTGTCAATCGTGATTGTTCGTCCCACATCCATATCATTGTGAGACGTCAGGACGCCGACGGCAAATACGACGTCGACTAGATATATCTATAATTATTATTATTACCATTATGATTTTGATAAGGAGATGACGCTCTGTCTAATGCAGATACATATTTTATAGTACCAACAAATACATACATATTGTAACCAACACAAGAAAACATCATCGGTCGTTGCATCAAAACAGTAGACGATATTTAAATGAAAATAACAAATGAAATAGTCTAGCATAAAAAAAGAATCTGTTTAAATAAAACAGTTTTCACTTCATTTGTTCGAAACTTTTTACTTAATCATATATGTTATAAAAGAAGTAACATATCTCAAATCTGAACTAAAGATGGTTACTTTTTTTGAAAAAAAATTGACGAATACTGAGAAAGAAAAAAAATGCGAAATTTCTTTAATATCGCGATTTATAATATAATATTAAACTATTGAATATTGCGGTCAACATTTATAATGTCATCATGTGTAGAGGCAATTAATGGTCAAAAAAGTTTGAAAAGGTTAAGAGGGTTTCATTTAATAACTCATGCATTTTTTAAAGCTTTATTATTTTTATGTGCTGGACATTTTAAAGTCAACCATATTAGGTACCTACTATTTGACTTGTTATTTACTTTAATTTACTTTTCGTATGGCTCGGTGATTTGATTTTCTTTTACCCATATGGGCTGCGTCTATGACCGCCTCCGGTCCTGCTTTATGGATGTCCTGCATATCCCCGCTGATTTTTTTCAATAGCAGTCTTGTACTATGTGTCTTGTTATAATTGGATTCTTCTAAGCTATGTTATTTTTTATTCACGAAATTTCCTATTTAAAATCAACAATTCTACTATAAGACTTCTTTCAATTTAATAAAAATGTAATTTTCCATTATAATGCCTTACTGCAGTTAGAAACAATACGAAAATATACATTCTCCTAGATGGAAGATTAAAAATTATAAAGGTATAAGGTATGTTCCTCCCATATTTTTCAAGATGAATAAAGAAGGCATTATCATCGCAGTGCAACTTATCGGGGGCGGAAGGAAATGTTTATGAGGTCCTTAAGGAGAAATATTAAAACAAGAAAAATTTAAAATGCTTCTGCAAGATTCATATTATAGCACGTTTTTTTTTTAAATATGGCTGAATATTTTTTTATTGTTTTTATTCCTAAATTCTGTATTATTCTTATAATTACCTTAAAAAACGATACATTTATGCGTAAAGTTTAATATTTTGCATTACCCGCATCACTCGTAAACGAGTAGGTGGCCCTTGAAAACAGAATGTAATATTTTGTATTAACATCCATTACTGTTTCGCGCTGCCCAGGACAGGGAAGCTTTCTCTCAAATGGTCGTCAACGTCGGGGGGACCCGGCAAAACACGCAAAGAAAAAGAAAGCAAATAAAATATATTATATAATAAATTATACTTAAAATTGATAAAGTGTGCCACCCATCCTAAATGGTTAACTTTAATTGCGTGTTTATTTCATGATGTCACTCTTGTAAGAAATGCCGTGGTGACATAGAAAGATAGATTCAATTTATAAATAGTATTATTCCTATGTATCTAATAAATGGAATGTTATTTTTTTATTTTATTTTATTTCTCTTAAAGGACACAAACAGTTCAAATTAACAAATATTAACAGTCATATTTTTCCAGAAAACAAACCAATCAAGGTCCCGCAAATTACCAAAGCGTATGACGAACAAGTAAAGTTGCAAGTTAACAGTTATAACACAAACTCACCCCACCCATATCAAATGCAAAAATCAAAACAAACCTCGTGAAAATGAGAAGCTTAAAATTTCACTACAATAGAATTTATAAGAATATAAAATAATTAAGAATTAAAACAATTGAGATTAAAATAGTTCAAAATATGAATTGATCGAATCTCTGTCTCTCTTTAGAATCAAGAATTCAGTGTACTCCTTACACCCCTTCTGAACTCTGCCTTGCTGATCGAGAAGAAATCAAGATTTGTATATGATCTATTATTGTACAACGTACAAGTACGTCTCACAAATGAGCCCCGAACATAATTTGTGGTACTGGGCGGCAATCTAAACAAAAAACCAGATCGCGTATTCCGAGTGGGGCAAGCAAATGGAACCCCCTCTAAAAGTCTAGGCGAATCGACCTCATTGTTAAGAATTTTATAAAGGTAAATCAAGTCCAAAGTTATTGAACTTAGTCAGTATTTGATGATTGATTTATTTATTTTCAAGTGCTCTGTAGGGGTACGTGCTCGTAGTGCTCATATAAAATTCAGCGATGAGGCATGCTGCCCAAACTGAATGTAATTATTGGCACAGAGGGGATTATCTGTATAATTTAGTAGAAGTAGTAAAAAAAAATATTTTCCAAAATGTTGCACTTTATGCAAAAATAGTAGATTGTTAAAAGAAAAAATAAAAATAATCAAAATTCGAATAAAATATAAATCAAAGAATAAATTCTAGCAAACAAATAAATTCAGTATTATATCGTAGATAGAAACAGAATTATATTAAGAATTACTATGAATAATCTTTTAAATGAATGAATTTGTATAATCAGATGTTTCACGCGAGAAAAGTTATATTCTTAATCTCGGTTTACAGTCCAAACTTAGCGAAGCTTTAGCGGAATTTCTCAGTATATTTGGACTTTTTTGTTGTAGCCGTTTAAAGTAATAAAAGAACAACTAAGAAGAACAAAAATCAATGAAAATCTAGGTCGAAAAGTTTATCAAGACCACAAAAGTAGAATGGCTAAAGATTTGTAATAAAAAAAGTAAGTTAAAAGTTAAATTTTAGACCTTGAACTTGCACAGAGTTTTTACGGGTTCCTAATAGTTTGAGTAGATGTTTAAGACTAAACTTTGTTCTTGAATGAAAACTTAGCAACATGTTTCAGAAGTTCAACTAAAGGCAATTTAACAAAGTTTTTATAACACAATTAGTATCAATAAAGTTGTAGTCATTTATTGAAATTATTATTGTTATAGTTATAACAGTTGTTATAAATGTTGTTATGCTGAATTCAAACAAAATAGATGACCCAACTTCTACACTAATAATGTATTACGATAAATATGAAGATGTCATTGACATCAAGAAGGTAAAAATCAGCTGATTCATAGTTGCAATGAATTTTGTTAACATGTTATAAATCATTGATTGAACCTACCGGTATTAACTTTGTAACTTATCATAAATCATTTGAATGTCTGTAATTATTTTTTGTCGATTGCACATTTAGAAAATTATATCTTATTATTTGAATTCACTAATATTGTTTCATGCTTTTATCTTCGTGAGAAATACTTTCGTCAGATTAAAATACTTATAACACGAAGCTATTAGTTTGAATAAAATAAACTTTGAATAAAATACTTGTACATTCCAGTTGATTTAGTAGAACAAACTACACGATAGCAATATATTTCTTTCTTTTTTTTTAATAGGTTCTTCTTTCATAGATCTGAAGTGTAAATAATTGTTATATATATCTTCATAGAAACTATCAAAGTGTCCATTACCAATTTTATCAGAGGAAAATAAAAGGTATAAAATTAGTTGTTTTTCAATATCTATTGTATTTAAATCTATGATGACTAACACTTGTTAACCTCTTCAGACCTGGTGTCCATTCCAATAGACATAGATTTAAGTATTTTTTTTACGCTCCCGTCTATTGCTTTTTTCTAATATTAATATTGAAAATTATTGCTATGAAGTCTATTTTATCGACATATTTTTTTTTTTTGCGCCATTTTTCAAAGTTAACTATATTTTTTACTTAATTATTTGTCAACGAGTCTACGCAAAGTGTCCCTGCCAGGTTTTAGGTTGAGAAAATTAAAGATATATTTACATAGTTTGTGTTTAATTTTACTGGAATTTTTTTGCAAAGGTAAATATATTCTTAATTCTATGTTAATCAATTAATATATATCAAATAAAGTTAAATTAACATTTCAGAAACCTCATTTTTATTTAATGTCCATTCCAATGAACATATTTATTTTCGCAAATCTAGAAATAAAAAAAAAATCAAATTATCTGAAACTTGTTATTTAGAAGCCAAATAACAAGATTTTAAAACAAAAGAATTTTTTCGACTCACGCAACTAATTCAGGTCTGACGAGGTTAAAGAATGCGTCTATATTTCTCATTATTAGTTCAAATCAGTATTAAGTGTGTAATAAAAAAAATGAACACAGTTATTCCTATTATTTGACATCAATATACATCTAAAAATAACAATGTAAATAATATTTAGACATTAAATAATAATAATATAATTTCCATGCTACAGTTTTATGATCAATTATTATTAAAATTTAGGCAATAAAATAATAAAACAGGCATATTGTTTATATTCCCATTCAGCTTATCGGAATGGTATCATACCTTTAGTGCTATTTTATTTCCTTAACAATACATTTAGTAGATAGTATTATTTAAAAGGAATGACAGTTTGTCTTTAAAACAGGAATAAGTAAATTAGAAAGGATCTGATATGAATCTCCCCCTATTATTTTTTTAAAACTGTTATTGTTGTAGGTATATTGTACCTCCTACAGAAAGAGAAGAGGGTTAGGATTTTTCTAAATAAAGTAAGAAGTAAAGGTACTTGTTTTGGTTAATAGGGATGATAGCGTTACAGAGTTGCGTGGTAAGAATACATTTTCTAAATTTGATGACAACCATATAAAAATGTTTATTCTACATTAATACACAATTTATCAGTAGCGATATATTTTTTATTCAAGAAAGAACTATCTTAAACATTAGAAATAATAAGTTTATAATTCGTACGGTAACAAGCTATTACAGATATTTTTCATAGTTCAATGCTGTTTATCGTTTGATAATAGTAATTTATTTAAACATATTTCAAAACTTATTTGAGCATCTTGAAATTTTAATCAAAATATGCCGTTTTGGTATCACATCATAGGAAATGTTGAATTCAATTTTTTTATTATATATTGAAAAACATATAATGCACATGGCGGAGGATCGTTCAAGGTGGAGACAGTTGGTCTACAGAACGAGGCATGATGGTCACGATCCACAGGATTGAGGGACCGACGGAGATGAGATGATGACGATTTATCAAAGATACAAACTATAAGCTATTTTTCAGTACAACTATTTTCTATTCAATGAAGTATTAAACTGGAATGCTACCTACAATATGTATAAATATTATATTAATTACAAAGACACCAAATACAATAAAAAACATTAAATACAAATACAGTAAAATAAACAATTAAAAATGTATCAAAATGTGCGTATATGATAGAAAAACAGTAAAAGATAAGTAGATTGTAAGCTTTTTCGCTACGTTAATATGTTAAAAACTAACATATAGATAGTGAATATGTAACAATCATGAATTTTCATCTGCTCAAATACCTACATGTACGCAGCCCTAATTCAAAGTGTTAAATCTAGTGAGATAAATATTAAACGGTTTAAATAATATTTCCGTAAATATTGCTCTACTAATCTCTTTCAAGGATCCAATGCCTCAAAGGCAAATACTTAAAAGCTTCAGCTTCTACGTGTATAAAAATAATAATATAATGTAGCCTTAAAGCTCTAAGACCTCTTATTATAATCACGAAGAAGCAAAAAAACAGCTATTCAAAGTCTTAAAATGATCCCTTGAGAACATGAGTATTAGGTGTAATCATCTTCTCTGTATAAAGAAGTGCTTCGCCTTTTTATTGGCTGTATCTGTGCTTAGGGTAAAAACTGACAAATCTATAAAGCAACATCTTTTTAAATTTGAAAATTAAAATTATTCGTATATTGTAAATCTGGATTTCAAGATGGGGTTTGAAGACTTTCATGGCGATCTTCACTATCTGGTTGTTGATTTTCGGGTTTGCCATGTCTCAATTTGTTTAGTCGAAGTTTCGGTGAACTTGCTGGCCCCATCTCTGGCCCCAGCTTCATATCCTGAAGATGGGGGCAGCAAGTACACCGAAACGTCAAATAAACAAATTGAGACATGGCAAACACGAAAATCCAAAACCAGATACTGGATTTCAAGAATTTGTTTTTGTAGATGGTTTTTAGGGTACCTATTCTATATTAAATAAATTGCATTATACTATCCTTTGGGAAAAGCATTGATTATAGAACTCTCAAACAATAGAATAAAAATAATCTCTAGAGGAGTTTCAACCAACCAACGAAATAACAGATCAAGAATTTGACTGACTTCCTAGATTTGTAAGTCGAGCGAAAAAACTTTCTTTACTTACTATTTGTTTTTTAGCCGCAAACAACAAGTCCTCCTATTTATCTGCATATTTTCGAGTGTCCTTATAAAGCTAGATATTCGAAAAACGCCACGAGTAAGATATTTTGAGATGAAGTGTGCCACCCATACTGAATGTTTTTTATTTATTGGCACTGAGAGGACACCTGCTTTGTATTATTTATATTGACAAAGTTTATTGACTATTCTAGTTGGAGATGTATAATGAACTTGAAGTGTTTAAAAAAGTATTTTCCCACACAAAAAATCGTTATAAGGTTTTCTCACTAAGGTTACTGTATGCAAATTGTATGGATGATAAAAACGTTTGTAACTAACTGCTAAATGTATGCACCCCATGACATTAATTGACAACGTTCATAATATATAAAAAAAATCCTTCTTCATCTTATTTACAAAACTGGCTCGTTTATTGTCATTGTTGTGCTTACAAAACGAAGCTGAAATGTTGAAGACAACATGAGACTATCAATAAACAACAACGCTTGACAAAAGTTTTGAATATTTTACATAGATTTCTTTTGGCGGAAACGGATGGATAAAAAAGGTGGAAACATTCTTTTAAAGCATAATTTAAAAGAATTGATTTCTTTTTAAATAAAATAAAATTGAGCAAATTTTACTTCAGCAAATTATATCGGAAGAAAATTAATGCTTGCTACATTTTTGTAGCAAATTTGGGTGTTCTGATTTGTAATATATGCGTGAAAATCTGCAAAAAACTTGAAAATATTCACATTTCCTCAACAAATAAAAAAAAAAATGAATTTTTTTTACGCAACAATATTATCAGAAATCTCACTACGGAAAGAACACGTCCCAACCCTGATCACTCGCAAACGCGTGAATGATCTTTGAATTAAAAAAAAGAAGATAAAACATGACACATGTTCTCAACTTCTTATATTTTACAGTAAATCACTGCAAAGATAGAATTCTACATATTTAATTGAATATAATGTTTTAGTGTTCACATTGTGAAACAATATTTTAATAACATAAAATAGCACGTTTTTTGTTTCACGTTAATGTAGACCACAATTACGCCTAGCGCTTTCACCAACAAATGTGAAACAAAAATTTGTGTAATTTTATATTATCTACATACGAGTATTTATATGGTGAACCTTCTGGCTATTTATTATAATTTGGCTTTCAAATAAGGGTAGATGGTTTGATTAATATATCATTATCATTGTCATATTTAATTTTTTGTCGCAAATTTTACGATACGATTGACTAGCTACGAATAAGGATAGATGGTTTGATTAATATATCATTATCATTGTCATATTTAATTTTTTGTCACAAATTTTACGTTACGATTGACTTGCTGCACTAATTATTGATAGTCTCACGTTGACATTAGGAAAACACTAGAAATGATGACAGCACTGAGTGATACAAATGAAAGAGATTATTGCGCAGCTGTAAAGGGAAATTTAAAATTTTATGTTTTAATTTAATTAAGCTTCTTAATTTGAGACATTCATAAAAATACATTGTTCCCTTTTAAAAAAAGTTGCCAGAAATACAATAGATTTTTAAATTTAAAACGAGGCAGGAAAGCTTACTGCTTTATTTTTAAGTTCATTTTTTTTTTAATTATGAGGCTCATCACCCATTTTGAATAATATATTTTATTGTAATAGAACAAAAGAAGCGTTTTAGACTGTATTTTGTAATGGTTTTTCTAGGGACGAAACGTTTTATCAATATGCTCCCCTCACACGTAAGAGTTGAAATGATTGGGTGTCATCTTCTATTGGTTTTGTCCATATTGTTATTCTATGTGGTGATTGCGTCCTCAATATTCATAGAATAGCGAATTGTAAGCACTTGGTTTTAGGTCAGACGACGTAACTTCATGACTGCGAGACTTTGAGATACGAATATGATGGGTATAACCCATAAGAAGAAGATCAAAAATTACGTTTTTATCTTTTGATATCTAGTTTACATGAACGAGTCATTAGATCCTCCGTAAGTTACACCTTAAAAACAAAATTATATTGTTACAACATATACCTGCCCAATAAAAAGTGATTTAAAATTAAGATAGGTACATAGAAAGACATAGATACTTATCTATTTTTAGATATAGGTGCAGCTCAAGTTTCTAATTACACTGTAAAGCTATAATTTCAAACTGTATACAATTAAAAATTTAAATTAATGGTTTAAATTTATTGAAACATAGCTAAAACACTACAAACAAAAAAGCGTATGTAGAAAAAGAAATAAAACAAACAATAAAAACATATTTTTCATTTTACAGAAGTGAATATCAAAATATTCACACGCACTGGATACTCCACAACCCTCTCCTTTATTCAGCATCAGCATTTATTCATCTGTCATTGTTTTCCCGCTCAAAAGCGTCGAGGTTTTCTACGCTTTCCCGCGCTCTTTGAAAAAGAAACCCTCCACACCGCATCGCGGTATATCTGTGTGGCTCTTGAACAGCTTTACAGAAGTGAATAATGTAGTATATAATGATAATAGAGGTGTTTTATTTTGCATAATATACACACAATCTTGCCGTGAAAATTCTCTAGCATATTGCTGGAATTGATGCTTTTCCTGGAAAAGAAAAGGTATCTTCATTTTAATATAAAGTTATCAATGTGATGTAAATGTCATTTGTAAATATTGATTATAATATATCATATTCGTAAAACGACCCACGTGATACATTAAATATCTTTAAATAAGTAAAGAGGTATGCCAATGAAACAAATTCGTTTTCATTGCATGGCGTGTTCACTTTGTTAGTTAATTTTTTTCTTAATTCATTTTCCTTCAAAATAAAATAAATAAAGTTATTATTCAATAGATTTAAAGAGAAGTATTGTAGTATGCGTATCTTCAAAACAACTTACTTGCTATTTATTTTTCAATAAATAGGAGTTTAGTTTATCGATATGAATTTGGATGGATTATTTTATTGGAAAATCACATTCTTACATCATATAGCTCCAAAAAATAGGAGATATTGATATGTTTACTAGAAATATTGTGTGAATGTGGGAGTGATAAGTGTATATCTAGTGTTTTATCCTCTCTACTTACCCTCTTTGAAGACAATAATTCAAGTAAAAATCAAAACGGCGTTTGTTTTTAGAGCCAGAATATATTATTACAATGCTTAGTAGGTATATGACAGATATACGATTTGACATTTTTGAATTATCCGTAATCTTATCTTAAGGGAGGCATCAAGTAGAAATGAAATATAGTTTTCCTTCTTCGCAATATATTTTGCTGATACATATGTACTTAAGGCGAAATGCACATTGGCTACGCTATCATACGATTTAAGTCGTGCGCAGTTATGCGTACGTACATGCAAACCTCAAATTTTCAAATTTGAGAGAGCTTAGGTAGGTACATAACGCATACGTCGTTTTCGACAACCGACATGAATTAGTTTCCTGTGAATAGGTATGCCTTGCTAAATTGTGATATTTTACTAAAGGACAATAATTTATTGGATAAAAATTTCATAAGCGTGATAAGATTTAAAAAAATGAATTTTTATATTCGTTCTTCAATCAATTTTTTAAAGTCCATATTTTCGATCGACGGTTCTCGGTGAAAGTTAAATTAATCGGAAAAAAACACCTATTTAGTACTTCCACTGTGACTTTATTAGTTACGAGCCGACTTTCAAGAGCTTCCGCCCTCATCATCAGGCAAGTTTTAAGATTTTTTATACCACGCAGTGAGAATTGTGGGAAAAGTCTAAATCTACAAAAATATGTAAGCAGAATTTTTAAATATATTCATTTAAATTTACACAATCATACAATTGATATACAGAGGGTGAGTTTATCGCAGAGATGCGACTTCTTCCAAGAAACCTAATTTAACCAGAATCAAGGATATGTGGATTTATTTCCTGCAAGACAGAAGAAATATAAGGATGAAAACAACTATTAATGTGCGCACACAATACGTGCGACGATATTAATACAAATCCTTCTGCCAAAAGTTCGTATGATGTGTCCTCATGGTTAACGAAAAAATCTTCTGTGTTACACAGAATATATATATAACTAAGGTAAGAAAGTTTATCTTTATTCGGTGCGTAAGTAGAAGCGCCAGCTGTAAGATTATCGTAAAGTATAGAAGATCCCTTAGTTTTTGGAATCATTTATGAAAAGTGCTAATGTAAGAGAAATCTTCAGAGGGTTGAATGTTTTATAGACAATATTATAAAGATGAAACTTTTGTCTGTATGACAAAAATTGCAACTCGAACAGATACGAGATAAGTTATTTAATTGAACTTACAGGTTCCAAATGGGTTCGATTCTCCGGTAAATTATACATTTTAAATTTAATTAATTTTATAACATATTTTCATATATTCATAAATGTTTTTCGAAACAGGTTGTAGATTCATTTCCAATAATTTCTAAAATATATTGTTTATGATATTCACTTAATTGAAATAAAATTGACTGAAGATCCTATTAATTTAAAATGTGAATATATATGATAGTTGAAGGGTTCAAGTGCAAAGGTTCATCCATTTATTTTTCACAATTATTTAATTGTGAATACAGAATCGCTCGTATTTTCGCTGGCTGCACTGTAAGTTAATCAATATCATAGAAATCCACCTTTATTCTCGAGTAAATAAATTTTATAAAACAAAATTCTCTATATTTTCGAACTCTAAACAGTATGCAGGTGTGCAAGGGTTAAAGACCCTATTGTTCAGGTTTTATGATTCTTGAATGGACCCATGTGGTGGGTTTTATACAAAACGGCGCATGTTAAAAAAAATGTCTAGTTATTATTTTTATTATTAATTTAGTATCGAAAACTTTTTAAGTAGAAAATGAAATGAGCTTTTATCTCAATTTCAATATTGTGAGATCGATGTACCTTTGCATGTGAAACCCTCATATATCATTCGTTTTTTCGTTATTATCGAATTAGTAATAATTGAAATAAGTGCATTGATACATCTCCTTAAGTATAAATGCAGGAACTTATTGTTGAATCCAAATTACTGGAATAAATTCTCATGACTACAAAAACAAGAAAGAGGAGTATATGATTAGAGCACAACATTTAATATTTTTTATTTTGCAACATAAATAATATTTTTTCAGGAAGGCAGATTGTTTTGTGGACTAAACTAAAGTCAAACTGTGTGAAGAAATGTACAAAGGAAAGCTACCCTATTCAAAGTGTACCAAAAAATTCAGTAGCAGCAGTGTAGGTATATTACTATTATGTATCTATGTATGTTACTTCACCTGGTGAAGAGGGTAGTTAGGGGAGACGGTGCTTGGTGGTTACCCCACCTCGGTCCAGATTATATCTTGACACATGATGGATGAATGGTTATTGGATCTTTACATTTTTATCATATTTTGCAAATCCACGAAATACCCCAGAGAAAGCAAATTCAAAACATTTTATCTACATTCACGGGAGTTATGAAATATTTATTTAGAATTACACAACGTATAATTAAAAATATTATTTTTTACTATCAGTAGATGAAGATTTTTATTCTCAAGTTAGTTATTTGATTCCCTTTGCAAATTTTTTTTTTTTTTTTTTTTTTTTTTTTTTTTTTTTTTTTTTTTTTTTTTTTTACATGGTACACAACAGATGAAAGACACATAAATATAACATGTAAGCGACAAAAGACAAGCGACAAACTAGTTTCCGTAATTTAATTTCTGGTTGGGTCATCATAATAATACATATATATATCAGCAAAAAGTTTCGTTCTTTTATGATAAGTTTTGCTTAAGTAGATGGACAATAATTTGGTAAACAAGCAAATACATTAAGGGCCCCCTTTAGCAAAAACGATAAAAAAATCAATTTTCAACAAGTTTGGTACACACTCTCAAAACTTGTTGACCCTACGAACATTTTGATTTGATAAAATATGAAAACAAATATTAATTACCAATATCAAACTTTAACTTTGAAAAAAAAAACTCTATTTTAGCTTCATAGTATTCGTTTATAAAAAAGCATATTTCTAAAAATCAAATTCGGGGGTGTGTTTGGTACATCAATGCACGAGAATCCTACAAATTTCCATATATTTATATTAATTTTGAGAATACTTAGATAGTTATTACAATTATAGAACAAAAAAAACCTATTTTTTTTGTTTTTTTTCATGGATATTGACCGACTTAAAATATTTTTTTTTGATAAATTTCTCATATTTTGAAACCAAAAACCACCACATGAACTTTATTTTTTGTATACTAAAAAAAGTTTACTAAAATCTATAGTATTTATATGCTTGATAGGATGAATAAAAGATATATATATATATATATATGATATCTTTCAACAGACATCTGCGATCACTTTTAGATCTTAATACACATCCCTTAACGGGTAGAGAGAGAGTATGGGTGTCTCCAATGCTTACGAATTGGCTTTTGGCTGGTTTAAGCATGCTTTACTCTAGAAACGTTCACCTATTTCCACCTCACTCTTTTTATATCTCTCATATTACTTTTTCT